>OZ020510.1:106140771-106563271 GCA_963971375.1 Platycheirus rosarum
TGCTACCGTCGCAAATTCGACAATTTTTTTTTTCACGTACCCATTCATCCAGAAATGGGCCAGATATGAGATCTAGCGTTTCGTCGACGAACGGGTGTTGGTTGATTGTTTACTGAACCAGTGTACTCAAATGTATCCACCACGCAATAGCCCTCTCGGTAGGATGAATGTGGCAACCGTACAATGGGCGAAGCGCGCGGAACGTTGCCCGAACAGAACACCCATTTTGATAAAACAATTTTATCATTTGCACGTGTTGTTGAACGCTATACCCGTCCACTGTGATTTGGCAAAACAGACTGAATAAACAGATGTAGCTTCAACAACTAAGTGAAGTTAACATTTTTTGCTTTAGAAGAATGCCATATTTTTTTGTCCAGTTCTAATCGCACGAACAATACCTCCTGAGCCAATGCACTTCCTTGTCGAACACCAACACTTATTCCCTTAAATTTCGAACATTTCATTCCTTGTTTAACTTACCTTACCTTAGCTGGCGCTACAGTCCGGGTTGGACCTGGGCCTCGACCAACAAACTTCTCCTGACAGCTCGGTTCCTAGCTAGCTGCCCCCAGTTTCGCACATGGAGTCGTTTGAAGTCCTCTTCCACTTGTGTGCGCCACCCAAGTCCTGGTCTTCCTCTACTGCACCGTCCCTCTGGGGTGCATTCGAAGATTTTCCGGGCCGGAGCATTGATGTCCTTCCGAGACGTTGAATTTTTACACTTTTGGCTAAGTCTGTGTCGCTGTACACTGTACAGCCGCTACATTTCTTCATTGTATCTCGTTTAACTTGGATTAGCCTATTTTCTAGGTACGATTCCAGGATGTAAATACATAGGTATAGTAAGAATTAATACTTTCTAGAAAATCAGTGTTAATAAGAATAGCCATGTTAGCCTGTAAAACTTTTTTTCATATGTTGAAAACTACGGAAATAAATGAAAACTTAATACAAATATTTCACCAAATGTCAAAGAATATTATACATACTTAAATGTTTGTAAGAAATTGCGATTTAAGAAAAAGCATAAAATAATCACCATTCATTGACGTAAATGTTCACACTTAATTTTGGTTAAATTAACACCTTACTAGGAAATAAATCATTGGCTAGAACTTTGTCAAATTGAGCTTTCGAATTTTTAATAGCAAAATGAAGAAAACTAAAGAGTACAAAGTGGTCGCAGAAATAGAGTTTTTCAACGGAATATTTTCAAAATAAATTTTTTTACGAAATAACATGATTCATGTTGATAAGACTCATGCTGATTAGAAAAGTTGCGATACTTGCAACCAAAATCGATCTCACGCACCAGGCGAACATGAAAAAGAACAGGCGCAAATTCCCAAAATAATTCCACTCAAATTGAAAAAGAACATGAAGAGAAAAAGAAATACAAAATAGGCGGAGTTTTGTTAAAGTAGAAAGTTGATGTAGATATTGGAGTGTGTGTGTGTGGATTTAACGAGAGGGTTTGTTGGTGTGAGTTAACGGGCTGTATGTTGGTGTTGCTGCCATCAATCTTTTCTTATGACGCTATCACATAAAATTATCGTCCGTAAACCGACTTTACAGAAAACCAACTCTTTTTGTGTAAAAAGTATACGTAATAATGAACACAAATATATGTACATGCTTGGGTCTTAATTTTAACTACCTGATCCACTTAAAGAAGAATTGAGTTAGAATTCAGATAGAATTATTCCGAGATATGGCACGCTAGACTTGGGGTATAGATGCTTCTGATGCATTCAAATGGCACCTTGAAAAACTTGGATAGAGTTTCAAAAGAACAGAAACCAACACAAACCCATGTAAAGAAATACACGAAAAAACTTTCAGAAATTTCTTGAAAGTGACGTATATTCAATCACATCACATCATATCATAACTATGCTGCATTTCCCATTTATCACAGCCTCCACCAACCAATTTTCGTATTAAAGTATCTTTTAATTAGATTGTTTTTACAAATGCAATACTGCCCCTTAAAATAATAATTAAAAATACACAACATTAAATTTGAAGAAGAAAAAGCCAAAAAATCAACTATACTACATCATTTCTTGCTGAACTATTAAGCAAACATTAATTTATTCACTTTAAATGATTATGTTAATTTATTTTTTAATGAATGCGAATTTCGAAATACATAATTCGAAGAGGTTCTGCGATGACGTCAATGCTAATTGAGTTGGAGAATAAGATAAATTATACAAAATTTGTTAGACTTCGTGGTGATTTTTCTCACTCATTATGGCGTGTTTTTTTGACCACCTCAAAGCGATGAGTGTCACAAAATAAAAAAAAACTTTAATTAATTAAAAGAACAACAAAAAAAAAACATTTCTCACATAACGCCTTTTTCGAATGCAACATAGCAATCCAACGGAAGTTGATACATTTATGGACGGTTTGATTAAACAAAATGGAATGACCAGTGTGTTATGCAACGGAAAGTCAAGGAAGTAACTGTTGGATTCGGCGATTCGTTAATTATTACGGTTGTTCGAAGTTAAAGCGATGACGGTGCATTGTATAAGAACCGGTCCGGATTTCTTTCTTGACAACTGCGTGAATATTTTCGAAAAAAAAATGACGTAAAAAGTTGACTTTTTGTTAAAAATTAACCGTTAAGTTGAGAGCGAAAAACGACGAAGCCGTTAAATTGTGTGAACAAATTAGGTGAATTTTATTTTTAAATTTCATGCGATAAGAATAACTGAGTTTTTATTTTTGAAACATAAAACAAAAGAAACAGAAATTTTGGATTTTATGTTTATAACGGTTATTTTTGTATTTGAGGTAAAAATATCAGCCATTGATCTAAATTGGGAGCGCAGTCTGATTAAATGACTCTTGTACGGTATTTCTTTGTAGTCTGATAATAATACAACTTATTATTATTATTTTTTCTCACGAACCACTCGATGGATTTTTACGACATTTTTAGTGTTTGTTAATTATATTTTTTTGGAAATCTTTAAAATCATTCTTGATATAAAAGTGGAGAACGTTCACCCTAACAACAGAGGAACGATCTTTCAAAAATCCGTCCAATTAATCGATGATATTGACATTTTGTGACTATTGAGACAGACGTAAGCGACGAAAATGGGCTAAGCATTCAATGAGGGCAAATCAAAGTGTGTGCTATCTTCAAGAAGAGCCATCCAACATCGACTTCTTGAACATAACAGTTTTAACTTTGATATAGGTAGGGATTTTTTTCTACCTGGGCTCCGCTTTCAACTCAGACAATAATACAATCGCTGAGATCAAAAGAAGAGTAGTCAATCTCAGATTTTTGGGCTAAGAATCATTTGAGCAGCAAAGCCCTCTCTCGTGCAACCCAAAGTGTACTTCTAGAAGACCTTCTTCATCCTAGTCCTGGGGTATGTTGCAGAGGAATGGACATTGTCAAAAGTGGATTACAACGTTAGGCTAGTAAAAATCCTCTGACAATGGCATTGACCCCGATAAAGCATCGCTTCCCTGTGACCAGGGAATTCGAGCATCATTGCGCGTACTTAGCAGTCGGATGGGGGACCGTCCGAGCCAATTACTTGCTGCTGACATGTGTTTTTTGTTCTCTCTCTCTCTTTCTTCTGTTCTGTATGTCTCTCTGTCTGGTGTCAATGTCCTCTTGTGTGGCTTATGTGTGTGAGCCGATGACCTCAGTAGCCAGTGCTCGTAAGTGTGTCTACTTCGTAGTCATTTGCTAACGATTATCTTGTAAAGAGTCGTAATGGGGAATAAGTATTATAAGAAGGAAAGGCATACAAATTTAACTCTCATCGAAAGCAATAATGACTCTTGAAGTCCCCGTTCCCCGGCAAGATTTTGTAAACCCTTACTCCCCTTATGAAGAGCTCTTGTAGAAAAAACGGGGATCTAATAACGCCGAACAAAAAGGCGGCCAATTCTAAAGCGAATTCTAAGGCCGTAGGTTCCAGGAGGAGGCGGAAATGAGCACCCTGCAACACCACCAGTAGGGAAGACGGTATACCACCCGGGCCCGCGGATCTTTGAGAGCTCTTTCGAGTGCGGAAAAGGAAGGAGATGTAAGGTCGTTTTTGACGTTTACCGGAAAATTTTCTTCAGATAAATTTGTCACCTCCATCAAAAGTGAAATTTCTTGAGAACTCTGAAATCCTAAATAACCTGAATTCGCTAATTTTATGACAAAATTCTTCACTTATTTGATATAAACCTCACTGAGACATTTGGGGCAACGTACTCATTTAAAATCATAATAAATATTCCGTTACGTAATTGTATACAGTTTGGCCGGAGTGCACAAAAACGAATGTCTGATATATACTTCCATGACGCAATTCTTTCCATTTTGAAAATTCAAAATTCAACCGTTCTTAAGTAAACGTGCAAATCCTAGCTTCATTTCGAATTCACTCTAAATGCGATCCTGACACTGAAGTCATTGTCCTTAGCGTTCATGGTCTCACTCAATTCCTCGCCTCATTTTTGCATCTTACTTTACAAAGCCAATAAACTCAGCTCCTCCAGACATCAAATTGGAATTCATCAAGGACTTACCCAATGCCATAGCAAACAAATTTAATATAAACATTTGTGGCAAATGCAAATTGCTGTTGCATGTACATTTCTATTGAATAATTCACTGGGACAGTGGAATTTTTTCCACCGAATTTGCATCCAGTATCATCTATTGCTCTACCTTGTCGCGGTCTATGACCCTAATTGATGTTTAGCCTCAATAAATCCAAATACTTAACAACAATGTAATTTATTGAATTGACAGCAACATAATAAATATTGATATACTCCCTTTCAACATTTAATGGTTCTTATATGCCTATACCCAAGACTATTATCCCGTCATCAACCGGCCGGCGTGGCGGTGGCGCCGCCATAGTCTGAAGTCGAAGCTCCCAATCAGAAAGACCCAAATGAACTCGGTCTAGACCTCGCTTTGGGCCGAACAAAATAAAAAATCACTCCTCCGTTGTCGGCTATCAACTATTGACGTCAATATACACGAATTGAACTCATGTCTACAATGCAGCCTTAATAATACCTAAAGCTACAACACTCTTGCTGTGCCCGAGTGGACAATTGCTCCTTCTATTCATTGCGAATGCAAACGATATTCTTGTCGTCTGTAGAGATTTTTCGGTTGCATTTTTATCGGGTTTCACAGCAAACATACTTTCGGAATAATTAGAATCATCCATGTGGATGGCCTTCTTGGAAAAATAATTTCGAATGCCCTCGGAGGAAGTCAATGGCCGGCAAGCGGCTTGTGATCCAAAAAAAACGATACTAAAGGGTGTTTTTTTTAGACATGTAGTTTTCAAGAAGAAATAGAACGCATATAATTCAATGCTATGGCCAAGAATTTAGCTTTATTATCAAGATAAGCGTTCACCATTATGTTTTAAAAATAATTTTGGGGAAGTGGCCGTCGCGACTGGCTCGAATAAATTGCAAGCCGAGAGGCCCCATTTTCCCAATTTTGTGAAAAACGGGATCAGTGGACATCTCGTTTTGGGCCAATTCACCGAACATGCGACGCGTTTGATGGTCGTTCGGCTTCAATTCATGCACGAGTTGGATTTTGTAAGCCCGAAAACCAAGATCCTTTCGCAAAATCTTCCATAAAGTGGATGGGTACAGCTCCAATCATTGCTCGCGATGGCGGATGGACTCATTCGGGTCTTCTTCGATACTCTGCTCCACCGAACCGAACCATTATTTTGGTAATAAATTTGCACATTTTGCAAGGATTGTGCTGAAATAAATCTATTCATTATAAAATGGTAAACCAAACTGAGCATAAATCAAGTGACAGCTGTCAAAAGAACAACTCCGAAAAAAGTATTGCCAAATTGAAAACCACACGTTTATAAAAAAACACCCTTTATTATAGGAATCAGAGATAATTTTCTAGACGAAGATTGCAATGCTATCTATAAAAATATAAAAATCGATTGATGCGAACATGGAAATTGCCACAACTTGTCCCCAAGTCTACGCTAAAGCGGAGATGAGGTTTTGTGGTTACAATCGGATATTTTGAAGGTTGTCAGTCTATAAAGGCATTGGAATGTTTTGTTGATTAGGTGTTATTTTACGGACTGAAAATCGATTTGTTGTGACAAATTGGATAGGTGGTCAGTGAAATATCTACAAGGCATGAAATACAAATTGTTTTTGTGGTTAAAACAGTAGTAATTTTATCTCAAATTTGTAATTAAAATATATTTTTTTTCAACTGGCGCCCAGCGTGGGGAAACGATAAACTTGAGAACAATATTCGAAGATATTGTGTTTTAAACAAATCGTGAAAAGTGAATATGAAACAGTCGAGTGAACCATGTATGTTGAGGTGAATCGCATACAAGTTGGATGAGAAGAAAGTATAATGGATGTGCAACAGAGAATTGTTTCATCACACCGATTTCCTTATTTCCTTTTGCAATCAGAGCAATTTGGGATTTATACCCATCTTTATTAAAACGGCTGATTTCTTTACACAATGATTAACTTGGCTGTCCGGACACCCACGGACTTTGTTGCCTTGATGAGTATTCAACTATACGACTATAGTTGCAAGTGTTTGACAAGCGGTTCTTGCCGTTCGTTTGTTAGATAGAGAATCAACTCGTTAGCGGATTTTTCTAGAGAGCGATGACCTTAGCCCTGCCGACTTCAGCTGAGCTTGGAAATCACGCACAGCGACTCCGGAAACACTTCTTTCCTTACCTTTCCAATCAAAAACTCCCTACAGGCTCCCACCATGGGCTCTTTAAAACTTTTTGTTCACAGTTGGAGGGAAAGTTAAGCGCGCCAAGTAGCTCAGTTTTGCTCTTGTGGTGAATTCTATTTTGCTTAATTTTTTTAAACTCCTCGTGTTTATTTTTAATAACATTTACGCAGTCGTATCGTAAATAATTAATTTTCCGTCAACGGCCTTGGCTCTGATAAAGCATCGCTTTCTGATAGATCAGCGAAATCAAGCATCATTGCGCGTGTGTAGTTTAGTCGGATGGAGGACTGTTCGTACACTAACTGCGTGCTCCTGATATGTGTATCTGTTTTCTGTTTTCCGTTCTCTCTCTTTCTTCTGTTCTGTCATGTATCAATGTCGTCTTGTGTGTCTTGTATTGTCTGTGCCGATAGATGGCCTCAGTAGCCAGTGCTCGTAAGTGACTCTACTACTTAGTTTTTCTGGTTAATTCAAAGTGAAATCTATCCGCTTATTCCTTTTTTACTCTCAGTGGATTCCGTTGACGTTCTCGGAGCCTGTTCTCGTTATCTACCTGCAACACTTTTTATATGTTTCCCTAGATCTTTGGCCTGGATTGCTGGATTTTATACCTTGGGCGGCGGAACTACTTCATCAACCCGAGGAGTAACACACAACCGAACAGTGGAACAAACCCTACATCGCTTTGGTGAAAGTTAGATTATTGCACTTGATATTTCTTAACCGTTTGATAGAGTTTGGCATGAAGGTCTCTTAATGAAAAACCGTGCTTTTGGGATCGATGAAATTCTAGTTCGTTGGATTAAAAGCTATATTGTGAACTGTTCAACACAAGTTCAAGTTGTATTGCACGTTTTCAAGTCTGATTCTCACAAAGTAAATGCTGATGTGACCCAGGGCTCCGTTCTGTCTACGAATTTTGCCCTTATTTTTTTATAAATGATCTCCTGTCTGTTACTTCTAATCAACTAATTTTATTTGCTGATGACTTTACCCTCTGGTTTTCATATTCGTTTGGCAATTCACGTTCATCGCCTTCGAACGTGCAATAGCAACAGAACCGTATTATAATCTCATTAAACTCTGGTCTACACAGCATTCTCAAATGGGGTAATAGAAATCGTTTGAAGTTTAATGCTTCGAAAACTCAATGTTAATTGTCCATGAATATCACATCATCGAAAAAACCGAAAAGCTTTGAGCACTCTTTATATTATATCAACGACGATCTCCGTTAATCTTCTGCTAAGTATTTAGGTTTTCCGTATCGATGCAAAAAGTTTGTTTCCCCTTCTGAACTGGCTACAAATTTATAAAGCATTTATACGCCTAAAACATGACTATAATTTCCACCTCTTGGCAGGAGCATCGCTACAACCTGTTTGATATAATAAAAAAAAACTGAGCGTTACAATTGATAAAAAATGTTTCATGTCTTTCATTATTTTATCGTTTCTTAAGGTAGCCAGCTGCATTCCTCCCCTTAAAATTAAAACTCGCCTTGCTCGGAATGCTCAACAGTTCATGCTTTAACCCAATTTTGGATGTACCGTGATATACAGACATAATTTTTTTAGCCGAACAACACGAATTTAGAATAGTTTACCCAACGGGGTTTTGCCTTGCATTTCAATTTGAAAGCATTCAAAACCAGTGTTAATCGACATCTTCTATTGCATCCTCTCCGATCATCTGATGCTCACGCAGTGTGTTTTAACATTAAATGGGCAAATACGTAATCACTTACAGAAACGCGTTCTTATTATATACAAAATAAAATCATAGGAGTCATGGATTCTCTTCAATTGATTTTCCCCGACAGCAATTCACTGCGTAACCCTTTATACCAATTTCTAGAATGTTAAGCTAGTAGACGGTCATTGTAATAGGTCATCGCAGTCACACTCTGTCGTCACAATAAAATAGGTCATACCACCGTCTCTGCTCTGACATAGATCATCGTGTCATCGTGTCATCGCTAGCTACAGTGACTTTCACACGAATGACCCAAGCCTGTCAGTGTTGTCCTAAAAAGCGATGACCGTCAAAGTGTGTTAGCGTAATTTGTCTCGGTGTCAGCGCGATGACATCACACGACGTGACCACTTTCAAACAGCAGATCGTTGACTGTGAGCTGAAACTGTGATGACAATAGTCGTTTTTAGCAATGACGATGACACGGCAGGCGTCAATTAATTGAGTCATCCGTGACTTGTTTTCCTTACATTTTTGGTAGTTCAGCTTTTGTTTTTAATATTCTCTTTTGATTTTCATCTTCATCGGCAGCTACATTGCTTACGTTCGGGGTACCTTTCTGTTTTCAAATGGTATTGGATAGGTATCTATTTTCTTCTTGATTTTGTGATAATTTTGCAAATTTGTTTATAATAAAAGAGCGCAGTTGCTATAAACCGAATGGACATTTTTAGGATAATCAGAATCAGTGTACATCAACGTACTCGTTCATATATGTAGGTGTTTGCCCAAAAGGAGAAACACGCGAGAAGAAGAATCATGTAAACTTGGACAAAATACAGGGTTATACAATAAGGACTTGACAACTTTTTTTTTTAATAAAACGCAAACCATTTGAGATATTTCAAAAACTTTATTATCGGCTTGAAGTACAATCAAAAAATTTGTGAATGGAACTCGACTTCGTTCATGTGGCCACCGCGGGCACGCTTGCAGCGGTCGATTCGTTGGACCCAATTTTCGATGTCTCGGCCACACATTTCCGCTATTTCGCGTTCAATGTTGACTCAGAACTATTCCAACGTCGTCGGCTTGTTGGAATAAACCAATGACTTAACGTAGCCCCAAAAAAAATAGTCTAGAGGCGTTAAATCGCACGAACGAGGCGCCCAATCGACTGGCCCATTTCTTGAGATAACAGAAATTCAGCACCAGCTTGGTTTGGGCTTAGCCAGCAAATCTTCTGTTCATCATCTGTGATGATGGTGGTGATTTCTTTTATTATCGATCGTTGATCAGTCACTATTTTTTTGTGGAGAAATTTTTACGGAACAATTGTGAATTGTGATTGAATTTTTGCATTCAGCGCGATGCCGCATTTTGCAATGACTATCACACGACATGACTTTTAGGACAGATAATTACGTCATAGTGACATCAGAGGGTCACTGTAATGACTCATTACGGTGACCTAACTACGCTAAGTCAAAAGTGCATAGAACATCCTTGATTTTAATTTCAGTATCTCGAACCATATAAGATACCAACCATCCAATCCCCGACTCATTATTTTTCTTCGTAGGTTCTTAGCTAAAATGAGTTTCTTAATTTTTTTTTTTATAGTTAACGCGCGCACAAGGGACTATTTGTTTCCTTTTTAATGTAGAACACACTGTGCGGGCATTAGGAAGTTAAGGAGGGCAGAGATAGCAGGTGTCGATTAACATTGGTTTTGAATGTTTGCAGATCAAAATGGCAAGGGAAAATCTCGCCGGGTAAACTATTCCAAATTCGTGTTGTTCGGCTAAAAAAAGAATTTCTATATTTCACGGTACGTCCGAAAATGGGCTCAATGGTGAACTGATGGACATTCCTTCGGAGACGGTATTACGGGCGAAACTTTTAAGAGGAGGAATGTAGCTGGCTACTTCGAGTGAACATTTTTTATAAAAGAAACGATAAAATAAGGAAAGACATGAAACATTGCGTCGGTGTTCGAGAGGGGCCATTGTTTCAGCGGCAGTTCTATTTCATATCAGTCTTAACGCTCGATTTTGTATTCTATCAAACAGCTGGAGCGATGTTTGCGAAGCACCTGCCCAGAGGTGGGAGTTTAGGGCGTATTAACGATTGTAGCCAGATCAGATGCGGAAAAATGCTTCTTACACCGATGCAGAAATCCTAAGCACCTAGCAGCATTCTTAGCGATTTCAAATATATGGTCGTTCCAACGGAGGTCGTCGTTAACACACATGCCGAGTACTGAGAGCTCTTCGGTTTCTTCGCTGTAAGTGCCATTCATGGACAATGGCATTGGGGGTATGTTTAGCTTTAACGACAGAAGACAGCATTGAGTTTTCGAAGCATTAAACTCCGCACGATTCCTATTAACCCATTTAACAATTCTGTATAAATCGGAGTTTAATGAGCTTGACATACGGTACCGTTGCAATTGTACGTCCGAAGGCGAAGGACGTGAATTATCGAACGAATATGAAAAGCTGAGGGTAGAGTCGTCAGCAAAACAGTTAAGTGGATTAGAAGTAACAAACAGAAGATCATTTATAAAAATGAGGAAAAGAGTCGTAGACAGAACAGAGCCCTGGGGCACACCAGCATTTATTTTGTGGGAATCAGACTTGAATCCGTCCAATACAACTTGTATTGAACGGTCCAGAAGATAGCTTCTAATCCAACGAACAAGAGTATTATCGATCCCAAAAGCACGCATTTTCGATAAGAGAGCTTCATGCCAAACTCTATCAAATGCCTTGGAGATATCAAGAGCAATAATCTTACTTTCACCAAAGCGATGTTCGGTGAGATATGCCATCAGATCACCAGTGGAACGGTTGCTGCGGAAGCCATACTGCCGGTCATATAGAAGCTTTAGATTTTCTTTAAGCTGACGGTTAATCAGTGTTTCCATGACCTTAGAAAGAAGGGATGTCAGTGCTATGGGTCGGTAGGAGGGGGAGGATGGGTCACAGGTTAGACAAATGCTGTTTTCCATCTTCTAGGAAAGATTCCAGAAGAGTAGGAGCGATGGAAAAGCTTACGCAGTGGCTTTTTGGTCATGCAAAAATTTTTTTCTTTCTTTGTTTAACTTATCTAAATCTTGTTATTCGTTAACCAACTTGATTTAAGCAAACAAATAAATCCGACCTTCCTTATTCAAATTTAAGTGAAATTTTAAATTACATATATTTTTCCAAATAGCTGCTTTAAAAATCTCGTATAAACCCAAGATTTCTTTCAACTTCGCCAGTCCTTAGTAAATTTTTCACAATAAAATTTCCAACAACCCTTGACTCACCATGTTTTTCTTCCTCCGAATCAATGATTACGATAAATCAGATTTTAACGACGTCATAACAAAAAAACACCACAAAACAAATGGAATCGTTGAAATCCGCGTATCTCTGTTTTCTTTCAAATTGCTACATAAATATACTTCTGCAAAAATTGTTTATCTCGCAGATTCTTTAATTAAATGCTCTTCCTCTGCACCCCATATAGATACAAAAGCTTCAGCCTTTGCAAGATAAAAGATGCGAAAACATTTGCCAAGATAAACAAAGAAGATATAAAAGTATAATAAACTTAAGCAAAACAGATTTTAATGTTTATAGTAAAAAAAAAAAAAACACTCAGGGAGCATGCAAGTTAAGCAAATTTAAAATAAAATAAAATAAATCAAACAGAAAATCCACAAACAAACGCCCCCAGAAAATCAACACTTTAATTGTTTGTTTTATCTAAAGTTGGACGGGGCAAGAAAAAGATACAATCTCGAGAAATTCCATGGGATTCAAAATACACAACCATCCGTTAGGGCGATTCTGTTTGGGAGTGACCTAGAGGAGAGTGTCTGGTTCTTCTGCATTTCACTTAATTGAAAACAAACGAAAACTCATGTCCCTTGGTTGCAAGCTTGCAACTAAAAATTCGTCTAAAGTAATGATGATGTATCTTCTAGATACATCTTTACGTTCAAATTCAAATTCAAAAGCTTGACAGTTGTGTAATTGAGCCTTAAACGATGTGCTACGCGCATCCATTAAAGATAATAAAGACATTTCTATAATTTATTTTAATTTGTCCATATATTTCTTGAAGCTGGCGCCATTCGGGCTCCACGCCATGATGAGGTGGAACCGTGGAAGGAAATTTAAATAATAAAAAAACCGCCTGCTCTTGTGTTAGATACTATGAAGGCGCCTGAAATCGTTCACGTTTTGATTGGATGCAATAATGACGACGCACGGTTGGTTTGCGAGCTTAATTGGGATTGATATCGCTGGTTTGCTGGAAGTTTTTTTTTTGATATTTTGCAATTGGCAATGACAAGTGTTGCACGTTGCCATGAAATGTTTTGATTATCGTACGTGTGCGGCGTGGAAAAGGTCTATTTTGAGTATTATCCGGACGACCATCACCGAAAATATGGAATTAAAACTAAATAAATTACTCTGGCGTTATCGATTTTGGTTTTATTTGGCGCATGCAAATGTCACATTTTAACATAAATTAGGTTTGAGAGGTTAATCTTTGAGATAAGCTAGCTCTTTGGTTTCCTAAATTTAGTTCAATATTCAGATTGCGATCAGTCTTCTTCGTTAGCGGTGATAAATATTCTAACAGAAATATATGTTAACTAGCATTTGACATTTAAGCCTCTCTTACAGAAACCGAGAATTTTCGTGGGATTAAAAGTAGCATATGTTTTATCCACCTAATTACTAAATTTCATTAAAACCCGTCAAGTCGTTTTAGCGTGATTGTGGAATAAACATCAAAACAATTAGCAGTTAAAGTTATTACTATCTAGAATGCGTTGTAACGCAGGTTTTTTTTTGTGCTATACATTTATTTTATTTTTTAACTACTTAAATGCTACACAAAAATCTTAAAACTAGCTAAAACTATCAACTTAATAACTTACTGGCCCTATGCGGGTGCTCTAAATTGCCTTTCGGCCTAAAAATATTAAATTAATCTTAACTCTAGCGGGTTTTATTTTTCACCCAGAAAAATAAAAAAAATTGGTATCAATATCAATTTAATTTTTTTTTAGTTTTAAGTAGTATAAAATAGGTTACTACTTAAAACTTACTTAAAATAAAGTAAAAATAATCTTAAAATAACTTAAAATAATTCTAAAATACTTAAATCTAGAACAGCCACAGCTGTCGTGATAACGTCTTATAAATCGACTACAGGCTACACGTACGAAATAACATGACTTATACTTATAAGACTCATGTTGATAAGACTAATGACTCATGCTAACCGCGATCGATCGCAAGCACAAGGCCAACATGAGAAAGAACAGGCGCAAATTCCCAAAATAATTCAACTCAAATTCAAAAAGTACAAGAAAAGATGTGTGGATTTAACGAGAGGGTTTGTGGGTGTGAATTAATGGGCTGTATGTTGGTGTTGCTGCCATCAATCTTTTCTTATGACGCTATCACATAAAGTTATTGTCCGTAAACCGACTTTACAGAAAACAAACTCTTTTTTTTAATCATTTCTTTTATGCCGCCGTAATTGCCCTATATAGCTACAAGATGTATTATAATAATGTAAGCTAACCATAGGCGATAAGTCGACTATAATTAACTATTTTGGCTTTGTCACCAAAATTGGTGATCTATCTTGAATCAACCCTCGACTATCAAGGTTTAGGAAAGCCTCGGGCGGGATAAAACCACTTGAACGTGTACTTTCAAAAAATTCATCTTGGGGGTAGTAAGCCCCAAAGATTTGTCCATTAGTTGAGGTCATCGCCCTTGCAATGTGTTCGCGAATGAGCTTAATTAAAAAGTTATCTATCCTGTTTGTGTTGGCCCCGTTATATAGGACCTCGTTGAAATAATAGATACTATTTGTACTCCGACTCTGGTGTTCTGTAAAGTCCGAGACAAGTGCAAAGACACTGTCTCTCAAACACACGATTTTTTTCCATAAGAGATGGTGCAACGTTGAACCACACAGGGCATCGGTAGGCAACCATCGGCATTATGAGGGCCATGTAGCAAACCACCTTTACCCTGCTATCAAGGCGGCTGCAATAAAACAACTGTCTTGTCAGGGTAAAATTTCCCCTAGCTCTGGCCAGAGCAACCTCTACATGTCGATTGAAATATAGATACTGATCTAACCAGATATCAAGGTACCTTACCACATCTTTACTCGCCAGTGGATGTCCATGTGGCCCAGCGATCACTAGCCTGCCCCAGTTGTTTCTCATATCCCTAGAAACCCTAGGCACAGGGGTTCTAAACAGGATAGTTTCACATTTCTGGAAATAAATTTTCAACTTCCAATCATTACATTATTGTTGAATTTAATCACGTTGCAAGAGAATTCTGATGACTTCAACTATTGGACATGTTTTGTACGCAACTAAATCGTCGGCATACGCAATTGCATGAGGTAGAATCCCAATGAGATCGCTGTTGTAAATACTTAAGACAATCGGCGAGTGAACCGCTCCCTGTTGCAGACCGTTTTTAATATCAAACATTGTGGTAGATGCTACATCGCCACTGTTGACAACAAACTTTCTACCATTAAGCATGTCGTAAAGCATATATAGCACTGGTTTACTTATGCCCCATCTGGTTAGCTTCAGATAAAGACCTTCTAACTATACGGTGTCGAAAGCCTTCTCCAAATCAGGTAGGCACCCATGCATTGATTCTTAGCATTGTTCCATTGGACAGCAGAAACTAGCTTGGACGCGGCATGAATTGTGTCATGTCCCTCCTTAAAGCCGAGCTGGCTGTCTTGGAATTATATTTTTGTTCCCGGCCCACTTGAACAGAGCTATATTGATAACTTTTTCGAATACCTGCTGATACTCGGAACTGCCTCTTGCGCGGAACTGACAAAACCTCCAAGAGTAAAATTTGTCTCGAAAAAGTGCATCTCATCTAGCCGTTCGGACTCGGCGGTAAATTGTAGGTCCCTTGCATTCTTGCAGATTAACAACACACACAGAGGAATGGTTGAGAGTATAAGTTACTTGGTCTTGGCTCCTTAAGGAGCTGTGGCGCCAATAAATTTATTTTTTTATTATCGACTTCTGCTGACTTCTTTTTCTTTAATAATGCGAAGATCATTTGGAGTTCGACCTTCGAGATGAGCAGGGAACTTGGTCCATTTTGCTCGGCGATTCAGCAGAGCTCTGTTTTCCAGGTCGTAATTTGGGTGAATGCACTCATTCTTTGGATAATGAGCGAGTTGACGTTTTTGATTGACTTGTCCTAACCTCCAGATTGTTTCTGTCAGTAAACCACCTGTACAAGAGTTTTAATCTTGTCAGAAGGCCACTTTTTTGTCTGTACAGAATTTCTATTGTCGCGTTCTTGTAAATTTCAGTTGGGTGTTGTTCTTTGTATCGTGGGATTGTTCTGTCCATCGTTGGTTTTATAAGTCCGTCCATCTGAAGCTGGTATCCATCGATCTCTACGTTCGATAGATTCCTGTCGCTTAGAGGCTAATCAAGGTGTTGGAGGAACGTGGTTAACGTGTCTTTCTAAGCTTGTAAGAGCGCGTAGGCACAAACACATCCAACACCACAAGCTCGTTTGGATCCATAGAATTATCCTCTGCAAACACCATTAATCGTCCTTATCCAGTTTCATAATCTTTATACAATACAGCCAGGAGTTTGATCATGAAGGTCTCTTAAAGGACTTTTTGTTGCCTGAAAGAGAGCTTGCTACTCAGTTGTCTTCTTCTTCTTCGCTGAAGATGCAGCGATTAGCAAAAAGTAATTCTTCATTTGATCGCAATGCTGGTATTGTTTTTAAAGATTAAAGATTGATTTTTTCAATGCCCTTGACCGAGTTAACCACAACATTTTGTTAAAAAAAAACTGAATTTCTATCTTGACTTCAGTAGAAGATCTGGAGTCTGTATGTTTAATTGACAACTACTTAGAACATCGAAGTCAAAGGAAGTTGGTAACACTTTTTTGAATTCGAAGAAATCTGCTTGCTGGTGTTCCACAAGGTTCAATTTCGGGCTCTAAGCTGTTTTGCATGTTTATTAATGACTTTCTCTGGTAAGGCAAATTAAAGAAACAAATGAATAATTTTAATTTGCATTATTTTTGAATTTTCGTTAATGCATACTCAAACAGCAATTTGAAATAACCATTTATTTTAAATTTAATTAATAAATCTAATAAAAATAAATAAAATTGTTGTTAACGTTTTTTTTATTGCGTTTATTGCTTTCTCTTAAGTTTAGTTTGTTATGATTTTATATCTTTTTTGTTATGATTTTATATCTGGATTATTTTTGTATTATATATAATTAAATTACAATTTTTTAATAATAAAAAAATTATTGAATTTAAATTAATTGAAAGCGGACCCTTTTTTGACATTAAAGATGTCAGTGAGGTCTTTATCGACCTATTGCGGAACAGCGTTCGTTTTCCATTAATGGAGAACCTGAGCAAGGATGTCTCTATAAATGTTCTCATACTCGGCTGGTTGATATCGATAAGATTTTATTGGTTTTATCCAAGACCAACCCTAATGATAGACTTTCCTTGTCTAAAGCCACATTCCACTCTTATGTATATGAACAGGCCGTTGACGTATGACTTTAGTCCTCATACAACACAGAACAAAAGATCTTGTAGGCGATGTTGAGAAAACGGATGCCCTTTTAGTTGGCGTAGTCCATAGGGATTTTTTTCTTATGGATCGGGAAAACAAAGACGAGATTCCATTCATCGGGTATGCTTTCTTCTGACTATACCTCGTATATCAGCTGGTGCATATGTATGTACTTCTAACCAAGTCATCGCCTGCAGCTTTGAGCTCCATTGGTGTTACTCTTAGATATGAATAGCTAGCTTTACTTCGTCAAGATCGGATGGTTGGAATTGTCTTTCTAATTCGCCCATATAGAAATTTAAGTATATCTACTTGACAGTGAAATTCGGTTTGTCATCGCTGCTACTTATATACTGCAGAAGGGGTTTTTGATTTTCTCAGTATTGACAGCGGATTCTACATCAAAGTTTCCTTGATAGTTGTAACAAACTTTGATTCGATTTCTATAGCCTTGAGAGTACCTTGGTTTTTTTAGAAATTTGAACCTCATTTCTGAAGGAACAGTTCAGCCGACGCAGTTCTTAAATGGCCATTATGTCTCTTACGGAATTCTAGGAACCCCGCTAATTGTTCACTAGCATGTTTTCTGTTAAGAGAATTACAATTTCACCTACGAATCCTACAAGTCCGGTCAAATTAGTCATTAAAATAGTCGTCAAATTTTTTTCTAAGATTCACCATTTCTGAGAAAAAGCGATTATAAAATTTAGTTAAGTATGAGGTACCTACAAAAGGTCGTGAAGTTGTGAATTTTTGAAATGATGTTTGGGATGCGTGTAGATACCAGAATAGTATGCCACAACCAGCAAAATTGTATTTTAAATATGAAAAATTTGTTAAATTTTTTGAAAGATAGAGAAAAAACCAAAAATTGAGCATCAAAATGTCATAAACTTTCTTACTTCGGCACAGCTTTTTGATGCTGTCATTTGGATTTTTGTCCGGTTGATCAATCTATTACAAATTGAAAATGTCAAGTCTAACACCTTAAATCAAAACTAAAGAAACAAAATGAACAACAATTCACTTAGTCCTAATTTCGATAGTAACTAGAATTGACGTCAGTCAATTAACATTATTTAAAAAATATAGCGTAGTATTGATAACATGTGATAGCCGTACCACCCGAAGTTTATAGCATCAATCACTCGAAAGTGTTTTTTTTTCTAACTTTTATTATAAGCTAAAAATAGCCTTATATTTGAATATTTATAACAATGGCATTAGTTCATCGTAATATAATATTTTCAACACCGAAATGTCACAAATCTTCTGCTAATTGTCAGAAAAAAAATCATCAAAATCCAGCAAACACGACTTTCTGATTCAGATTTGGAATGACTTAAATCAACAGATACAGAACAAAACATTTTCTTAATTTATGTCTATTTATAAAAAAATCTATATTTAAATTGTTCAAAGAGAGATAAATATGCATCATTTTAATACACAGGAGACACAGAATATAAGAAATATGATGTATAAATGATGTATGTGGATGTTCCGTGTCTCTACGTCTATAGGCTTTTATTGACTTTTTTATTCCTGGAGTCCCAAAAAGTTAGTCAAGATTTGTTGACTAACTTTTAACTGAAAATTTTCTTTTTGCAATGTATTAGTGTCAGTTTGTCGTTCTACGGTCTATTGACTTTTGACTAAAAGTGAGTGTCCGCGTTGAACGTGCCCGATTTCTTTCTCCTTCCTAAAATAAATGACATACGTCAAACGTGAAGCGTCAAACCAAAACAATGAAATAATTTGTTCGATGTTCCCCCTACCCCGGCGTGCACTGGAGAATCTTAGTGCATTACGTTCAATTGTCAAAAAGATTGCATAACTGCTTGGCCTTTGATTTAACATCGACAGCTCTGTACAACATTACATTACATTACATATTGGTCTGCTCCGTAGATAAATCTACGAAGTAGAGACACTTATGAGCACTGGCTACTGAGGCCATCGGCTCAGACAATTACAGGACAACACACAAGACAAAATTGATACAGGACAGAACAGAAGATAGAAAGAGGACGGAAAAACAGAAAACACATAACACATGTCAACAGCACGCAGTTGGTTTTCGGACTGTCCCCCATCTTTCCACTAACCACGCGCAACGATGCTTGATTTCGCTGATCTCACGGGAAGCGATGCTTTATCAGAGCCAAGGCCGTTGACAGCTCTGTACAATATCTCCAATGTTTTTGACGTTTCTTTTATATGGATTTATTATTTTAAACAGTGACAAATAAATAGAAGTCAATAAAATGACCTGTGAAAATAACATTTCGTCTATTAACACATAAATAACTTAATAATTGCAAAATATTCTATGAAATATTTTCCTAATTTGAAAAATAAATACATACATATCCTTCTTTTCTGAAATTGAGCTTCTGCTAACAGCTGATTTGGATTTTAACAGCTCTGTTTTCTTAGCCTACTAAAAAACCTGGAGCGCATGAGAGTGCACTATGTGCGCGCCTGGATTTTACATCGAACGCAGTGCAAAAAAAAGAGTTTGTTGTCTGTAAAGTCGGTTTACGGACGATGATTTTACGTGAAAACGTCATAAGAAAACATTAATGGCAGCAACACCAACATACAGCTCGTTAAATCACACAATATATTTTATGTACAATTCTACTTATCACGTACTAAATCAAGTACTAAATCTACTACTAATAACTAAATATAGTATTAAGTCTAGTACCAAACAAAAACTACAATAGTACTAAATTCTAGTACTAATTACTAAAAATCTAGTACCAAAAATACTATTGTACTAACAACCAAGTACTAATCGGCATTAGTTTTATATTTAACTAGCGGTACCCGGCGTGCGTTACTACGCCCTAAAAACATGTTTTAATTCGAAATGCGAAAATAATGTTAGCGGACCAAACATTCACAGGAACGATCCCTGGACAAAAGTATATTTACCCTGTAAATTTCATTAAAATCCGTTGGGAGGTTTAGGAGTACACAATACTCGACATACATACACTTACACACATACATGAGTCATGAGTCTTATTAGCATGAGTCATGTTATTTCGTACGTACAGGCTGTCATCGAATTTTTAAATTCGTCGATTTTTTGGCGATTTTTATTTTAAGTTTGGGGATTTTGATTTTTTAAACCTGACAACCTAACCTAGGATGAATTGTGCTTATTCCCAGTTCCGGATAAAAATTGGACTATACTGGACGTTCACTGTAGTTGATTAAATTATTTTTGATCGAACAATTTTAGACTTTTCGTTGGTTCTGCTATCAAATAAATTTATTCACAGACAAATGATCTTTAACACTTTGATAAAAAAAAATTCTCTTGATTATTTAATCAAGTTTTAACTTTCGAGGCCGAATAGATAGATACTTTTACCAGTTATTAAGTTGGAATTTTTTATTAACTCAAGTCAGCTAGCATAATTCTTTTTTTTAGGAGACACTTTGGCGGCAAAATAGAGAAATGCTTAAACTTTATTTATATGTATACAAATTAATAAATTATTAATTTTATCTATTAATGAATTTTTAACCCTGACCTAATCAATGGAGCTGTTTCACACAACCCAGATTAGCAAATCCAATAGAGACTGTCATTATGAGTACACGCGACTGTCATCAATACTATTTCCATTACAGCAGCTGGCACAATTTAAAAGCGTGTTGTTCGTTTTTTGAGGTCAGCTGTCTGTCAATAAGAAAAAAATATAAAATTAAATTTTTCAATGAGCATAGCGTTATCTGTCAGACGACAGAGACCAACAGACAGACACCCACTCGTATGGAAAAAATTAAGTATATTATGTGGGTCTTGTACTGTAGTTTAATTGATGATGAACGCATTGTTCGCTTTTTTTGCCAGAGCTGAATAGAATACTTTTTCAAGTTCAAGATGCCCCTAAGCCCCTAACCTTATTTTACTAAGATCATTGATGAGGATAGATTTGAGCATTTTTTTTATACGGTAAAATTTTTTTAATAGAAGGCGTTCTTGGGTAATATCAATGGGTTGGTGTATGGAAAAAGATAAAAGATAAAAATGTATGGTGAAGTCATAATTTTGAATTTTCTGAAAAGAAGGTTTGAACCATCTTGAAGGCAGCTATTTTGTTTAATAAGTGCGCACTTAGGGGGTTTTGATACCCTTAATATGCTTGAGATACAGTTTGAGAGTGTAAAAGGCATTTAAAAGCAAATGGTAGTGTCTTGAACTTTTGAATATCACAATCAGAGGAAAAAACCGATCTGGGTAGAGCATTCCACATTCGTGTGGTACGGTCAAAGAACAAATTTCTTTACTGGACTATACGAATTGTGCTAAAAGTTAAACTGATGAGCATACCTAGAAGTGCGAGTATAACGGTTGTTATATTTTTCTTCCTGAGCAATTTAAGTAGCTCTGTTTATTCAAAAACGCAATTTAAATAGCTCTGTTTATTTAATAAAAAATCGTTGGCGAATAAATATCTTAAACCTTTGAAATTTTAGAAATAATTTTTGAAGATGTTTCCTCAATTTAAAAAACATCTACCCACAGTCACAATCAAATTCCAGAATCGATTGATGAATTCAAAGAATTATAAACAAATCATTCGATTGAAAACAAAACATTGTACGAGTTCACCTACCTATCACTCAGGCGTCATTTAAAAGCGATCGATGAACAGATTTCTATCTACATACATTCATATAATTGCTCCAAATATAATTAGATTCTATCTATTGCCAACGGATGTGGTTAGGAAAACTTAATAGTATTTTTTTAATCACCTTATCAAAAAGTGGGCAGTTGAAATCGTAAGATATTTGCGGCACCGGCGCATGTTTTGAAACTCGATCGTCATCTTCGACAAGTGCGCGATAATGTAACTTAAAAAGTATGATAATACGAATAAGTTCGTTTCAAAAACTTTTTTTTTAGTTAAACGATTTGTTTTGCGGTTAACCGAAGTTATATCAAGGGCAATGCCTTCTATTAAAGTAAATATATGAGAATGTTATCAATCAAAAATGAGTTCAAATTCACTTTTTGTGGTAAGTACGTTTATAAGGTATACAAATGCTATTCACGATTGTTGAAATATTTCAAATTATTTTTTTAAAACAATGTACATTTTCATTCAAGAAAAAATTTGACGTAGGAATAGAAATGTTGTTAAGTTATTATAGTTATTATATATATAATATGTAATTATTATTTTTACAATTTTATTTTATTTTATTAAGTTCCATTTAACATAGTTTAATTTAATTTTGAGTTAACTCAATCTAAATTTCTTTATTTTTTTAACTTTAATTTATATTATTTTATTTTATTATAACATGATTTATTTTTTTGTTTTATTTGTTTCATTTTATTATATTATATTTTATTTTATTGTATTTTAAATTATTTTATTTTATTTTATTTTTGTTTAATTTTGTCTTATTTCATTTAATTTAATTTAATTTATTTTTATTTATTTTTTTAATTTTATTTTATTAAATTTAATTTTATTTAATTTTATATTGTTTATTTTATTTTATTTTAATTTATTTTATGTTTTAATTTATTTAATTTAATTTTATTTTATGTTATTATATTTTATTTTATTATATATAATTTTATTTTATTTCATTTTATTTTATTTATTTTTTTATTTGTTTTATTTTATTTTAATTTATTTTTTTATTTTAATTCATTTTATTTTATTTTATTTTGTTGTTTTATTTTATTTTATATTATTTTGTTATTTGTTTTATTTTGTTTTAATTTATTTTATTTTATATTGTTTTATTTTATTTTATTTTTGTTTTAGTTCATCTAATTTACCTTTATTTTATTTTAATTTGTTTTATTTTATTTTATTCTATTTTGGTTTATTTTATTTTTTTATTTTACTTCATTCAATTTTTTATTTTATTTTAATTTGTTTTGTTTTAATTTATTTTATTTTATTTTATTTTTATTTGTTTTATTTTATTTTTTTTATTTTTATCTGTTTATTTTATTTTGTTTTTTATTTTATTTTGTTTTTTTGTTATTTTTTATATTATTTTTGTATTTGTTTTATTTTGTTTATTTATTTTATTTTATTTTATTTTAATTAATTATTTTATGTAATTTTATTTTATTTCATTTAATTTTATTTTATTTTTATTTATTTTATTTTATTTTTATTTTTATTTATTTTATTTTATGTTATTTTATTTTGTTTTATATTAAAATTTTATTTGTTTTATTTTTTTTCATTTATTTTATTTTTTTTATTTATTTTATTTTATTTTATATTGTTATTTTATTTTATTTCATTTTATTTTAATTTGTTTTTTTTTATTTAGTTTTATTTTATTTTAAAAGGTATACAACTAGTATTAAACTAGCCCGAAGATGGACACACTGTCCGAAACGCGCGTCGCTATTTAAAATAAAAATAAGTTAATGATGTTAAATATTTTACAATCATACAAAAATTTTTATTAATATAATATATTTAAACTAAATTATTGTTTTAATTTTAATTCATTGTTCGAATTATTTTATTTTGTTTAATATTATTTTATTGTCAAGTAAAAATCAGTATGGAAATATAACTAAACAATCAAATCTTTAGAAATTTTTTACATAACTATTTAATCTTAATTATGTAAGAAGATAAAAAAAACTTTACTACGTACGTGCCTTCCGATTCCCGAACTGATCTATATTTTAAACACAAATATTATGTGAGTGCTCATGTACTGCCTAGCTAAAGTTAAGTATCCTCAATGTTGCCATAAGGTTCCTATAAAATGCTATCATTTTTTCATAACCAATTTTTAGCTGAAATCATTGTGTGAATGCGTGTAAAGTGTGAACTGGAAATGGCCATAAATTATGCCGAAACAGAACAATTAAATGGGCTATAGTGTAGAGGTAGACTGTAAAGTTGAAGAGTAGTTGTGAACAACGAAAACGATTTCGATTCACACAATTAAAATGTATGATACGACATACGAATACGAAGAATGAGTGTGAAGTTGAGAGAATACAACACAACACATTCTTTATTAATTGTAAGATAGTATTATGGCCATGGTTGCCATATCGATTTTCGTGTTCACGTGTTTAATTTTTCATAGTTTTTTCATAGTTTAATGTGAAAACCAACTTGTTGTTGCCGTTTTATTTTGTATATGATATTTCTAATATATTCGCCGGTACGACACGCATGTCACTGTGATCAATGGAACAGGCTTCTTTTTCAACTTTTGTAATTTTTTTCCAAAATAAAATCAAAAATAAATATTTAATAATGCAAAAACATTTAAAACGGTCGGTGGTCGTATTAGTTTGATACAACAATGAAATCGACTTAAATTCATTTTCGTTTACTTACAGTATGCCATGCCGTTCCGTTGCATCGGTTCTAGAATTTTACCAATAGCCGTATTATAGTAAATCTTACGAAACTAACATACCATAATTTATAAATGTAATAAAAATGAGATAAAAAAAATTAATATAAAAACTATAGTGTGAGATACAAAAACGATTCCAGCTTTATTTTGAAACTACTTTAATGGCATCAATTATAGAACACACTATCATTCAAATAGCCGCCGCGGGAATTTCGCTGGCAGTGTTTTAAGTAATAATAAATGGTAATTGATAATTTGGTCCAACGTGCGGCGTTATTACATTCTTTAGCTCCCCGAGAGTGGGTTGTAGGTGTAGTATAGAAATAACTCCTGAAAAAATATTCAAGAAGTTTTTAAGCCGTGACCAAATGATGAGAGCTCTCCTTGAGATGTCCCATGATCCAAATTTTACCTTATTGTTACCGTCGTTGTACGTTTCATTCATTAGTTCTCTTTTGAACAAATTTGGGAATTATATAAATAAATGCTCAATCCCAAAAAATAGAATCATTAGGGCAAACAATTTGTTTACTCTATCCGCATTTTCGTGAATTTTTTTTGGCGATTTTTTTACACTGACTGTTTGCCCACACTTGCAAAAATTCCTTGCTTCACCAATGGGCTTGAAGCGGGGTTTCTTTTTAACCACAATTTGGATATATTGATGTTGGGTAGCTCTTGCCACAGAATGTAGGTTAACATTACCTATATGTTAGACTATTGTATCTAAAGATATTTTCCTATTTTAAAATATATAAAGTTTGATGATGCTGTTATAGCATTAATCACACCAAACAGTCAATCTTGTTGGGTGCATTAATGCTGGATCAAATACATGTGGATTGTTTTAGCTCTATTAATGGGCAAACTTTGTTGCTTACTTTTCCAACGTCTGATCCGGCTTCTTACGCCAGCATAATCTAATGGCCCCTCCACATGTTGGGCCATCACGGTAACTCACTGATATGAGCCATCTTGTATAAGGGTGAACAGCGTCGGTACAGAGCGATATCCTCCGATGGTGGATTTTAGGTTTTTTGTCCGCGCATCAAAGGATAATGGGACATTGATGGCGGTACCCATCCACACGTGGCCTATTACTCATTATTTGACTGAACTTCATGATGTGACTGCAGCAGCCGTGACAGTTTCTTCATTCAACTTCGAAAATGAACATTGCGATCGAACATCTGATTAGCCATCGCTGTCCCATCGTGTAGAGGGACATCCCATGATATTAAAGTAAGTCCAAGCAAAATAAAACAATCGATATAACAATATTCCTAGCTTTCCTAAATATTGGGTGTAATTTTTTTTTTTATGTCGCACCAATGTAAGTCTAATTGGTGCAAACTAATAGTCCAGGAAAATTAGACAAAAATATGACTTTATTACGTAAACATTCCGACAAACCTGAATTTTCATAATTTTGGTGGAGCTTCATTTTTACCTCCTAAACATTTTGTTTTTGGGGAAAGGTGATGAAATTCAGTTTTTGCAAAATTACTCGAAAACTATATGCACATAGGTTGTTTTGAAAAAAAGAACCCTTTGGGTACCACTCTTACAATTAGTTGTTTTTTAATAGAAAATTTCTCCCACACATAACCAATACAAAACAAAATTTCCCACTGGAAAACATAAATTTATTAATTTTTTTTAACTAAATGTACACCCCAAAGTTTACCACCGTTTTTCTCCAATTGTACGATAAAAAGTGTAATATTTTTTGTGTAGAATTACAGGAGCTACAATGTGTACCTACAACTTTTGTTCTTTACATAGTCTGTATACTAAAAATTGTCAGTAGAGCCTTATGGGAGAGTTTATTTGTTTTAAATGGTGCCAGTTGGTGAAGTTGAAGTGAACGTCCTATCTTCACTGTACTGACAATTTTTATTGGACAGACTATAAATTTCTAATACCTATTATTTCTTGAAGATTTGTAATTTTTATTTTCTTTATATATTGTATACCAAAAAAGACTATAGTGGCAACCATATTTCGTGTATGAACATTCAAACACACTCATTTGCTGTTCCCTGCAGCTGTGAATGTATGCAGTGTGAATATTTTCCCAAACAAAATCGAATTGAAAACTTGCTGCAATAACTTGATTTGAGTCAGTCTTCGGTCGCCATTCATTTCAGAAAGCAAGCTATAGAAAAGACATCTTCTTTCTTTAGCTCAAAAACCTCAGTCTGAAAAAGTTAAATTTCCAATAACCGGATTTAATTTTTCAGTGTTACCGGATTAAAGGGAGAAAAAAAAAGATTTTCATCAAAAAAAGAAGTGATTCAAGAAAAGAGGGAACCATTCAAATCCCAGTGCAGTTCTTTTTCAAAAAACAAGTCGTGTTAAAAAGATTTAAAGTGAAACAAAAAAAATGTTCCTATGCTCATTGATTTTTACCAAGGATACATAGAATAATCTATTTAAAGAGGATAAATGTCAAAAAAAAAATATCTGAATCTTAATAGATAAAATAAATATTTTGCGAGAAAAAAAAACAAAAGTGATTCCTTTTGCCATAAAAAAATTATGACTTCAACAATTCTACAATCATCAGCACAAGCAGCATCAACAATGGCATGGTCAAATGAAAAACTACGTTTGTCTTGTGTCGATAACATTGGATTAAGACAGCTGTGGAAGTTAATTGTATTAAATAGTAGCAACAACAGTAATAATAGTACTAATAACGGTACCAACAACAACAACACCCAGAACAACAAAAATGTGAGTTATTTTTGTATTACCTACAATGTGGAATTTAATTGTTTAATTATATGTTTATTAATAAATCTTTGAATTTAATCTTATGATTGAAAGGAAGGTGTTAACGTTTTTTTTTATTAATAAGGTTATTTTTGTACACATTTATTTTAAAGCATGCGCGTGATAAGTAAATGTGTATGCAAATAAAATCGATTAATTGTAATTTATATAAAAGAATGTATTTGAGAGAAACCCACCCGATCCGGAAATCCGGTCTGAAAAGAAAGTTAATAGCTGTCTCGGAGACTCATGAAACGTGAATTTGAAATAAAAATAGTTTTTTATACATTTTCTAACAAAGTTAATCTATTCTAATCTTATATTTATAAAATAATGTAAAAAAGCTCTTTGTGATGATTTTGGGATTTTAGGTTTGATCAATATTGGAATGTATACATTGCTCAGAGTTGCCACTTGGATCTAAATGGATCTAATTTTTAGAGTTAAATCCATGGATTTAACTTTGTTAGAATGGATCAATTTTTCCATAATCAACACTAAAGGAGATTTCATTTATTTCTCAAAAATGAAAAAGCACAAAAACCTACCTATGTATAAGATAAAACATCTAAGCTTTAATTTAAATAGCTTGTTTTGTGTCTATCAATGTTGTATTTATTTTATTTATTATTTTTCAAACAGTAGGCACTCAAGTGAAATAACCAGTTGCATTTCTGCACTGAATGCCAATCAGTGTAGGTAGTGTAACTTTTAACCCATTTTTCAGACCTACAGGGATATTTTCTTTTGTCACACCACACGAATGTGGAACGCTTTACGGTCCTTTTCTCATAGCGCCCCTGTGGCGCTGTTGTCGGGATCCAAAAAAAGTGAGGTATACCCGAGTAACGCCGGGAGGGTACGCTAGTTTGAAATAATACCACCTAAAAGTTCAATAATTTTGAGCTCTTTTTACAAAAACGTGTAGATGCGATTTTCTATCAAACTGACATTCAACGCATTGAATGTCTTTCGCAAGTATCTGAGATAAAGATTTATAAAAATTCACAGAACTACTATAGGAACAAACCACAGACAAAAAATTCCCAAAAATAAAAAAATGTCTTGACCTTTTTTTAATATGAAATCACTTATTCAAACTCATAACCTTTTAAACTTTCTTTTCAGAACTCAAACTACCTATTTAAATTTATAGTCGGATTAATTAAAGCTACGGATACTGTGGGGATCTTGATCTGATCTTTATGTCTAGATCTTTTTTTAAATATTGAAACATTACTTTTAATTCTGAACACCAGATGGCTTTGTTGTATTGCTTCATATTTGTGATCTGGATCGTGACATATGTAGTATTTTATAAGCAAGATCCTTCGATTTCTTTTGTAGTTTTTATAGATAATTAGGCTCCAGTTGAGGTTGATCGTGTCTTTCTTCTGACCACTAGCAATTCAATGGAAGCTTTCTGTCATCTTTTGAGATAAGAAGGCGCCAGTTAAGGTCAAGCCATGATTTTCTGATCACTGGCCTGTGTTGACGTCAATCGTCAATTGAGATGTTGACATTGTCCGCAGATCCAAAGTTTCAGTTGGTTACAGTGTGGTTGAAAATGATTAATTAGATTAAAATGACACAAGTTTTAAAAAACTTATTAAAAATTGAAAGAGTTACATGCAGTAGGATACAAAATAACGTCGAAAAGTATTTTTTATGCACTAGGCGTAATTCTTTTTAATCCCCAAACAGGCACAGAATGCGGCCTGAGCGAAAAAGCTAGCTCCAAAGGACAATATAATGACTGATGAGTGATGACAATTGTCTTGTCCTGGAAACAAATGTTCACATGAAACAATGATTACCTTGTCTCATTGTCTTGGCCTCTGCATTGTCCCATGTGAACCCCGCTTTATACTTGTTTTGTGACATTCACCAGAAAGAAAGTATAAACGAGAGAATAGTCTATCGTACGTCTATGACTAATAATCCATGAATAAATTCAACATAACTGCTTCAGAAAACAAGCATATACTCATCCCAAATCCCGATTTTGTACGCACGCACTTTTGCAAACTGAAATGTCAAAAAAGTAGCTACAGCTAGTCATTCCATTATTTATTGTTCCTTACATTCTCTAAAACCTTGTTTACATGATTCTTCTTTTCGGTTGTTTCTTCATTCTTCTGATGGTGTTTACACAGATTTTGATTACCCCGAGCATTTCCAACACTTTCATACAAACTGTACCGTTTTATCCACTACCGCTACTACACGTTCGCTAATTATATCGCTTGTTGTAATCAATAAGTAAGTTCAGAATTATTTAAGATATTCTTGTATTGGACACTGTCAAAATGTTCATCATGTTTTCTTGGCGGATTCTCCGTTTCGTCAAGTTTGGATGAGTTTTGCTTAGTCTGCTATTAGACGATGAAACTGGATGCATGCACCTTTTTCTAATTCTTCGAACATATTAAGTGCAATAGAGAAAAAATTCGAAAAGATGAGACAGGAAATGAGCTGTTCTGTGTCGCACGGGTAGCATCTTCGAAGAATCTGTTTGACGTTTTTCTGTTATCTTGTTGTTTTTTCATTCTTTACCACTTGGTTTCGTTATGCTCAGAGTAAACTTCTAATGAGGCTCAAGGTAAACGAAGAAAAATTAGTGAAAATAAAGTGGAAAGTAAATTTTTGTGGACTAAAGAACTTAATTTGGAGTTCGTATGTCTATGAATCCAGCAAAAATGTGCATGTGGTTAAACACATTCATAACATCGATAGGGTTAAAAGAGCAGATTCATTGCAAATGATTATGGAAAACAAAAATGAAAGAGAACTTTCAAAATGGTTTCATGAAACTAAATTCATCTTGTAATGGTGCTTGCGACAGAGGATGAAATAACAAAGAAGAATTCGAACAAGGTGCATGCATCCAGTTTCATCGTCTAATAACAGACTTACGGACGTAAACTGTGTTCATGAAAATTTGACAACTGGCTTCTGATTGTGTTTGCAATGAAGAAAATTTGACAGATACTCCGCGGAATTCCGTCAATTATGGGTAGACGTGTTCATTTGATAAACGGATGGGAATGTTTCGTTCGATTTGACACTAGCTTCCGCTTGCTTCCAACCATTACAGTGAGCCCTTTTTAGATTTAATTATCGGTTTCGTTAAAGTAACTATTGGAATTAACTGACACCTCGATTATCAAATTCTAACCTGAATAGTTTAACGCTATTAAAATACAACGAAAGAAAACATGATCAGATCATCTTAATTTTGCGAACTTATAAGAAAAAGAATACAGTTCCTTACACAAATACTGGTCTACTGAAATAAGCCCATAACCACGATAAGAACTTCTTTCTTCTGCAGACAAACAGTAGTCGGAAAATCCCAGATCTCTTAATAAACCCTATCATAAGCAAAATATTTGGCCAGAATTATCTTTATCTTATGCTCACCCGTGTCGCAAAATCAAACTTCAAACAAAACCTCCAATGTTTTCTTCACAATCCGAACAAACATTAAAATCAACTCAGTTAACAAATAAAAGATGGAAAAATTTCCACAATTTGTATGCTATTGCTAACATTTGCAAACAAAAACCCCACCTCCAAGCTCCACCTTAGATATGTTTGTTTTATTTTATCTTTAAAACAATAATTCGAAAGTGTCAAGCCCCCCAATAAAAGACTGTAAAATAATTAGCTTGAACACTGAACAATACCAATTCACATGGCGAGTCACTTAGCAATTTATTCGTTTCGTTCAATCTTTCAATTTATTGTTTGTCTTATGTAAATGACAGTTATAGTTTGGTGTTTTGTTTTATATTTCTCACCCCCCGACACGACGGGGAGACACTTGTTCCTTTATTTCTCATTTTTCAATTTGACCTCAATTGATTTGTATTATTACAGAAGTAGAAACCATTTATGATGCAAACAAATGGTTTGACAGTTGTTCTTAAGTGTCAATTAATTGAAGTGTTTCTTGACAGTAGAGAAATGTATAATACTTGGCAGCGATTTTATTATTGTACAATCCTTTTAGATACAATAATATGCCTGATCTTGAAGGAAAATACAAGATTTTATATTTTCTTAATCGTTTTTGCAACAAAACAAATAAAAATACTTTTTTTGAAAATGGAAACTAACTAAATGGCTGTTGGTAGTTTAACTTTTACCAACACTTTTAAGTACTTCTTTACATTAGAGCCATCAACGACCAACGATTGAACGAACATTCGTCCAATTTGACATTTCTTTCTAAAATAAGATACATTTCAGAAAATTATTTGGTCGTCGCGAATCGCAATCTGGTTTACGATTAAGAACTGCCAAACTGTATTCGCGTTCCACATACGATCCACACGTTAACCAACAAATTGTTTGCGCGCGAATAACCCTAACACCAATATTAAAGAAATTTCAAAATCTATAAATATTGGTTTTTTCGTCGCTCGTTGGTCGCTCTCATGTAAACAATCCTTAATATCTTAATAATATTTTAATTCTGATGGTGTGTGGGAACAAGGTGGGAAAAGAATGTGCTCTGAATTAAAATCTCGCTCTATTTAGTCTAAACAAACACTTTGTTTGATTGTGGTGAGCGGAACTTGTGACGGAAATGTCATTTTTCTGCATAAAAAATCGATTGGAGTTGTGTCACTCTGAATAATGAGGTATGAGAAATAAAGTATGTTTGACTTGAATATTAAAATATTTTGAAGCAACGAGGAATTTGTGTTGAAAAATAGATTTTTTATCAGATTGAGGGTGGAATAAACTAGAAAGGTTTTATATAAGATCACGTGTCACAGAATGTGTTCCAACACAAACAAACCCATAGCAGTAGAGGTAGAATTGATAGATTTCAATCCATATTCTTTGTTCTGATTTAATTTTGTTTCATTAAAAAAATTAATACCATTAAATTCTTCTGGCATAATGTTGGCACTCATTCATAAACTCTGAGAATCGTTTATCTTCATTTTTACTACCTAGTTCTTAAAACGTCATTCTCCAAGAATGAGTGTTCTTGTCAATGAACAAAACAAATATCTTCGAGTTTCTTTCATTATACTCTACTCTACTCTACCCACTCAAAAATAATTGACAGTTAATTTAATTATTATAGTCATGAATTCTACAGGGAAGACTCAGCCAGACTTTAAGTCATATAACAATACCCATGAACTTCTGACATTTTACGTCAAATCAATTATTGCAAACTTCTCTTCACACTTAAAATAATAATAAAAAAAACTCAAACTAAACTACGAAGTTATTCTCGCATTTCCGCCACAAATGTCTTACTCACCACTTCACCTTAAGTGACCACATTACTGTCAGAGTAGATATTAAGAAAGACAGACGTCATTTATTTCTTACCTCACCCACTTAATACATTTTATATCTGACACAGATTTTTCCTTGAATAAAGATGAATGCCTTCTTGTCTTGTCTTCGTTGAATTTACGGTAATTTTCTGTGAAATTTAAATGAGGTGACTCAGAATTTACCTTTTTTTTAGTCAGAGGTGAATGTCAATTTTATTCGAAGAATTGCCACCTGTAGTGAAAATGTAGAAAATACTTTTTCCTAACAAATGCCACACCTTTTTCAAATACATACTTCACCTTGTCTTGCGATAACACATTATAATATTTGCAATGCATTCAAAAAGGTAACTAACCTTACATAAAAAAGTCTTGAAAAAACAACACTTTCGTCGTTTTGTTGTTGTTGCTTCTGTTATTGATTTTTTTTCGTTTGTTGTGCCTTCTCGGAGGTAAATAAAATTCCATATATTAACATAACCCTTTCCCAACATTCAGACTTAAGCAAGCCTTGATAGTCGGGTTAGCTTTGCGCTGCTGACGTCAATGCAAACACCAGAAATAATAAATTTAAAATTACTTGATACATCAGCCGGACAGTCATGTTGCGTGTTGAATTTATATTTGATTATTTGATATAAAAAGATCATTGTTTTGCTAGTTTTTTGTTCAGACAACGAAGGCAATTTGTGATTTTTGTACAAATAATTATGTCAAATTGTCATAAATAATGGCTTTTTAATGACAATAGGGTAGAAATGTCATCAAATAAGAGATTATATAAAAATTCACATCTTTTGAAAAATGTCGTAAAATCAAACAGAATTATTAGTAATTCACAATATAGAACCATCTGTCATACACAACTCCGCCATTTTAAATTAATCACTCATTCTTAAGCCATGGGTGAAGAAATTTGTTTTATTTTACAATATACTTAAAGACTTTACCTTTGTACATATATAACTCAGGCAAACAAGTGTTTATTTTTAATTCCTTCATTGACGTCAATTGAATATTTTAACTGTCAAAATGTTGATTTTGTCAATATTTTGGCATTAAACAAAACAGAATATAGAAAATATGCACAAATTCTTGATTCTGAAATAGATTCGGAAATGTCATTGAAGAAAAAATTGTTGTTTTGACTTCTTTATTTGACTTCCCGTATGGTTCAAGGTCGTATCATTGTATTTAGTTGGACAACAAATATCAAATTACCATAGAAAAAAGAAACAAGAACGACAAGCGAGATAGATCCCGCCAATACTACGTACATGTCCCTCTCCCTATATAATCCTTATGGGACTACCACTATTACTTCAGTTGAAGGGTGATTCAAGCGTTTGGTACGTATTCACGCTTCAGGCAAAGGGGGTAGTTCTTTGTCTATGTCAAGTTACCATCTTAAGTTGAATTTCTTTTCGGAAATCGTGGTGAAATTCCACCAACAAAGCCTAAAAATCAATGTAATTAACCCTAAACTAATCAAATTACTGATCTCGTCTCATCAAATATAAATTATTACAACTAATGGGACAAATAACTTAATTTCCGCAATAAACTATACCAGTCTCATGAAAACATATAAAGCAAATGCGCGTCTTGACTCTCAACTAAACTGACAATTCAAGTTTATTACACGGAAAATATTAAAAGTCAAGGAACTTAGTTTGTCATATTGACACTGCGGCGGTGGCGCGGCAGTATAGTATGGTGCGCCGAGAGATTTTGTTTTGTATATTTTTTTAGTAAAACAACTCTACACTAAGTCAAGTAACTTAACTACAAATATCTTTGAAGTCGGGTTCATTAAAAAATCACACATAAATGTGTATGTAACTTGAACGCCGCCGCCGCACCGTCGTCATATCAATAAATCACTCAGAAATAAAATAAATATTAGGTGCATGTTTCTAACTCCCTCTAACAACAAGTTCACGCACTTTTTCTTGAAAGGAATACAAATCCACACAGAAAATGGGTGACTTAAATACAAACACGATTTAACTTTTTGTTAAGAAGTAAAACACGAGTTTAGATTACATACATAGTATATTTATTTAATTTGTTGAAACATTTTATTGCATTTTAATACATAAGTGAACAAAACAACCTTAACGTTGTAAAACTGCTGAGTTGAGAATTAGTTTTTTTTTTTTTTTTTTTTTTTTTTGAAGTGACTTTAAAGTTGGTTGTGACGTCAAATGCCACCTTGAACAAAGCTCACGTCATTTTAAACTGTTCGTTATGGTTTTTTATATTTTTATATTTGGCACACAAAGTTCCATGTCTCGTGACATAATTTTGTTCAGCGTAGACTTGGGCTAAATAACAATTCATGTGGCCTTATTTTATTTTTGATTAGAAATGCCAATGATTTGACAAGTAAAGTCACAGAGTATAATTGAGACATCCATTTTGACAGAAAAGAAGGCCTGTAATTGGCGTTTTTCTTTTTAAGCTCAGAGCAGGGCACTAACCTGTGAAAAAAAGAACTTTGTTTCTTTTTTAACTCGGAGCGCTCTAAACGATCAGCTTGTGTTTCTTTCTTCAATCGGAGCTAGCTCGAGCGCGCTCTATGAGCTCATTTTGTGTGTTTTGACAAATGACATGGCTGCAAAAAAAAACAAAAATCAGAATGGCGTCGGTCAAAGTAAAATATTAAAATAATCTGCTAAGAGCATAATCGATTTGCTCAGGCTCTACTCCGTGCTCTGCTCAGAGATTAAAAAGAAAAAGGCCTAGTAACGAACTTTGACAGAACATGATCTATGATTACTTAACGGTGACAATAGTTGTTAGCCAATGCCAGGCCATTTTCTCTCATTTTTTGACATTCCCTTCACCAATTCAATCTTTTTTGATATCTACTATTACATTACCCCGTTAAATGTTGGCTAAAAGTCAGTCAATGCGCTCCTGATTAAAGTTAGGTGACTTTTAAGTTGACATTTAGTCAAAGATTTGTTGACTAACTTTCAACTGACAGCTTTCCCTTTGCAATGCATTCGTGTCAGCTTCTTTTTTAATGGATTCACTTTGACTAAAAGTTATACTACGTTTTCATTAGGATAAATGAGCAAATTTCGTATCAAATTTCCAAATTTGATTCCAAATCATCTCATTTCCCAAACAAAATCACATTTCGAAATTATCTCATTTCCACCTAATTTCTTGGGCTTCTCTATGATCGTTAATTCATTTTTGATTTTATCTGAATTTTTTATTTTCAAGAATCCTAAACTTGCCTTAAGGTACCAAGTAATACTACGTTTTCATTACGCCAAATGAGCTAATTTCGTATCAAATTTCCAAATTTGATTCCAAATCATCTCATTTCCCATACAAAATCACATTTCGAAATCATCTCATTTCCATCTAATTTCGACGAAATTAGGTTGAAATTTATGTAAGGCGCCAGTTATAGCGATCATTTAAAATCCATCATTAAAAGTTGAAACAGCTGGAAACTGGAATTTTTTACGTAGGGGTAGTTATAGCGATCAGTAAAGTTGTGTCAGAATTTAAAGGCCAACCACACCAGCCATAACCTCAAATTTGTTTTAATGATGAAAATGCTTCATTAAACTTTTTACTGATGAGTGGAACTATAATACAAGTTATGCATTCGTGCAGATTAAAAAAAATTGAGATAACAATCAAACATGACATTACGATGATAGAGAAACATATTTGAGTTACTGGCAAAATTCTGTCCGTCTGTCTGTCTGTCTGTACGGATGTATATTGGACTGCAGCCTAAACGGTTGGGCCAATCGTCTTCAAATTTTGAACTTAAGGTTATTTTGACATTTTACAGAGGAGTTTTTTCAATTTTTTTGTAGCTCAAAAATTAACGGTACCTGTCATATAACCGTTATGTAAAATTTATTTTTCTCGAAAACGGCCCAAAGAATTCTTATAAAAAAAAATCAGTGTACTATTGTACGTATGCATTATAATTTGGTGAAAAAAAAATTAATATGGTGGGCTAAAAACGGTACCTCCCATAGGACCGTTTTTTTTCTTCGACTTTCTCGAAAACTGGTAAATATTTTTTTGAAAAATCAATATTTTGAAAATGAGTAAGTGAGTTTGTTCACCCAATACAATTTAAACGTACTTTATTCGAACAATCAAAAATCACAAAAATCAATTAAATGCTTTGATGTTCACTTTAATTTTCTTTAATTTTATTCTACAATGTGACCGCACATATGAGCATGTACGTGCGAGCCAGTCTGCCAATTTATTTATATTCACGAATCCTAAAGTTGCCTTAAAGGTACGTATAATTGCAAGTAACAAAGTGTCAAACGAAATTAGCAAACTTAGATGAAAACACTTTCTTGGCAAATTTCGAAATGAGGTAATTTCGACTCTAATGAAAACGTAGTATTAGTTAACTAAAATTCAGTGTACACATTGAACATGCCCATTAATTTAATAATTGCACAAAACAAAATGTTATATCCTTCAAAATTTTGTAAATATTATCCATTTCATATTGAAATATTCTGTTGACGTTTATTTTCTGTCAGTTTTGTTGAGTTAATGTCAAAAACAATATTCTCTTGTTGAAAGATTGTTGATTGCATTTAAAATGGATGCAAATAAGCTTTATTTACGCCGTTCTGCGTTTGCTTAAATGAAAAATGCAAAACAAGCTTTGAACACGTTTTTCAAAGTTGTAAAAATTTACGATGTTATTTATATGGGGTTGAACTCGTAAATCGTTATAGAGAAAATGGAATAATAACAAAATCAGTTTTGTTTACTCTATTTACAACAACATTATCATCGATCGAATAATTCCTTTATCATACAAATATCATAAAAAAATCTGCTAAAAAAAATAGTTAGCAAAGTTGTGAAATTAAAATCACATTATTTCACTAATTTTGTATTCTGGACATAAAATTTATTTTCAAACGTGACAATATTGTTTTTTGTTCTCTTGAATTCCATAAAAACAAACTGGGATAATAATTCTTTATTTTATTATTAACTGTCATTGTGGGAGCACCCAAAAACAATTAAGAATTAACCATATGAGTCACATGGCAGATCGGACCCCGCCGTAATCTGGAGTTTTCTATTCTTAGAAATAACAAATGTTTCTTTAATATCTTTCAACATCATGTCTTTGACATGTTGAATAGATTTCTTTACATTCTTATATGTAGGCAGTCTCACGAGTTTTTTCTCTTTGGATCAGCAAAACAATCTGTCAAAAACAACACGATCCATACATAAAAATTGCGATTTTTTTTTAATAAATCGATTTGTATGCAAAACGTTTTTTACAAGCTCTGCTGGTGGTCCGTTTTGTTTTGACAAACAAAGCACTTAATTCTGAGACAGTGGCGTGAAAATGCGAAATATTAGCATTACTCTTAAGTATCAACTCAATAATTGCGCTGAAGGTACAGAGGTGAATTGTTAAATAGAAATTAAACAGAAAACTTCTAAACTAATAAGATAAAAATAAAATTAATTTGTTTTTCACGCCCCCCAGATTAAGGAGCAAAATAAAAATCGACTTCAATAATATGTGATAATAGGAAGGTTGTTATTTTTGCAAATAATGTGTAATTACTTTTTAATTACTTACTCACCACACGACCAGAGGTGAATTTCAATTTAATTCTAAATTATATTTTTTTATTTGCTTTTGCCAGAAGAGAAATACTTAACATTTTCAAGTTTGGTGAACTATAAAACATTTGGGTGGTCTACCGGTGACTAAGAAATGGCATTGATTTGTTTTTATTGAAAATCATGCAAAATAATTGTTTTTTCGTGAGCGATTACGAGGTGAAACAATGGCTAAGAATATGGTGTGGGTGTTTTCACAAATGGTGTAGTGAAATACTACCTTGAAGCACGTATTTGCTGTCAAATGTATCTATTATCTATTGTAGGTCAAGTCTATAAATATAGGAATTTTTTTGAGCTGCATACTTCAATGACATTTCTTATTCATCATCGCGTGCTAAGTAGAACATCAAATGCCAACCGATAATTTTTGGCATTGCTGGGTATGGTAAACGAATGTCAAAGTGACAGGGATTTCGGGCTTCACAGTTTTCACTTTGGAAAACATAAATATCTCCGAGCAGCCAAATTTTTAATTATATACTGTGAGAACTGTTCAGTAACAGATCCATGGAGGTCATTACTTAATTAATTAATTAATTTTTGCATTGTTATTATCTGGTAGATATTTTAATGGCATTTAGTTTTTAAATACAATTTCTGGCATATGTCCGACGCGGCTACGAGTTACAAAGCCCATTCGATCAGTCCAATTTATCAATACATTTTCCAATAATTCTCGCCGTATGGCGTCAATGGTGGGTTGAATTTTGGCTTCCATTGCTTTAAGAGTTGCTGGTTTGTCGGCTTAAGCCAATGTCTTAACATATCCCCATAAAAAGTAATCGAGAGGCGTTAAATCGCACGAATGAGTAGGCTAGTTAACAAGACCAATTCTGAAAATAAAGTTGTCACGAAATTGATTTTGCAATAAACTGATGGTTAAACGCGCTGTATGGCAAGTAGCGTCATCTTGTTGGAACCAAATGTCGTCGTTGTTTAGCTGATAAATTTTTGGAAACGAAAAATCAGTCAGCCATTCACCTCCTTAAAGAAATAAGGACCAATGATGCCGCCAGCGTGTAAACCTGACCAACAAGTTCGTTAATGGCTTGAGAATTGTATTCGCTCCATATACGGCAATTTTGCTTATTGACGAAATGATGACCGATTATGTTAAACATAAAATGGCCGAAGTGAATGAAATGAACTTCGCCAACAGATTTATTTTTTGTCAGTGTAAATTTGGAAGTTTCGTTCTGTCGATAGACGATTTATAATGAATTACCAAACCTTACTGAACAGAAATGTGAACACCGTTTGATATTTTTAACTGTCAAACCATAGACAACAACCATCTAAACTGTTCATGCATCTAAAAAAACACCCTTTTATTTGTTAGGTACTTACGTAGGCACTGGTCAACGTGACCCCCTTCCCTAGACAGAGTTCCTGGATCCGTCACTGGAACTGATGAATTAACGTCACAATTATCGTTGACAGAAGCAAAAATAGCCAAACATGAAAATTATATTTCCGACAATTTCCAAGCTTTTTTTCCTATCTTGACTGTGGAGTTCGTAGACAGTATTTTATATACAAACAAACGTAGTTAATTTTCATAATTTTTTCATAAATGCATTTTTGTTCTTTCAAAATAACATAATGTCATTGGCGCAAAATTATAGACAAATAAAGCCAACATTATCAAAAAAATTAATGTGAAACTAGCTCATGTTTTTATACAAATTTCAATCTAGTTTCACACTAAATAAATAAGTTAGGTTGACTATAATTTTGCGCTATTGCGAATACATGATCCATCTTTTTTTTTTTTTGTTGATTGAAGTTTGTTGGTCTTTCTTTTATCTTCATCTTAAGTTTTGCTTTGAATTAAATTATGTTATGTAATTTTTGTCTTTGAATGACTGAAAAAAAAAACAATTTTGGTAGATGTCCATAATATATAATATTTGACAGCCATAAGCTGGTTTTCATTAGATTATTGTGAATTAATTTAAAACCTTTATGGAAATGGTAGCTTGATGGTTGTTTGTTGTACTCATTTTCAATAATGTGTGTGAAATAGAATTAATTCAGTGATAATTTAAAGAAAATTTATTGTTAAAAGCGGAATTTTTCCTTTATCAATATTATTTAGAATATTTGTCCAAATTCGCAAGAAATCATACTGAAAATTATATGTATGCATGTGGTTCACATGTATGTATATATTAAACATAATATTCTTTTGAAATTGTATTTTTAAACACAAGCTTTGAATTCTATTCATAGAACACCATTTTGGAATGTTCGTTTGACTTGTTCAAACAGCTGTCAATCAATAAATTGTTTATACAAATGCCATCTGTCACATGACATTTTGTTTTTAATATATCTTGTCAAGAGCATGCAATGTCTCTCAATATTAAATTAACAAACAATTTTGAAAATTACATAAAATACCTGGCATGTTGCTGAATGCATACTCTGCACGATAATAGCATACAGCAACGTTTAATCAAATTAAGAAATAATGACAGCAAACAAATTTATGAATGGCAATGCGTAGGATCGCTGAGATAATGAATCAAAACAAAACTAGCGTACGTTAAACGTAACTACACCTATAGTAGCCGAACGTACCTTAAATGTCATTTAAGCATTAATTTCAACTCCAACAAGTCTCTCTAAACAGACACCGAGGTGCAGAGTTAAATCAAAGGAAATAACACGTCAATGGAATTTGTTGACAACTCCGCTGGCTCTGATTCAACAACAAACAAAAAAACTTACATGATCAATGAGGTCAATGTGAATATCATCTATACAGGCATCTGTCAAAGAATACGAAATGGAAATTGATGCTCACGTTTTCTGAACGCATGTGATTATAACGAAACACCCATTGACAAGTGCATCACGAAAACACCCTCTATTCATAAAAGGCAATTGATTTATTATTTAATTATACAAAAGTTTTCGTTTTTTTTTAATTAAAATTTAGCTTGTAGGGTCTTAAGTCAGTAAACGGGTATATGGTGTTGTCAAAGTTATGACGTTTTGTATGAAATGTTCCCTAATGGGTGGATGATAGATGAACAATTTATTCAATCGGTAAACTTAGGGTGTGTGTTGTATATTGAGAAAAACAAAAATGATTTATCGTTTTTTTTTGTTCTTAAAAATTTAATAAAATCAAAAAGACTCATACAATGTGTCTAGAGTTTTTTGTTGGTCAATTTCAGAGGGATGATAATTGGTTAACATAAAAAACATTTGTTGTCATTTTTCGTTTTTTTTTTTAATTTTCGTTTGTACTTATAGCTTAAAAGTACGTAGTATTCGCTTTCAGTCTTACTTTTTGCACGAAAATTTAAAGCTGTTTCCCGATTAGGCCACCAACTTTAACAGCAAAGAAAACTTCGACATCAAAATTCGTGTCAAACAGATAGCAACGTGAAAACTGAACAGTACTTTTGACATTTGGATTGTTGATAACCCTGAAAAACATTGCAGTGAAGTTGGTAGCTTTTGCTTAGCGACATCGAATTTAGGACTTAGGTCTAACGTCAAAGTCGATGTTGCTGTCGTGCTGATGTGTTTTAAATCCATATAAAACCCTCGGCTGTAAAATGTGAAATCTGGTTGTCAAAGTTGCTGTTGAAGTTGCTGTGCTAATCTGTTTCTCGCATAACATTTTCTCTCCAGAAAGTGCTAAGAAGGAAATTAGAATCCTATAATGCCATTGTATATGTACTGCCAAAAAGGAAAAATGTCAAAAAAAAAACCAAACAGATCGAAAACGAAGCAAATAACTTGACTAAAACAGCGTTCACACGCAGACAAGACAATGGGACAATAATCAATTGTCTTGTCCGAACTTTTTGAACGGAGTTGGTTGAAGTCGATATTGTCCTCAGATAGCTCGGCAGGCTAGCTCGGAGGACAATATAATGACAATTGTCTTGTCCTGGAAACAATGATTATCTTGTCCCTGCTGTTATGACGATATAGCAAACTGATGTATTTGACAGATCGTAAAGAAACTTTTCTATTTGTTGACACTAGCTTCCTTTTTCTTTATCATATCATGGTTGAGCCACTCTCTAATTGAAGGGGTAATTCAGCCTCTGAACTCTGAATTAAAAAAAGCCTAATATATCCATGGTTAATATCCGTAAGTCCTGTACAAGACCTTTAGGTTAGCTGCGTTCACAGTTAAGATAAATTAAAATAATGAGACTATCAGAAATACATATAGTAATTACTTTGTCGTTTTCCTTTTTTTATTGCCAAAATACGTTTTCACTTTAAGACAAACTAAATATAGAATTTTATCGCAACACCACAAATTATCTTTCGTACATCTGCTGATAAATCAGTCAAAAGCAAAGAGAAACCATCCAACAAAACATAAGAAACCTTGCTTTGATATCAAAAACAAAGCAATAAATCTATCTACCCCTTGAGTTCTTTATGAACCGCTATAATTGCCACAAGAATAAATGATACCTCCATTCCTACATTATGGCGAAGAAGTGGGAACTTTAAAAAAAAAATCAATTACCAGTTGACTGTTGTTCGTGTCAGTTTAATGTTGTAAACCGACTATCCTTAAAAAAATAAGTAAAACAAAAAACATCTCAGTCATGAATTCAGAGGTATTTTTAATGATTAAAAAACATTTCATTCTTATAGAATAAAAAATCACTATATTTATACATACATAGTCGTATTATTATTGTATTTTTTTTTTCTATTAAAAATAGATTTTATCTCAATTTGATTTGTTATACTAATTAGTATTGTTTTATCGTTTTATTTTTTTTTTAGAAAAACAGCGACATAAACAGTGAAAACTTAGCTGAATTCTTAACAAATCGTGACATACTGCCACCAAGTGAAATGTCATTGCTGAAATTCCTAGCAATTGTAAGTATAAATTCGTTATTTTTTTATATTTTTGTTATTTTCTTGTCGCTCATTGTATAACAGTTTTTTTTTTTATTTTGCGTTTCAACATCTTTATGGAATATACTAAAGTTGATACTTTTGAAACAAATCTGCGATTTGATCGGTGTCATTTGTCATCATATCTTATCGAATAAAATTCCAGTGCGACACGCGCGCCACCTATTGCAAATTTCCTTAACTATTTCTAAATTAGCTGAATAATACAAAAATAAAAATAAAAAATAAAAATACATCGCATGATATACAAAGAAATAAACAAACAGATCTAAAATATTACAATTTGACTGTCATCACTGGACGTAAATATATGTACTGCTGTTGTTGCCTACCTCAAGTTGGTTCCATTTTAGTCTTAGTAATTTTTTGGATTCCTTCACTGCAACTTGCGGACAAAATTAAACCTCAATAGGCGTTTTTCTTTATTCACTTAGAAAAGTGTTCTGAACAGAGCCTGAGCATACTCTGATAATTCTCTGAACCAAGCGTGATCTGAGCGCTCAGATATAATTTTGAAATACGTTCTTGCACTTGGCTGTCACAAATCGACACTTCTCATATGGTTTGTTCATTATTGATGTTATTATAAATGTCCCACAATTCTCAAACCAAGTAATAAATACAAAAAACACTCATATGTATATTTATTGAAATGCAGTCGTTACAGTCTGCGTTTTTGACGGTTGACGGGTAAATTACAAGTTCGTCAAATCTTTAGAAACTGAATTCCTGGATTCTGGACTGTCATTTTTGACTGTCCATTATGGCCATCGACATTTTATTAACTTTGTCTCATATCATTACTAGCTATAACAATAATTTTGTGGATACCAACAGCGCTACCTATCGCACCCAAGTATACCTAGAAACTTCCAACGAGAGCTGACCATGTTGATACATATTACGAACTTTTTTAAAAATCGGTTGAAATAAAATTTTAAAGGTACAGGAAAAATCTCATTTTCTAATAAAGTAAAATATTCTTTCTTACTCCTTACAACATCAGCTATCTGCCTGTGGAAGTCCCGTCTAAATCATTTAATAAATACGGTTTTTTGAACAAAAAACAAACCGACACTATCGCCACCTATTAGGGTAAATTAATTGAGATAAAAACAATCCTATTCGCTATGCCTCAATGCCGAAATTACACACAGTAAAGAAAATTTCTTCAAAATCAGTTCCATTGGCGACAAACATCGTGACACCGGATTTTTATATAATAATGGTTATGGAACAAATAAAAGTTTTTTTTTAGGCGTGTGGTTTTCAAGAATAAATAAAACGCATTAAATTTAACGTTATGGCCAAGAATTTAGCTTTATTTTAAAAATAAGAGCTTACCACTATGTTTTAAAAATGATTTCGGGCAAGTGGTTGCCGCGGCTGGATAGAATAAATTCCAGCCGAGAGTCCAATCTTCACAATTTTGTGAAAATCGGGATCGGAGGCCATCTCGTTTTGGGCCAATTCACCGAACGTGCGACGCGCTTCAATCTGATCTGTCACTTTGTATTAAAAATGGTAGTTGTTAGAGACCTATACATCAAGAAAATGTATGAACTGTTTGTTTTATATTTTTCTTATTTTCTTGTTTATTAAAAAGCATTTTTATAAATTAATTACCACAAATACTTTAAAATATAGCCACGAGATCAATTTTTCAAAACAAATAAACAAGCTAATGGTCTCATTTTACTTTGATTTTGACAGATGCGCAGAAGATTGCAAAAAAAAAACCTCTTATGATATTATCTTAGTTAGGTATGTGTTATGTGGATGGGCACAGCTCCAATTGTTGCGCGCGATGGCGGATGGAAGATGGGCTCATTCAGGTCTTCGTCGATACTCTGCTCCACCGAACCGAACCATTATTTTGGTAATAAATTTGCACGATTTGCAAAAATTGTTCAGGAGTAAAGCAGCGTTCACACGCAGAGAAGACAATACTCAATTGTCTTGTCCGAGCTTCTTGAACGGGGTTGGATGATGTCGATATTGTCCTCAGAGATAGCTCGGCAGGCTAGCTCGAAGGACAATATAATGACAATTGCCTGGTCCTGGAAACAATTGTTCACATGGAACAATGATTGTTTTGTCTCATTGTCTTGGCCTCTGTATTGTCCCATGTGAGCCCCGCTTAAGTCTATTCATTATGAAATGGCAAACCAAACTGAGCATAAATCAAGTGAAAGCTGTCAAAAAGACCAACTCCGAAAAAAAGTATTGCCAGATTGAAAACCACACGTCTAAAAACAACATCCTGAAGAAATAATCGCTAGTAAAAAAGGTTGTTGGTGTTGTAAGGCTGCCTTTTATAATGCAACAATAACTGGATGTTGGACATGTATAGTTTGAAGAATTAGAAAGACTAAGAAATAAGCAAGGTTAGCAAGCCCACACCTTATCTACTGCACTAGTAGTGTTTTATTTTATTTGATCATAATGGAATAGTTTCTTTTAAAAACATTAGCATGTATGATGAGAAAATACATCTGGTGTATGCAGAGTTAGCGTTGCGTTCAATGCGTCGACTCAAAATCATTCAACTCGCCTCGGATTGGTCAATTGGCTCTTAAAGTTAGTCTTTTAGTTGGCATTTAGTAAAAAAATACACTTCGACTTATAGATAGTTGACTAAAAGTCAATGTACGCATTGATTATTGTATACAACTGAAATTAAAGATTAAACTAGCAGCCCATATGCATATAATAGGTCCATGATCATCAGAATGTCAATTAATACTACTTGCTTCGATAGCTTTATTTAAACATTAGGTTTGCTTGATGTTCCCTGCCCCTAGTGCGCACAAGGCAAACATACAAAGCGTATCTTAATCACGTTTCATGTCGCTTTTTTTTTGCAAAAATCTGAAATCTTAATAGGTATGAAATTTAAAAACGAATTTTTATATGAGTTATGAAACACCTTATGGCGCAAAATTTTAATTTCAATTACTTAGTTCGATAATTTTCCACCAGGGTATATATAGGTAATTAATAAGCGTAACCGTATGGAAGGAAATTGCTTTTGCCAACGTCATCATATCGTTTAAATTCTGCCTTTCTTATCTATGACTTGTGAAATTGTCCCAAATTGTGCGATTATTTCTAATATCAGTTAGCAACGCCTCGCCGCCGCCGTCACAAAATATCATATGAATACTTAAGAAACAATTAAAGTCAAGCCACGAGGAAAAAATCCCATACTTGAAAAACATGCGCGTAAAGTATATTTAGGCCAGATGGGAAGGTAGTTTCCTACAGAGATAGCACTGCTTTGGAGTCGACGACGTCGTCGTGTCGGCTGTGACCTGTGAAGCTGATTGGCAGCTTTATTATACAAATTGAATGGCGTCTCTGATCTTATCAGAGAATGTATATATTTTTAATGTTTCTAAACACTGACCTTATTAAAAATATTTAATCAATCATTTGCTTGTCAATTATACACTAATATGTATATGACTTCGATTCGAAAATTCTTAGTAGCTTATTTTCTCCAAAGTTAATCAATTTAGTTACTTGTTCCTAACTTTACAAACTTGCAAGTGTTTAAGCAGGGCGTATTAGTAGTAGTCTTTTGACGCCCAGAAAAAACTTAAATTTGTTGATAGATTAAAAAATAAATATCAACACACAGCAATTTTTCTTAATTAATTGTATTTATTCAAATGGAAGGTTTTAACATACAGTAGGCTCAAATCTTTCTTTTTTTCTTTTTCAAAAAATACTAATTTTATTGTATGTAGGTATTCGACATGTGACCAGAAATGTGATTTAACAAAACGCAATATCATCAAAACTATTGTTGGAGAGTTGCATTATTTTTGATTAATCTTTGTTTTTTTTTTTTTTTTGATTCAAAGTTTTGTCTTAACAAATATTAGGAAATGTTAATAATTTAGCAACAGACAGAAATCTTCCCAAGCTACTACATATTTTGACTGAAGTGTACAGTTTGGCCTTGTAGAGGGGAAATTGAAATTTTATTTTTAGGGCTAAAAATAACGGTACTTGCCATACGACCGTTTCTTTAGGAAAAGCTTATTTTTCTCGAAAACGGCTCCAACGATTTTGATGAAAATTTTTGAGAATTTTTTTGTTGGTATTGGCTATCATTTGATCAGAACCACATATACGGAAAAAGTCTATTAACGGGACCTTTCATATAACGGTTTTTTTAATTTTTTACTTTCTCAGTAACGGCTCTATGGATTTCTGCATATCAAAATTCTGAATAACTTTTTTTCCTAATTAAAATTAATTTTTGAAATTCTTTTTTTTTTTAATCAATATTTTTAAAACTAATCAAAAAAATATTTTAAATTTTATAATCACATGCATATTAATTAACTCTAAAAAACTGCATACCAAAATTTAAAAAGAAATTTTTTTTTTTAAAAACTAAAAAATATCTGATCTAATTTTTTGATATAACAGTTCTTATACTACACAAAGAAATATATCAGCCGAAGTAAACACAATACTACGTCAATGCCCTATGGTTCATCCAAACACACTTTCTCTTTGGGCAAAAAATAACCAAAAAAAAAGCATTTCGTGCCTCACATTGTACATTGTAGTGTGTAGTTGTCGTGGAACTCTATTAAAATTCAAAATAAAGATCCCATTAACGAACACATTCTTTGTACCTAAATATAAAAGCGAAAGTTGTGGCACAGAATTGTCTGCTTTTTTACCAGGCCAGACCAATTCAATTGACATGCATTTTTGTATTTTGCTACAGACTAAATGCACTATGTCAACATAAGAATTTTGCCATTTTTATTGTTGTGTTAATGCTGTTACAAAGACTACTGTGTCACCTATTTACAAGCTGATACAGATCTTTAAAAAATACATTGTGCTTTGTATTCATTTAAAATGTGTGCTAATTATTTCGAAACAATCTACTACAATAACAGATCCATTGGCGTTGTTTACAAACCATTGTAAAACTTTAAAACGCGCCAACACTTACAATGAGCTTAGAAAAAATTCAATGACATAATATTTTATTCAATATTTGTTTTTTACTGTAAACATGTTCTTATTGCAAGTTTCTGTTTTTTTTTTATCATTTAGAACGCCTTGGAATTAAGTGCCCCTGCTTCGCCTGTTTTATTGCAACAGCAGCATCAACAACATACTGCTGCTGTTGCAGCTGCAGCATGTAAACCAAAAGGTTGGATGCAACTTTCGGGACATCCTGAAAGGTAAATATCAAAAGAGTTTTTATTTATTTAAAATTGTTACTATTAAGAGATTCTCAATTCCATTTTAAATCAAAAGCATTCTTCAAGCAATTTCCTAAATATTCTACATAATTCAAAAATTTAATTTTTTTGCGCCAGTGTAGATTCCAATTTGTTTTGAAATACTAATTCGAAGAGTGCTACACCTCATTTACACATTCGCTTACTTTTTTTAACCTTTTTCCATCAACTTTCACAATACTTTTACTTATATCCCACTTTTTCTTCTATCTAATTGCAGCATTGTGCCAACATCAACTGGCATTGTTCGCAAACGCGTCATCAGCCCAACAGACCACGAAGCTAATGCCTACGAATTCATCACGAACGATCCATCGGCCAGCAAACTTGTGCCCAAGTATTATGGTGTTGCCGATTACAATGGCAATGCCTACATTGAACTACAGGACCTCCTAACCGGCTTTAAAGATCCCAATGTCATGGACATCAAAATGGGTTGCCGAACTTTTCTTGAATCCGAAGTCACCAACAAAACTCTGCGGCCTGATTTGTATCAGAAAATGATAGCGCTCGACAAAGACGCTCCCACTGCCGAAGAACATGAAAAACAAGCCATCACAAAACTTCGTTATATGCTCTTCAGGGAAGCTATGTCATCGTCCCATTCGAAAGGTTTTCGAATTGAAGCTCTTCGTCGTCGTGGTGCCAGTCCAATTAAAGATCTGAAGACAGTTCGCAATACCGATCAAATTGAAGAAACTATCTTGCAGTTCTTGAACTCAAACAAAACCATCACAAAGGAGCTCATCAAACGTCTGCGCACAATGAGAACTCTAATGGAGAAGTCGGAATTCTTTAGACATCATGAAATAGTCGGTTCAAGTATTTTCATAGTCTACGACGATGAGAAAGTCGGAGCATGGCTGATAGACTTTGCCAAATCAAGACGTCTTCCTGTCGATGTTCAAGTTAATCATCGACAGGAATGGATTCCTGGCAACCGTGAAGAAGGTCTAATCAAAGGAATGGATGAACTGATAAGCGTTTTTGAAGGAGTCTACGAGATTCAAACTGGCAAAAGGCTATCAAAATGAATTTTTGAAATTTTCTTTGATTTAAATTATTTTTGCCTAAAGACTGATCATTAACAGCATTCATAATTCAACTGTAAAATGTTGTTTCAGCTTCATATTGCAGATTTGTTTTTTTTTTTTTTTGTATTTAGTTTCATTTATAGTCTAGTTTGTCCTTGTTTTATTATTTCTTTAATTTTCTGTTCCATATTGGAAAAAGGCTTTGTCGCAATAACATGAAGTATGCGCTTTCTATGTTTTCGAGGAGTTTTTATCCTCCCTAATCTGTAATTGTAAATGTATTATTTATGACACGTGTGTTTCTTATTGTAAAACATAAGAGTATAAGAAAAAAAAATGAAAATAGTTTTGCTTTGATGTTTAAAAAAGAATTGTATTTAATATTATTAAGTTTATAATTTGTTTTGTTATTTAATACATAATAAGAAAATATAAACTTTTGAGAAAATATCATAAAAATAAAATATGAATATTTATGTAATTATTGAATTGAATTAGTTAATAAAAACATTAAAAAATATGAAAATTAAGTTTTTATTTTCTACTACTTTTTTGCTCCCTTTTACTTAACCTTGAATCCATTCTTCAAGAATTGTCCGAAAAGTTATGAAACACCAGGCGAACAGCAATTGTAGCAGTTACACATTCAACCCAAGACCTAAACCAATTTCCTATATAACAATAACTATGCGCCTAAAAGTGTGCTATATTCCATTTGATAATGCACGAACCAGTGAAATAATAGCTCCCGAAGGTATGCCTTTTCATTGGACACTTTTGTACGAGTTTGTTTTTTTCTGACAATAAATAAGTCATTGCATACTTCTCGGATGAACTTTTATTTCATTTCAAATATATGGCAGTTATTTTTTACAGAAATCGAAAAAAAACAAGAAAATTAGATAAGGTTATTTATTAACCTCTAAAAAAAAAATACAAAAAAGATAGTGAAGATAGTTGTGATTCATGAATAGTTGGTTGACTGTCCTCTGTATTTTTCCTGAAAGTGGCATGTTTGCATATGATTCGGGAACATGTTCTCAATAATGTATTCTTGACACTGATTGATGAAGGAGTTATGAGGTGGTCTGGGCTAAATATGAGAAAATATTATCTATGTTATGAAATATATAAAATAAAAACAAGAAACAAACAATGCTGAAACCCCTTAAACATTAACAGGAGGAAAAATACGGGCATAATGTTAGGTTAGGTGGGATAGGGTTATGATTTGTTAAATAAATCATCTCACTCGGATCTCAAGGATCTATTGCGGGCCACAGGAGTAGGGGAATTTAGGGGAATTTAGTTATGGGGTACCTCCTTAAACCATCCAGAGATTTTGATGAATTTCAGAATGTTTTTAAGTGGCTTTTTTGAAACAAGGCCCAGTTCGTCGAATAAGTATTCTCTGCATAAGTCTGCATTGAGGTGTGACCCGTAAAGATGCGAACCAAAAGGAACAGTTGAGGTCTACCTAGAACCTAGCTTTTGAATGTATTCTGTATATTTCTGTGAGATGTTTGGTCAAAGACTTTTTGAGACCCGACAATTGTCGAGTTTTGACCATCTCCCCTTTGCAGCTTTGAGGAAATTCTCGTGAATTCCTTTTTTTCTTATTTGACAGTGACTCAAGTACCCAGGGTATGGTTTGGCTTGGTTCCATGCAAGAACCGTGTTTGGCTAGTAGTAAATGTCACAATATCCGGGGACTCTTCGTAGGGTAACAAGGTTTTTTTCATTGATTTGCCGCAGATCATTGCGACAGCGGTCAATCAGTTTGGACTTGGAGAAAATTCACGACATGGCCTTGATTGCCGCCTGGCTGTCTATGAAAATATTAATATTTTAGTTCTCCAGTTTTATAAAATAAAACGTGCTTTGCAGCTTTGCCTACTGCGAGCACCTCTGACTGAAAAAACACTACAAGTTTTGCATCGATAAGATACCAGACCCTACCCCTGCTTCCGTTTTAGAACCATCTATATAGACCGAGATGATTTTCATTTATGACCCGGTTTTCCTTTCAGCATTCTCTTGTAGAAAAGCCTGTTAGTGCCACCGCGTTAAAATCTAAGTGCGCTACAGTATAGGCGGTTTGGGTTTCCATTTCTATGTAATTTTCTATACTTTTATGAACATAATTCCTTATTCCAGTTGTTGGCATGCTTTTATCTGAGGGCTCTTTAGACCGCCAGCTCATTTGTGAAAGTCTATTGGGGCTATTGAGAGGAATGTTGCGGTTGGAGTAGTCCTTAAGGCACTTATAGTACCAATCCACGCTAGTCTTGGAATTTTTGATTGATTGCCTTGTCAAGGGCAGGCCACCAAACCAAACATCATTATGTCAGTATTGGTTTGATGAAGCCAATGTACATTCAATGAATGGTTTTTGGGCTAGGGCCCCATCTCTTACCATAACGGCATAATGTGGTATCACAATAGTTTGGGTTAAGGTTTTATCACATATAACGAATTATATGTCTACTGGGACAATTTTTTTTTTGAAGTCTGTACAATTGTTAGCATACGCTGACCTTATAGACATCATAGGCAGAACATAGCTACCTGTCACTGGAGCGTTTGCTAACACTTAAGCTGAAGCGGCTAAGATGGGACTAGCAGTCAATGAGGCCAAAACGGTGTACATGCTGTCCACGAAAAGGGACACACAACACTGGCGCATTGGACAAACATCACAAGGAAGACCTCGCCTTAGGTGGCGCGCTCAAGTAGAAGATGACCTCAACCAACTTGAAGTGCAAAACTGGAGGCAACTAACCAAAGACCGAGCTAGCTGGAGAGGCATGTTAGTTGAGGCCCAGGTTCGCCCGAACTGTAGCGCCACCTAAGTAAGAAGGTAACGAATTATATGTTGTTTTGGTTTATTGAGGTCGTTGTATTGTTTGATATGCATTTACCAACAAAGGAGTGTACATAGCAACAATTCAAAACCAGGAACGGTATTGATTTTTCCCTGCGGTTCGGCACAGCAAACCACATAGACAACCAGTAAACAGCAGTGAAGTGGGAAACAATCTAGGTAGATATATGATATCAAAGTTCTACGCAAATCACTAAAAGGGAATAACCGGATATATTCCCTGCATCTACATTAATACACAAAGATTAGACCTAAATCATTATTAAATTGAGGACAAACACAGTGGTTATTACAAAACACTTTAAATAATTGTTTATAAAAGCTATTTGGATACAAAATAGTTATGTTAGTATGTACGAACATTAAATTGGATAAACAAAATATTTTGTTAAATATTACCATGGAGGTATGACATAGAGGATATAAACATTTAACAAAAAAGGCACTCTGGACAATCGGTAAGAGGGGCAAAGATCCATCCTATCCTCGTACTCTTGATGCTTTCTTGCTTTTGTCTGCTTTGGGTGGTACTGGTCCTCCACGTCCACTCTGTATATGACGATTGTATAAACTATAAAAACAAACTTGTATAATTTAGTTTATTTTTTTTAGATGTTTTGAGATAAAACATACATTTTATAGGTCTCCGTCTTCAAGTACTCAATAACATGACTAATTCCAAGTAAATACTGTTCGGCAATTGGTTGCACCCAAGGATTCTCTTCCATTTTCATTACCGACTTGTTACCTAGCAAATCCAATTGAGCCACCTCTGGTGGCAGTATTGTCAATCTATTATTTTGAATATGCAACTCCCTGAGTCTTGTTAATTCGCCAATTTCTCTTGGAATTTCCAGCAAATCATTATCACGTAGACCAAGGATTTGTAGATTTTTCAAATTACCCAATCCTTTGGGTATGAATTCGAAATCATTGTCACCCAAATAGAGAGCACGTAGGGTTTCCATCATAAAGAAATTTCCTGGGAGTTGGTTTTCATTTAAATTATTGTACGATAGATCGAGTACTTCTAAGACTGGAAAAGCTCCAAAGCCTCGAGGTAGGGTGTCCAGACGATTAATGGATACATTTAAAATCCTTAGTTTTGGCATTGAGGATAGGGAAACTGGCAGTTCTCGAATTATATTGTTGGAGAAATTAAGAATTTCCAAATTGGCAAGATTAGCAATGCCAGCTGGTACTGTGCTGAGCTTATTGTGGCTGAGAGTCAAACGTGTGATGTTGACCATAGACACTGAAAAAAATAATTATAAGAAATGTTGTAAATTATGATGTTTGTATGAATATTTGAATTGATTCGTTAATTTTCTTCCGACTCATGAGCTTTTTTTTTCGTAGTGGCAATACAATAAGAACATAAAGGTGATGTAAGAGGTGGGCTTTAAGACAAGGACTTGGAAGGTTGGAATCAAAAAGAGAAGAGATAGAATTGATTTTACTCAACATGCGGGTTAAGGGTTCATTGAGTCCACAGGATGTACGATGGGGAAAAAGGTAAAGAAGACGCGATGATCTAATGTTGCGTGGGTTAGTGTTGAACAGGATAAGATGAAAAAGAGGGGAACAATCAGTGACACCTGTAAGAAGCCGATGAATGAAAATGTCAAACACATTCCTACGGACTTTAGGGGGTTTAGATTAATAATATTGAGTAGATCAAGGTAGGGTAGCAGAGATGAGAAATCGTTAAGAGTCTTAAAGACTCCGGAGAGCAAAGAGCAGAGTTTGAACTGCATGATAGGCGGCCCAAACATGCGATTTATACTCAAGGAGAGGACGAACATAGGAGCTATAAAGGGATTTAGTTACAAATGGGTTCCGAAACTCTTTGGACAACGTCGATATGAGAATGGAAATTTAATTCGCAGTCACAGAGGATCGCCTAAACCGCGAATAAGCTGTACGCTGTTCTTAAGATGATAAGATCTGAGGGGAAGCTTTTTACTTTTTCGAGAGCACGTTATCAGCTCGCATTCGGCAATGTTAAGTTCGAGAAAATTCGTACTGCATCAATTGACAAATAATTTGAAGTCCTTTTGAAGCAGGAGAGAATCACGACTAGATAAGATCATCCTGAAAATTTTAGCATCATCAGCATAAAGGGAGATGGAAGATGATTGAATTATATGTATTTTCGACATCATTAATGGCAAGAATAAACAAGAGAGGTCCAAGATGGCTATCTTCATATACTCCAGAGTTGTCCACAAAAGGAACTGAAAGAGCAGAACGAAAACGTACTCTGTATATTGTATATGGGAGATTTTGTCGAAAGCCTTGCTGAAATCTGTATTGATGACGTCTACTTCGTATTCATTCTTCATCGCAGTGTGAAAATGTAACGAACTCAACAAGATTAGTTGTGGTAGATTATCCTTTACAAAAACTGTGTCGTCATTATAGAGTGTTTGATAGAGATTGCAAAATTTATAAAACATTCCCAGGTAGTCGGAGTCGGATCAGAAGGCAGCCCTTTCTTTTTAATAAACGCTAAGACATAACTTTTCATTTTGCCGTCTATGCACATATCATCTAGTTTGGAGATAGACTAAGAACGGACAAATATTGTCTAACAGTTTCTTTTTCTCTGAGTTTGGAGTTTGGGCATAACGGGACTCAGTGGACTCAGGACTGCTGAGTTAGATTTACATTAGGTGGAAAGATCAAGGCAGGGGGCAGAGAAGAGCTTGGGTTTAAAATATTTAAAATATGGGAGCTTATAAGAATAGGGTATTTTGCTCCTGAGGTGAGATCGAAGCATGGAAATTGCGGAGATTCAGTAGGATTTGAGGAATTTAAAAGTGGGGAAGGAGAGTCAGGATTGATGTTGAAAGGCACTCGTTGGTGAGCATGTTTCGGTGTGATTGGGGTTTGTTAATATTTCACTTTAATTTTAAGTAAAGACACTTTTGGCCCAGGTTAGGTTATACTTTGCGGTTTAGGTTGGGGCTTAGTTTGGGGTATATGTTTGTGCTTTGGTTGGGGTCTATGTTGAAACTTGGGTTGTGGCTCTGGTTGGGTCTTGGGTGGGGAACGGAATGATGAGGAATGATGAGATTGGTTTGAAATTATAAATGGAGGTGTGAAATCTTATTTGGGTCTTGAAAGACCAGTTAGGATTTGAGCAAGAGAGTTGTTTATTCGCTTTGAATATCTCGATTTTTTCTTGTGATAAATAAAGGTATTGTCTGACAAGTTTTGAATTCGTGCAGACTCAAAATGTGAGGTATCAGTCAAACATAACATTGCTATGATAAAGAAGCTTAAAGTCTAAAATTTGCCAAAAATTAGGTCTAAAATTTGCTTTTAAGATTTGTAAGTACATAGTTCTCTAGAACTTCTCAAATTTAAGCAAGATAGACAGAGTCGTTCTCAAGCTTGAAAAAGAAAAAGAAAAGAAAATAACTTCGATGACTCTACAAGAAAAACTAGGTACCAATGCAAATTTGTTTTAAAGGTCTGCATTTAAAAATGGGACATTTTTTATTATCAACCCACGCTTAAGGTCTTGTTTGACTAGGTAAAAAGGGGGTAGTACCCCGTGGCTTAGTGGTTAGTGTGTCGGACTGCTAAGCGAAGAGCCTGGGTTCGAGTACCGCTGATAGCCACCTTCTTTTACGGGGTACTGCCTCTTGCAAAGAACTGATAAAATCTCGAAGAGTAAAAATTTGTCTCGAAAAAGTGCATCTCATGCAGCAGTTTGGACTCGGCGGTAAATTTTGTAGGTCCCTTCCATTCTTCAAGATCACCAACACACACACAGAAATGGTTGAGAGTATAATAGCGAGTTTCATTCAAATTTCAAAGATTTGATCTGAAAATCGAGATTTGCTCTTTTTAATGAAACTGTTTTCATCTTTTAATCCTAGTATTGGTCATTCGCTGACGAGCATACACAGTATTTGATATCACCCACAAAAATACCAGGCATGCACAGTTGATATATTCAAAATGCCATATTTGGTATTTTCTAACTTCAAAAACACCTTTATTTGTTATTTCGAATATTTAATGGATATTTGTTAATTTTTTGGCTAAGCACGGACTGACTGACACAAGTTCACAACAAACAACAAATAACAAAATATTTTCTATTTGATGTTTGACCGAAAGACTATTTACATGTATGTGTGCATTCAGATCAAATCTGCCAACCCATCAGAGATCAAATCTTTCGTGTTGAGATTTGATCTAGATTTGCTCTTTTTCTTGCAATGAAACAAACTCTCGAAATTGAAAAAGATCAAATCTTTTGACAGAAAGAGCAAATCTTTTCTTGAATGAAACTCGCTATAAGTTACTAGGCCTTGGCTCCTTAAGGAGATGTCGCGCCAATAAATGTATTTATTTATTTTTTTAAATGGGAGGTTTAAAAGGAGATGTCGATGCACATTGGTTTTTGAACTTCTGAACCTCATAAACGGGAGGGAATATAGAGTTGGGTTAAACATTCTGCATTCCAGTTGTACGTCTGAAGAACGAATGTCTGTACTTAAGTTGTCGACCGAATTTGGGCTCGAGTGTAAATTGGTTGGCATCTCTACAAGCGTGAATATTACATTGAAATTGATTAAGGAGAGGAATGCAACTAGCTATTTTTCTAGAACATTCGAGACATTGACCAGAGAAATAATGGTAGAAAAGAGGGACATGAATAATTCTGTCGATGTTCGACCCCAGGGAGAAGATAGGTAGAAAAGCTTACGCAGTGGCTTTGCCAACGTAGGACACTTTTTGAGATGAAGTCAAAATCGATAGGGCGACTTTTTTAGGAAGATTTTAAAAATTAAAAACGAGGAGAAAAATGCATGTTGAATATCCAAATAAAAAAACTAACTCTGAACTCCTAACACCCAACCCAAGATCATCATTTAATTTCATTATAAGGCAGGTAGGTACAATTTTTAATTTTTCAAATGCTCTTAAGTTCAAATTATTGGTGTTTGCACATGCAAATAAATGCACTTAAAATGCAACACATTTAATAAACAACAAAAAAGAAATTAAATAAGGGAACTATAAAACGGTACATTTTAAAATTATTGAAACCGTTCGAGATACAGACCATGATTGAAAGTTTAATTAAAGTTCTAACAGTTAATTGTACGATGCACAAAAATGGCATCACTGGTAATGATTATGATTGTCATTTTGACACATGCCAAACAAACTGACGTTTCTCCTCTTCGCACACAACAAAACGAAAACAACTAGCAAGAGCAAACCACTCTAATATGTAAATACATTTAGAAACACAACTTTGTATTTATATGCAAGAGAAACAGATGATCTCATTTCCTTAATTTTTCAACATTTTCAATAAAACACACTTTAATGCTATTTCAGACATCGACCAAAACTGCAATTTCAATAAATAAAACCACAATTCAGTTGCGTAAACAAAAAAATCTTCAAACAAACTATCGAACACTGCACAGTGCACACACAAGTTGAAGCTGTCACTTGGAATTGCTTCCGAATATGGTCAAGAAATTTCAGTTGAATTAGAAGGAATTAAAACAATACTCACACAATCCAGGCATTTCCTCGAAAGAAGCAATGCCCTTTTCCACCAAATCGATTTCCCGATTTTGCGTTTCACGGGCTTCGTCCAGAACCTTTTTCGCCTTCGACATTTTCGCGTTGACTGGCAGACACGATTGGCTCATGGTGCTGCTTGGCTTCGCTCCCGAAAATATTCAATTCAATACAAATTCCCCTCTCAGCAGCCGAGATGAGATGTTAGTGTATTCTAATTTATTTGTTTTTCCTTTTTTATGTGTCGTTTGGTTATCTTTTGTTATCTTATCTATTGCCCCTTCTAATTGATGTTTTGTATTAGGCCAGGCAGACTGGTAAAGGCACGGACTAGGGGCCAGAGGGAAGTCAGCTCCGATGGTGGTAGTTAGGAATTTGTTTTGGAACTAGAGAGTGATAGAAGAAAGAATTTTCTATTTGGAACACTAGAGATAGAAAAACACACCACGACCACAATAATTTAATATGGAAATAGCAGAGCACTTTCTTGACTAATATTTGACGATGACGATATTGAAGCAGATGGTGACCTAGGTGGACAACAGAAGAATGAGTCAGATTTGTGTTGCTGTTGGCATCTTGCGTATGGGCGTAGTGGCTGCAAGTGTTGCTGTTGGAGAAAAGTTGTCTGCTCCACTTGACGGAAAAAAGTACTGACGTCTATGGTGGAATCTTTGACAGTTGCGCTTATAATTTTATAATTTGCGAAAGTCGGTTGGAGATCATAAATCATAGCGGTGAATTTTAGAATATTTATTAAATAACTTTATGTTAAGTTCTGTATGTACAAAATAATGTTAAGTAATTGTCAATTTTAGAAAATAACAAAATTTGTTAAAAGCTGCCCACCAACATTTTAAATAAAAATATTGCATTAAAAAATAATAATAATAAATTGTGTTACGTGTTAGATAAATTAATATTATCAATATAATGTTTATATCAATTTTCTAAATGATTAATATATCAGTCTTTAATTTTCAAAATTATAAAAGTGTTCTTATTAAACAAAAATAAAATATTGAAGCAAATTCGCTTTCTGGAATTTCCGTTTGGGAAGAAATTTCTATCAACAAAAAAGTTTGAAGAACTTGAATCATATCTAAACCGAGATATAACGCCTTAGACCCCAATTTAAAAATCTTGAAACTTGATGAATGCTCATCAGTTCACGCTTAAGCCCAATTTCGGATGTACCGTGAAATATAGGGATTCCTTTTTTAAGCCGAACAACACGAATTTGGAATGGTTTACCCGGCGAGATTTTCCTTTGCCATTTTGATTTGCAAGCATTCAAAACCAATGTTAATCGACACCTTCTGTCCTTCCCCTCCCTATCCTACAAACGCCCGCGCAGGGTGCTTAGGGTTACCAGATCTCTAGCCCCTAAAAAGAGTACACACAGCTAATGTCAGTAAACAACAGCTGATTGTTACCACAACTCGCCCAAGCAAAATACCAAGATCGACTTCAGGGTGACTTCATGGCGACCCCATGTTTCAAATAAAAGGCACGACTGGGTCGCACGTACTTGCTCTTATGTGCTAATCCTTTTTGACAAAGATTTTATTTTAATATTTTTTGTATGACGTGCAACTTCCTTAGAATCGTTTTGGGTGAACGAACATGCGTCACGACAAAGGGATAAACACATAAATATATAGGATTGTTAGATTTTGCAGTTTTTTAGTGTAGTATTATCTTTCCACTTGCTCTTGCTGCTTACTGTTTATAATATAATTTGCTAATAGAAAGATACAAAGGACTTTTTTCAGTTAAATTTTCATTTTGGTATGGAAAAATTTGAACAACTGGCATAAAGATTCGTCGGAATCAGCAGTATGGCAATAATGCTAGGTAAAGGGACCTTTATACGTCCCAATATGGGACCAATGGAATTTATAAAGGTATATAAAGGTACCTATAATAAGGTTGGAAGGAAGGTAGGTACTAAAATTAAGATACGTGTTCCAACTACTGTTAAGCCAGTAGGTATAGAGACAATATTAAAAGTTAACACAGTGGTTTTGTTTATTTATAGGAAGGTGTAAACTTTTGTTTTCTCGATTGAAATTTTTGCATTCAGTAGTAATCGAATAGTTTTTTTTATTTGTTAGTTGTTTTTGTGTGTTTATCAAAGGCTTCCTTATTTATTCTGTGCTTTTATGATGATGAAAAATACTTTAAAATACGTAAGTATGTATGTAATGTAGGTTGTCACTTTCTTTTATTTGACTAATGGCTTGGCTAGGGCTTAGCCGAGCAATATGAAATAAAATGTTGGGGAAAAAAATTTATGAATTCAAAAAAACACTACTCATAACGTTTTTTGGAAAAAATGTTGTAAGCCATCTTATTTCTTTTGCTGTTTTCTATTTTATGAATTTTTCATTTCAAAATCGTTCGACCAGTTTTTTCAAAAAAATGTTTTTTTTGAAAAACTTTTCGAAAACATATTTTAAAATTTTTTTTAGTATGTCAATTTTAAGAAATCTATAGTTTATACTAGGAGAAAAATTTAAAAAAAAATCTATAGATCCGTTTTCAAAATATTCAAAAAAGAAAATATTTTTTTAAAAAAATTATTAAAATTTAAAAAAAAATGTTTTTGAAAATTTTGATAAGCAATATTATTTAAATCATAAAACACTACATATTTTGAAAATTTCATCAAAATCCGTCAATTAGTTAACGAGAAAGTCTGATTTTAAAAAACCGGTCATATGGGAGGTACCGTTATAAAACTTTTTCTGAAAAATCCATTAAAATTAAAAGATAGATTTTGCACAGAAAACATCATTCTGAAAATTTAATCAAAATCGTAGGAGCCGTTTTCGAGAAAAATAAGTTTTTTTAATAAAAGTTATATGGCAGCTACCGTTAGTTTTGGAGCTAGAATGCCAATTCCAAAAACCGTCGGGTAGAGCACTCTAAAAATACTATATACCAAGTTTGAATCAAATCGGCCCAACCGTTTAGGCTGTAGATATCGATACGGACAGACAGACAGACAGACAGACAGACGGACGGAATTTCCGGACCCACTTTTTTTGACTTCTCTATCATCGTAATATCATGTTTGATTGTTAGAATTTTTTTTTTTTTTTTACGAATGCATAACTTGCCTTATAGTCCCTATAATCGCAAGTAAAAACAGAGAATTTTCTCTTGAGGGCGAGTTGGGGTATTTCAAAAAACGAGTTGTGGGCGACCCCAGGGTGATTTCAGGGCTCATCGAACAAAGCTATGGATAGATACGAACAACTGTCATCCATCTGAAAGACAATAGCTGTTTTTTATATTATTACAAAATTTTTATGGCGGCTTAATACAAGCTTAATGCAAGCTTCATATCTTAAACTAACTTAAAACTATGAAACTCACGGCTAACGGCTATAAATCGGGGGGATGAAGTTGAAACATTTTTCATTTGAATAATTAACCTTTGCAGTATATTAATAAAAGGTTCGTTACTGAGCCATAAAAGGTGCGGTGGGTAGGCAAGGATTATGGAAATTCGTTCTGAAAAAGATGGGAGTTGTGAAGAGTTTTACAATCGACGAAACCTGAGAGCAGTCGATGATTGAAGAGAATCTCTGCAATTTCCCTGAGTGCTTTCAAGGTATTCAGGTTTATAAGTTGAAAGCGATTTTTATAAGAAGACAAGATGAATGGATCCTCCCATGAGAGATGGCGAAGGGCAAAGAATCGATGATCAATGCTCTCGATTCTATAGATTTAGCTCATTGGCCAAGTAGCGGGCGTACAAAGGTTATGTAGATGGATCATGTGACATAGAGGTTTGAAAATTCTTTTGACCAACGTTTCACAAACCAAGCGCCGTATTGTCATTAAACATGATATTATCGAAATGTGCCAAGAAGTTGAACTCTTGGTTACATAATATACCAAGGTTGCAAGGTTCACTTTTAGGTATTGGTTGCTTATTGAAAATTAAAAAAAGTGAAAGTGAAAGCTATTACAACGATGGCTTTATTCAGCAAACAATTTATAATAATGGAAAAATAATAAATAATGCCAATATATTGCTCATACATAAATGGTGAAAAATTAAAAAAGGACAAACTGCAGAATTATTGAAGAGGAGGATGGATTCTTTAAGCTCAAAAAGAGGACTTGTACTCTTTAAAGATGGCGTCTGGTAAGCCTAATTGCTCTAATAATGATCTACATTAAAAGAGAAACAAATAATGCCTTTTGCGTGTGCTAATTATAAAAAAAATACATTGCACGGCTGGATCGAACGTACTTGCTCTTATGTGCGGTCACAGCTTCGAATAAAATTTGAAAAACATTAAAGGAACTTCAAAGTTTTTATTCGATTTTTCAGACTTTTGATAGTTTGAAAAAAGTACGTAAAATAGTTTTCAGCGCAAAAAATTAAACGTCATTTTATTTCCTTAGAAAATGTGAAAAAGTGTGAATTTTTGTTTTTAAATCGGTGAAACGGTTGTTTAATAAAAAAAATAATGATTAAGTTACAATAACATAATAATGATATTTACCAATAAAATATTAATATGGTTCTAAAAACGGTACCCCCATAGGACGGTTTTTTTTTCTTCGACTTTATCGAAAACTGGTGATCCGATTACTATCAAAATTGATATTAAGGAAGATGTCGGTATCCTAAGTAATTTCACATTAATTTTTTTTCGAAAACTGTTTTTTGGTTTTAATAATTAAAAAAAAAATTATTTTTTGAAAAAATCAATATTTTGAAAACGGGTGAGTGATTTTTTTTTAATTTTGTTTTTGAATGTATGTTATTTTTGTGCTTAAGTTTGTATTCTTGAATTATTTTTTTTATTTAAAAACTGCTCCTACAAATTTGAAAAAAAATCACACTTTTTAACATTTCCTAAGTCTGCTATTAGACGATGAAACTAGATGCATGCACCTTGTTCGAATTCTTCTTTGTTTTTTCATCTCTGTCGCAAGTGCCATTACACGATGAATTTAGTTTCATGAAACAAGTTTGAAAGTTCTCTTTCATTTTCATTTTCCATAATCATTTGCAATGAATCTACACTTTTAACCCTATCGATGTAATGACTGTGTTTAACCACATACACATTTTTCCTGGAATCATAAAGATATAATATGTCCAAATTAAGTATCTTAAACCACAAAAAATTACATTCCACTTTATTTTCACTCATTTTTGTTCCTTTATTTTGAATCTTATAAGAAGTTTACTCTGGGCACAACGAAACCAAGTGATAAAGAATTAAAGAAAGCGAACACGAGAAAAGAAAAACGTCAAACAGATTCTTCGAACATGCTACCCGTGCGACACACGACAGCTTTTTTCCTGTCTCATCTTTTCGATTTTTTCTCCCTTTTGCACTTACTGTGTTCGAAGAATTCGAACAAGGTGCATGCATCTAGTTTCATCGTCTAATAGCAGACTAAAGAAATAAAATGGCGTTTAAATTATTTCACCCAATACAATTTAACGTACTTTATTCAAACAATCAAAAGTCACAAAAATCGAATAAATCCTTTGATGTTCACTTTAATTTTTTTAAATTTTATTGTGACCGCACATATGAGCAAGTACATGCGATCCAGTCGTGCAATTTATTTTTGATATCCGAGAAAAATAAGCTTTTACTTAACGGTTATATGACAGGTACCGTTAATATTTGAGCTTAAAAAAATTAAAAAAAGTCCTCTGTAGAATGTCAAAATAACCTTGTGTTCCAAATATATACCAATTAGGCTGTAGTTCAATATACACACATACATCCTTACAGACGGACAGACAGACAGACAAAATTTTGCCAGTAACTCAAATATGTTTCTCTATCGCAATAACATGTCTGATTGTTAGATTTTTTTTTAACGAATGCATAACTTTAATTTTGAGTTTTTAGTTTTTAATTATGAATAAAAGAGTTAAAATAAAAAAAGTTAAAAAAAAATTTTTGGGTGTGACATATGCATGATAGGTTCAAAATCATTTCCGAATACAAAAAAAAAAAACAAAATTTTGTTTAACAAAGTAGTTATTTGACAGGCTAGAATATCTTTCTGATTCTTCTAACTAGTGTCGTGCTGCATTCAGTTGCATTCTAAAAGGCAATGTGCCTTACAAACATGGGCGCCCGCTGGAAATTTTCTAGTGGGGGGGGGGGCAGATTTTTAATTGTATTACACTTTTCCCACAAGCTTAAATTGAGAATAGGCATGATAAGGGCGTACAACACATACCATAGTAATACCGTCTGTGAAATGCCTTGTTTTGTTTTTGGTAGTCATGTTTAATGTTATCTCAATTTTTGTTATTACGACTTCTAAACTTGCCTTTGAAAACCTATATTTCAAGTTGAAAACAGCAAATGGATGTTGGAAAATAAGTGGTACGACACATTATCCACCCCTTATACCTCTTTGGTAGTTAGGTATGTCTGAAAACAGCGCTGAGCTGAGTTGAGTTTTTAGAGTGTTTAGATGAGAAACCAACAAAATTTCATGAAATTGAATTTTAAATTTCGGGTCAAATTAAAATTCGTCATCGGTGAAAGACTGTATTTATTATTTTTTGTATATTAATTAATGAAAATAAATAGTTTTCCTTGTCAAACTTTCCTTCTCCTTCCTAGAAACGAAAATTGTTTGCATGAATTGGAAATGCTTTTTTTTTTTTTTTGGTATACTAAATCATGAGAATCAACAAGATCTCAGGAAAATTGTTCAAATGTTTCTTATAATTTAAATATTCTATTCGGTTTAAGAGTTATATAGGTACATATGCTGCTACTTGCGACCCCCTAGCATGAAATTTTATTGATTTCGCTGATCTCACGGCAAGCAATACTTTATCAGAGCCAAAGGCCGTTGAAATATATTTTTTTTGTGATTTAAAATAATCATGTAAATCAAAAAAAATCTACGAAAATAAAAGACTTTTTTTATGACTTACCATTAAATCGGCGGCTTTACGGAAATTGGGTCATTTTCGAATGCGAGTTCCCATTCTGCTCTTTGGGCAACATTGTACTTGCTTACTTAGTTTTCAAACTGCTTTACACCACTGCCAAATCATATCAACTCTTATTCTGGTGAATAGTCTATAGACAATTGCGTACTTGCACTGAGCACAATGCAAATGTAACTTTCATTTTCCAATGCGACACCTAAAGGCTTGAAGTCAAAATATTATTGGTATGACCAGACATGGCCTTCTGTCAAAATCACATGTGTTAATGACCCAACACATAGTTATAGTTATATTTATGTTATTGGCTATAAATGAAACAATGCACCTTTCAAAAAGTTTCTTTAAACATGAGGTATTTCAGTCTGAATCATTGACCATATGTCAATGTTATTAATTAACCATGTTTTAGGAAACTTGAATAAAGTTTGTTTAGTTTTGACAGTAGGCTATAATCACGCCTTTTGGATAGTTTCCTTTAACTCCGTTAATGTTTCAACAAATAAAGGTTAAAATAAAATTTAAGATAAGAATAAACTATTTAACTTACAACGTCAATGAATTAGTCAAGGTTTAAAATAAATAATAGACAGAAACTTTAGGCCCTATTCTACAAATTGCATTAACCTTTTTTATTGATTTTTGGCTATAGTTATAGTTGCTTCTAATTCTTCATTTTAAGAATATCTTTATAATAAACCAAAATATTTTGTATATACATAAATCGTAAGGGCTTACCTGATAGGCTATTATTCCATTCAGCATTTTGATGTCTTGAACTGAACTGTAGGTTGTTTTAAAACCAAATTTTTCTGTCAGAAAAACACAGTCCAATTAATTTTTTTGTAATCAAAATTGTTTTCATTTATTCCATCATTCCAAAAAAAGTATTTTTTTTTCATTTCGTTTTTGTTTCAATATATCATGTCTCAATAAATTCACTTATTATCGTTTTTTCCGCGCACTTATGTTCTCTAACTCGCATTTCATATCTATCAATAGTAATAGTTATTTTTTTTTAATTTTCTTGTATGTTTTTTTGTTGTTGTTTTATGTATATGTATAATTTGCATTTTGTTTATTCATTTCTTTACATGTAATTTGAATACATTTTAACTTTTTGTTTGTAATTTTTAAATCAATGGACTTAAATTTTATAAGTAGTATATATATAATTATTTAATTTTTTTTTTTGTTTTATTACATACTTAAGTTAAAGGAATTTTTAAATGTTCCTTGTCTTTTTTTTTGTTTTTTTGTTTAATATTAATTTAAATCACAATTAAAACACATTTACTTTTAGTTTTCTTGTTTTGTTTCCACTTGGGTTTTTTTTTTTAAATAAGTTATGTTTTGCTTTATAACTTCGAAGAATCACTAAACTTTTTTTATTTAATTTATTTACTTTTACTTGTTAATTTTAAAATAGAAAAAATACTTTAGTAAAATAGAGGTATGTATATATCTATAAATATATATATTTATATTTATGTATGTATATATAATTTATTTTTATTTAGAATTCAAAATTGAAATTAAAACGACGAATATTTAAATCAATCTTAGTAACTATGTACATCAATTTGTTTTATTTCTTTTTTTTATATATAATTTAATGTTTAGCATGCAGTTAGCACTGTTATAGAATAATTATTTTTTTCTTTAGACACACATAAAAAAAATAACTTTTTTTTTAAATATTTCATCGCAGGATGTCTTTTTTGTTTTGATAAGAGAAAATCTGATGTAATAAGGGTTTGGGTAAATTAATTAGACACGCATTTTTGAAAGCAGGTCAGCACGATGATGATATTATTTATTGATTAAGTTTTTCTTTGTTTTTTTTTTAATTTTATTTTACAATTAAAATGCATTTACCAATAATCTTTGCGCGTGATTTTATTATTCTTGTGTTTTGGTCTTGGAAGTTTGATTTACATTATTTGTTTACTTAGATTTATTAATAATAATTATTATTTAAGAAAGCGGTAAGTAAAAGTGCATTTTTGTATCAGTATTTTATTTAACTGGTTGTTCTATAAAAAGTAGTATGTGAAATCGTTTAGTATTTGTCACCATTTTTAATAGTTTTATTATTGTTTTTTTTTTTAATATTTACAGAAATATACAATTGTTTGAATTTTGTTCTTTTTTTGTTGTTGTGTTAATTTGAACTCCTTTAGGATTTATTTATTTAGTTAAAAATAAAATTTAAATAAAATGTAATGAATGAAAAAGATCTGTCCAGGTTTCCTCCGTGTGGCGTTTTGTTGCACCAAGGCACCAACACTAAAATTTTCACTATTCCCCTACATTAGTGGAATGTATGTTGTTTCCATATATATAAAGCACAGTAACTCTTTCTTAGATTTTCTGTTGTGCACATAGAGACCGTATTGCATTTAATTTGCTAAGTTTGAACACGTGCCTTCATAAATGCTGTTATGTCCTAACGGAAGAAATAGTTCCCTTTCTCTTCTAGAAGATACAATAGTAAATCGGTTGGGTCATGTAGAGCGGATGGACATCTTTGATTCCAGCCAGAAGGGGCGGGAGGGTAGAGGAAGACCGGGATTAGGGGGCGCACGCAAGTGGGAGGAAGACCTCTAACCACTTAACGAGCAAACTGGAAGCAGCTAGCTAGGGACAGAGCAGGCTGGAGAAGCTTGTTGGTTGATCCCCAGGTCCACCCCGGGCTTTAGCACCATCTAAGGTAAGGTAAATTGAACCAAAACATTTTACTTACCTTTATGGATCGAGGACAAAGCTACTTCTTAAACTGACAAGAATTTATTTTGTATGTTGATGGGAATTAAAAAAAAATAAAAGTCAAACTAATTCGACTTATAAATATTTATGATAAATAAACTTCAACTTTGTTTATTCATAAATTATCACTAGCTTGTAATATTTGTGTTATTTCGTTAGTATTTTCCCAAAATAAACTAAACTTAACTAAAACTTTAATTAAAAAAATATAAAAAGGCTATGGCTGGTAGTGCCATGTAGAAGAAGATGTCCAGACAACCCAGTTTGAAAGGCTATATCATGCCAAGTCCCAAGTTCCAAATTATCGCTAAAGAGAAGCAAAACTTGGCTTTAGATAAAGAATAATCCAAAACTGGGAAGCCTGCTGATGTTTTCTATGGTAAGCACGGCGAACCCCACAGGTGGTGCCCAGGGTGAAGCTCTATTTTGAATAAAACAAATAAAAACAAATTACTCCATCTGTGAACAAACGAACGGCTTAAAAATAGAAGAAATTGCTAAGAACAAAGAAGGTTTTCGTTCAATATATTAGATACTTCAGATGATGCTATTGAGTTTACAAAGCCCCCAGAAGTACTTTCAATTGGACCCAGTTTCTTTTTCTTAACAAATATACTCCCTTGAATTCAAAAGAGGGAATGTTTCGTTGGGACAATTGGCACAGTTTTTAATTGCTATCGACATAAGGTAACCAAAGTGTAAACCAAGGATTTCTTTATATCTAGTAAAACATGACATTGATGGCCATTGGTTAGCCGGAAATGCATACGAAAAAAATAAGAAGGAAGTTAATACATATAAACAACATTCGCCCTTTGAACGGACGGGGTAGAATATTCATTCGGCGCAGCGCCTTTCCACTTGTAAAATGCGACAAAAGAAGACATCACATCTAGGTAATAGGCTATGAACACCAAGTTGAGGCTTTCGAGACTTTAACACTTTATAATTTCCTCACAAGTTTGCATGCAAATAGCTGGTTTGAAACGACTATAGATCACCAGTGTCTTCAGGAATGGTCAAACACCAGAAAAAGCGGAGCATGCACAAGTAACAAAAATAGAAAAAAACCGCGAACTTCAAAGGTGAACAGTGAAATACACTTCAGATTCAATGATGTAGTGAGCTAGAGTAAGCTTTTTTCTACGATCAGAGGCTCATCATAAGTGCATGTGTTAGTTGTTAGTAAAATTGAATACAGCAATAAAAAACAGTCGTCTGAATTATTTAAATAAAAAAGCATTAAAAAAATAATGAAGACATTGGAGCACTGGTTCGAAATAATGATTTTAGTCCCACTTTACTTAAATTAAAGTCCATAGAGCTTAATATGCCAAAGTTTGTTCTTTGAAAGTCTACTTGCAAGCTTATAAATAAGGAGCACCAATTTCAGGCCTAATATGTAAGTTGATGAAGAAATATTAAACAATTATTAACTTTGTTGAAGAGTTTGCATCTGAAGAAGCTGGATTCTCCATTCACAGATATGGTGGCAGATTAAATGGATGATTCCAAGGAAGACCTATAAGGGCAAAACGAATGAAATTGGTTTGGATTGCTTCAAATTGGTTCTTATGATTTTCATACTATGTAAAGCAATTGTGCAAGAAAAGAGTCATATATGGACCATTAAATTCCATTGCCAGCGATTTATGAATTCAAGCATAGAGCTAGTTTTATTCACAATAAGTGGAGTAAATTCTAAGTTAGAGGTAAATTCCACACCCGAATTCTTAAGACTGAAGACGCGACAGAGTTTGTCCTGCGAAATACAATAATCAAATGCTCTTTCGATACGTTTTCTTGTTAGTTATGGCAAGTTATAGTTATTTAAGATTATACAATCGTCGATTTAAAAACGAAGAAGAAACAAATAATATAGACAGTTTCAAGGATTGAGAGCCATTAACAACCGACGAGTAAACGAGTATTCGTTCATTTTGACATATCTTTAAGATGCCAATTTGTTCGTCGCGACCAGTTCCCAAGAAAACAAAAACAATAGTGATTTTGAGCTTATTCGTGAGCTAACAATGTTTTCGTTAAAGTCTGGATCGTATGTGGAACGTGATTAGAGAAGTTTTTAGTTCGTAAAAGATTATTCATATGGGAGCGACCACCGAACGATGAATAAATGAACGTTCGTCCTTTTTGAATTTTGTTTTACATGGCATTTACTTATTCGTCGCTATAGCTTCAACCAATTCACTTGGCCATTCTATTGCCAATTTCTCTTCAAATCTCTCTGCTCATCTCATGAATTTTGAAAGATACACAGAATCACGTACCAGCGATGGACTTTCTTTGCATGAGGTATCCTTTAAGTTCCGGAGCAAATATGTAGTTGCATTAGGACGGGAGCGGCACTCAAAACGAAGGACGACAAAAAATAAAAGGATTTCAATATATAAAAACATCAAATACATGCTTAGCTTGTCCGACGGACTTTCACTGGCAGATAGCTGATTTTCTGGGGAGGAACTTAGGCTGACATGGCCGGGAAGTTACCCCGACGGCACAGCCCCCAACCTGGAGGACCTGGACCTTGTATGGCTATTATTCAGTTTTCAAAATAATATTTCATTTTTGGCATTTTACTCATTAAATCTGCTGAGCACTATTTTTGATCTCTTGAATTCTCTATCTTCGCAACCGGCCGTTGACCAAGTGATTTGGTTCAAGCTGTATCAATCACCAAGGAAGCAAAAACAAGGGTGGGTTTGAGGTTATTCGCGCGCAAACAATTTGTTCGTCGAGTGTAGATCGTATTTGGAACGCGAATAGAACTTGGCAGTTCGTAGCAATGATGTGCCTTACACATGAGTAGCGAACTGCGAATTGTGAACGCGAATGCTATAAATATTTTAAGAAAAAACAATGTTTGCATGTGCACCCACTTAATATGGATCATCATAAGAAGAAAGGAGAATTATTTGCCCTGGTAAATCAACTCAAAAAATATCCTGGACGATTTCACCAGTACTTTCAGATGTCCAAAGAAAAATCCTGGTTGAATCGGATCTAAAACCAAAAGCATTTAGGAAAGATTTAATATCTCCAAGAGAGAAGAAGCAGAGTGAAGTGCATACATTATATTTAGGGTTAAATTCAAGCGAATTTTTTTTTATTCGCAAGTTTGTTCTGATGTTGCGGATTGCGAATTATTTTCGACAGTTCGCTGACGTGATTTTGTTGGTCGTACGAAAAAAGATAATATGTGAAATTTTGTAATATAAACCATTTGAATGCAGTTTTTTTTTAATTTGTAGAATTAATAATTTAGTCACTTTTTCGATTAGTAAAAATAAAATAAAAATTATATTCTCTGTAGAAATTGCTGAAAAGGGTTTATTCGTTTGCAGTTCGTAGCTCATGTGAAAGGTGCTTTAGATTGGAATTCGCAACGAACAAATTGTTTTCTCAAATTTATCTTATTTAGGCCATTAATATGCAAATTTAAGTATCTAAACATTAACATTTGGAATTTAATTTGTAATGAATTCAGGTTTATAAATTGCTTTAAATCACATTTATTCATTTGTTCGTCAACAAATATTTTTCCATTTTAACATTTCTTTCACATAGTTTTTTTCGTTTTTCGGGGCCGACCATTAAGAAAACAAAAATAAAGGTTATTTGGACTTTATTCGCACCCGAACAATTTTTCGTTTGACGTGTGGATCGTATGTGTATCAGATTTCAATTCGCGAAATCAAATTTATTTAATTTTAAGGATAAAAAACAAATTTAATTAACCAGACCTTATAAAAGATAAAAGATTTGTAAATTGTTTTAATGTACATTTCATCGTCTGTCGGTGATCGCTTTCATGTGAATAGTTCTTAAAGGACTTTTGAAAACATCATTAACTCTCTAACCTAGAAATTTTTCATTATCAAGCTTGTAATTCCCCAAGTACATTTTTACTTTGCGCTCTTGATGTTAATTTAAAAAAAAATAAAAATATGCGAAAAAACGAAAAAAATATAACAAAAATAAAACATTTGTGGCACGATTTTCTATTTTGTTTTTATTTTAAAAATAAAAATATATTTTTAATATATGCTAAAAAATAAAAGAAAGGATATAAATCGATCCTTTTACTTAAAATTCTATAGAGATTATGAAAATAGTATTTACACGGATACATTTTTTTATAAAAAAAAATCAATTAGAGTTTGACTTTGTTTTACAATTCTAAAAATCATTCATTTTGACTAAAAATATTACAACATAAACTACTTAATTTAAATTATTTTCTTAAAAGAATTCTACACATTTAAAAATTATCTGATAGGTTCTTAAAAATACAGTAAAAGTCGGCAAAAATTCAAGAATGAGATTTTTGTTGCGCATTCATTTTGAATTGGAAATTAGAAAAAAACCGTTAACTAAATATTTAATTACAAAAAATTAAAATTTGGAACTAATATGTATTTAACTAAGCGAAAACAGTACAAATTACTTTTTTTTATACAAGAATAGCTTCTGTTGTAAACGTTTTGAACGCATTAAGGCTAATTTCATAAAGAGAGAGAGAGCGCCATTTTTCTACACTGTCCAAGAGAGTATTTCTTTTAAGCCCCTTTTTAAGAGAAGATATTTTGTTTTAGAGTCTAAATTGTCTCCGAAATTTTTGATGACATAAATTCTTTAAAAAGCCACGTTTAACAGTTTAAAAATAAAAAAAAAACTTATTTAACCTGAAATTCAAAATAATACAACCGTTTTATTTTTATTTAAAAAAAACAGTTCTAGTTTAAAATTAATATGATAATTTTTTTCTAAGAACACGTAAAACAAGAATACAATTACAAGACTTCACTAAAAATTCTAAACTAAATTTATTTAAAGTATTTAGAAATACTGGACAGGATGAATGCAAAAACAGAAAAACACATAAACTAAACATTTAATACAAATCTCAATTTAAAGAACACACGAATGAATTTTTTTATATTAAAAAAAATATACCAAAAGTTATCATAGCAATAGTTAAAATTAAATTTAAAAAATAGGTTTTTTTCGGTTATTCGAAAAGGAATTCAATTAGAATTTGATTATTCTCACGAAGATTCTTTGTTTTCTTCTTTTTTTCTTTTGATCACTTCTTTTATTTATCATCGTCATCATCATCATCTTCAGAGCTATAATATTAAATTATACAATTTTTTTTGTGTTGTGACTTTTTTTTAATTTTAGATTTTTTTGTTTTTAACATTTACGTTGATATTAGTTTGTTTTGTAGCAATGTTGATGATGATGATAAGTTATGTAAAATTTTAAATTGAAATTTAACATTAATTATAGTAATAATAGCATTAATAATAATAGTAATTACATTTTGATGATTTGTTGCAGTTGCTGTTGGTGTAGTTGTTGTTGTTGCTGGTTGTTGATTGTTTTTTATAATATATCCATTTGGTTGTCAAACTTTACTATTTGGAACTCGTGAGGTTGGCGCTTCATATGCCCCTCGGCCTGTGTATGCTTCCGCATAAAGTTCAGGATTGTGCAACGATGGCGGTCGGTTATAATTTACTTGTTGCGGACCGGCGGCTGTTTTTGTTTGAAAATAATTTAAATTAATATTAATATTGTAGCAAAACATATAAGAAAAAATAATATCAATGATTATTCAAAAAGAAAATAATAGTAAGGTGCATAAAATAATGATCTAAAGTCACTATATGGAAGTGTTATCTTCTTCTGTTTATCGATGGTTGAATCTCTTGTGCGGCTAAATTTGGCTATATTAAATTAATTAAATTAAGCTTTCGCGAAGTCAGCTAGAGAAATACGACGATCCGTATCAAGGCCAAATTCCATCATATAAGCCTTATTAGCGGTCGTATCCCTACAGAAGAGAAAGACGACGTTACCAAAGAAAGTTTCTACGAGTTCCTTGCCAACGTATGAGCGATTCCCTAGTTCTGACATTCACAAGGGCACATGCCGGTCACCGGATGGTCGAACCTTCAACCAAATTGATCATGTCGCGATTGACGGAAGACATTCCTCTAGAATTATGAACGTCCGTACGTTCCGAGGAGCAAACATCGACTCGGATAACCATCTAGTTGGTGCAAAACTTCGAGTATGAATGTCAATGGAAGCTGTTAGGCGTTCAAGAACAACGCAGGGGAAATTCAATGTTGGACCACTCAAATGGGAAGCGTATGCTGATCGCGTATCCCTTGAGCTAGCGAGAAATCCCCCGACTCAAAATATGAACCCCGAAGACCAATGGCTCCCATGTCAACAAGCCATAAGAAATGCAGCGTCAGTGGTGTTGGGCTTCTCACAAACCACCTCCGAGAAACCCCTGGTCGACTCGAATGTGCTCAGGCAAACAAAGCCAAAACGGAGGCATACAGATCGTGGCTCCGCAAAAGAACTAGAGCATCGTATAATCTCTACGTTGAGCGAAGGAAGGATGAACAACGCTCACCAGCACCGTGAAGTCGAGGAGATGCAGAGGTTCTTTAACAGGAAAGAGGTGCGAAACTTCTACAGCAACTTCTACTGTAGAGTGAAACAGTCAACATCAGATTTCACTAGCCGTCCTCGACCCTCCTGGACAATCCATGTTAATCATCTAGACAGATTACTTCAACCAGATGTTGAATGGCGATGACTTCCAATATCCCAAAATGATCGACCTGAACCAGTCAACTTAGATGATAACCAAGAGCTACACCCACCCGACCACAATGAAATCAAAGTAGCCATTGCCAGACTAAAAATGAACAAAGCAGCAGACACCCTGTAAATGACCTGGTCAGGTTCATACACCAACTCATATGCAAAATAAGGTCGGAGGAAAGTATGCCCGATGATTGGAATCTCAGTACCATCTTCCCGATCCACAAAAATGGAGATCGAATACTCTGTATCAACTATAGAGGAAACTTTAAACATATGTATATGAACGTCTTAAGCCGTTTTGGAATTCCTGCTAAACTGATACTTCATATCAGGATGATGATGAAGAATGCTCCGTGCTCCGTCAAAATTGGCAGGGATACTACTGAGACCTTCGACACCACCAGACGGTTACGACAAAGTGACGCACTGTCGCGCAGCCCTTTCAACATTATGCTTGAAAAGATAGTACGCAACAACCAAGCCAGCACATCAGGCACTCTTTAATCTTAAATCAACGCAGTTACTTGGATTTTCTGACGACATTGATATGATAGAAAGAACCAAGCGGGCAGTAACCGGTGCTTTCACTTCAATGGAGTCAGCTGCAAGCAGAATGGGACTGGTTATAAACGAGGACAAAATTAAGTATATGCTTTCATCAACAAAAGTCCAATCGCACTACCGATTTCTTCGGAACGTGGCGATTGATAGGTATAACTTCGAGGAAGCCAGTGAATTTGTCTGTTGCTGAGTAAGCAATTGAGGAATAAAGCCCTATCAAAACCACTTATCATCCCGCTCCTGCTGCATGGTGCAGAGGCATGAAGCCTTTCCCATTCCAATGAAAGCTCCCTTGGGGTATTCGAGAGAAAAGTACTACGAGTGATTTATTGACCTGTTTACGATTAAGTTACGAACGAGTGGCAAATAAGATACAACGGGTACATGCTGTACAGATACAAAAATCGGAAAAATCCGTATCCAGCGGCTAAGATGGCTAGGTCATGTGAAACGGATGAACACCGACGCTCCAGCGCGCAAGGTATTCGACACCGTACCTGAGGAAGTCAGAAGCAAGAGGAGCGACCAGGTAGAAGGAGACCTCCGACTGCTTGGTGTGCAGAACTGGAGTGGAACAATCTGGCGAAGCGTTTTATCGCTATTATGAAAAAATAGTACATTACATTTACAATCTATTCTGTAGATAAATCAACGACACTAGAGACACTTACGAGCACTGGAAACTGAGGACATCGGCTCATACAAAACAAGACATTACAAGACAGAGAGACATTCAAAACAGAAGAAAGAATTAACAGCTAACACCTGTTAACAGCACGCAGTTGGTTTTCGGACGGTCCCCCAATCCGACTGCTGACCACACGCATCTATCGGGAAGTCTCGGGATCCAATCATCCTCTCTAATAAATATTTCTGAACAGCTGGCAAGGAAAGTACAGGGATTTCAATATCTTCGGAGTATCATCTCTACAGAACGCGGAACCGAACAAGACATTGACAAGCGTATATGGAAAACAATGGATGTTTCTCTCAACTTAAAGACCAAGCTACAACTGTTTCGGTCTAATGTTGAATCGATGAGGCAACGTGGAAAGTTACATCAACTGTCACGGGGAAGCTGCAAAAGTTCTTTAATAGATGTCTACGAAACATCTTTAGGATTTTCCTTCCCAATCGAATATTTTCGATGACGAACGGGTGAGGAATCCATGGACTCTATTATACGACGGTGAAAGTGGCAGTGAATTGGTACGCTTTGAAAAGGCAAAGACGGTATTGTAAATCAAGCAAAGCAGTGGATTTCGCTAACACAAGAAGGAATCAGCACAAATAGGAAAGAGTTGGAAACAGCTGAATAAAATTTGCGGAAATCGCACACGATGGCGTGTAGGCGTAGTTGAAGGGGGTTCCCCAACGGACTTAATAGGTCTAAGGACCTGAGTGAGTAAGTAAGTATCGGGGAGCGATGCTTTATCAGGGCCAAGACCGTTGACTAAAAAATTATATGCGTCAGACCATCGACAGATATGAAAACGAGGAATTCTGCGTACAAATCACGTGGGACTCTCTGCAATGAACTTTCCTACCGAAAGCGAAATCACGGCTAGGAAATGCTAAAGGATAGTACAAACCGGACAAAGAAATCTGTTTGTAGAGTGTGAGCCAAGGCAGTCATAACTAACAAGAAGTGATCAAATGCTAATCAACAGAGGAAAAAACATCTTCTCCCATTCTACAAGAGTAAGGCTGATACACGAAATTGGTGGCTTTGACGGGGAGTCAAACCCCGACCCTTCGCTTAGCAGTCCCCCACACTAACTACTAAGCCACGGGGCGATAGTTGCAGTTCAATTAGATAATGTCAAACACCATCTGTGTTCAAAAGCGAAGGATTTTCTGATGACGCGATCATACATCACATTAGTGCAGTTTTTTGGGGCGTGAAAACTAACATCATCTGTGATCGAAAAAACTTCCAAAAATTAAAGGAAGGCTCTATAAAGTCTTCACGGCAATTGTTCGTCCAGCGCTTAAAAAGAGTTCACAAGCGTATCAAAGTAAATTGACGATTGATGGCAGCTGAAATAAAGATGATTTGCATGACACCAGGAATAGCAAAATATAATTCAAGAAAGCCTCCACATTAAGAATATCATCTTGGACAAAATACAGCATGAACAATTTAGTTGGCACTACCATGCAGTCAGTGAAATATTCCTAAAGCAAACAAATGCAACGGAATCAGCATTTGGTTGGCGGCTTCAAGCAATAACAATTTCAAAACTATGAGACCTGACGGCGTGTTCTGTGGCCAACGCATCGAACCAAATAAGTGGAAGAGTTGTGGTCCCTATCGAGACCATAACAATCGTCGGTTAAAGAAGAAGACTTCATCAGTGCAAATTGGAACCAAATCCTGCTCAACAACTAGATTTACATACATGAAAAAATTACTCAAAGCAAATAACACACAATGAAGAAGAATTCCACTGGAGTCCTAATCGAAACAAACAGAGACAAAAGGTTGTCTTTAATGAACAAGAAACTACTACAAGAGCCCAATTCAGCAAGAAGTTTCCAACTTTGCTGCTCCAATTTACTGCATTTCTTTGACATGCATTGTTGGTAACTCACACAATGAGCTTCCACAGATTCCAACTTCACCAATTTCATACGAAATTGAGAATTTTGGAATGCAGGGAGAAAGGATGATAATATAAATATAATCGATTTCCAGCTCTGTAGTATTTCTTCATCCTCATCTCATCACTAACATTAATGACAAAAACACAAACTTGTTTAAGCTAAGCAAATATACATAGAAGTTCCGAATTTGTCAGTTAGATGCAAAGTAAACTTATGTTTATGTGAGAACTAAGCGAAAACTCGCGATGCATTCAAAGTAGGATTTACACACAAACAATGTAAACAAATTTGCTCTTAGACGAAATAAGACGAAAGTTCACACTTTCGGAGAATGTGTGTGCGTCAACTTCTTCTCGTAACTTCCAAGAAGCAGTCCTCCAAAGGAAATGTTGCTGTCGTCGGTATACTTGTTGGCTTTTTTGTAAAAAAAAAATCGCACAACTATGCTATCTTACAAACTATGCAGTGAGGATTACAAAGATGAAGTGAACAGGGTGCTGATGGTGAGTGAAAAGTATGAGAATGTTTTGTTTTACATGAACGATAGAATATTGGAAATATGTTTGGTTTAGGCAATGCATGCAAAGGATTATTGAAGTATTTTAACACTTACAAAATAAAGTAACAATAATTCATATAAGTAAGTACAATAAAACTGCATAAAGGTTGGTTCTTAAAGCCGGTTAAACAAAAATGCCCTTAAAAAGAAGCACACGGATGGTTTTTCGTTTGACAATATGATGATCCTTCCATATTGGAATACCACGATAAAATATGGAACAATTATAAAGCAGTGATATTCTTAGCTTACAAAAAATATATTAAACACACAAAAGTATGATGGAATACCGAAATCAGAATCTTAATTGTGATGAAAAACGAAAATTAATTCTCAGTGCTTAAAATGAAAAACAAAAAAAAAAAAATTAACAAATAAACAAATCTCTTGACAAACAACTATTTGAAATTCTGGAGAGGCTTAAAGAACACACCTTTCGGCGGATAAAACTGATGCGGCTGTAGGCTTGGCCCTCGCCCATCCCCACCCCCAACACCACCACCATTACCACCTAGATCTGCATACCCGTGTTGTGGTACCGCCGATCTTGAATTACTCGTCGGCCGTCCACTATGACGACCACCCGCACTTGGTGCTCCTCCCCTGCGACCATCTTGTCTGGCACCCGGCCGGCTAGGATGATGACCTATTGGAACACCTCCTGGTGGTATACTACGATCTGGATGTTGCCGACGATCCCAATCTGAAGGATGTCCGCGAGATCTTTCGTGAGCTGGCGGTGGTATACTTCGTGGTCCTGCGCTGCGATGATGCGGATGTCGCTGAAATAAAAATAAATATTTGTCAAGATTTTAAGATTCATTGAATTTGAATAGACTTTACCATTCTTCGCAGTGTGTTCATTGGACCTCGTAGTGTTTCACTAATTCGCCGCGCAGGCCTTTTCTTCGGATTCGAGCTAGGCGTATGGACGGCGCAGCACTTTATGAACGCACCCATCACAATGATGAAACCAATTGCCATCAGCACACAGATGTACCAATTTTCTGTGACCCATTGGGCCACCGTCAACAGAGTCTCCTTATTCAACAGGAGATTCTTTAATCGTACCAATGGCCCGTCGGCATCGACGGCTCGGCACTTTAGAAAAACATCACAGTAGCCTTGGAAGTTGTCACATGGCGATCCCGGTCGCAGATTAATTCCACCATCGGGCAGCCCATAGAGGTGAGCAAACTCACTAGTACTCCGGCAGGTGTTAGTATCGTTGCCATTTTGGCACGCCAACTCACACAATCGTCTCTTGTCAACTGTAGGTGTCAGAGTTGATGTAAGGAAGCACTCGGACATATTCCAAAGCAAACAAATCGACCCGGAGCACTCGCCTTTGATGCACAACGCTGTTCCGTTGTTACATTTGGTCTTGTCATCTCTTGGCTTTGGATCTGGACACTCTGGTGTAGTGCCATTGCATGTGCTTGACCAAGAACATTCTGTTTCCTCTTTGCATTTAATGTGATAATGCGATGGAACAAATGTACACGAATCACTCAAACAACAAGGTCCCTGGCTGGGACTGCACTGAGTCTTCGCTCGGCGAGTACATCCTAATGCTGAAGAATTCAACGATAGGTCATATTCGCTGATTATTCGCGGATAGCAACAAATATCTTTGCATTCGTCTTCGTTAAAGCCACAGTCGCATTCCTCGCCACTTTCGACGATTTTGTTGCCACAGAAGGCTCCCTCGGAACTCTTAAAACAATCACGTTTCTGATTGCCGACTAGGACGTCCAGCACATTCGATATATTTCTAATGGAACATGGTGAGAATTTGCTATTATTGGGTCGATCGCCACTAGTAGCACTCGCGAACATAATATAGTTTCCATTTGGACCACCTGGCCTGCAACCATCGGGATAGTCATGCTAGAAAAAGCAAGAATAAAAATAAATACATTTCTTAATGAGGGAAAAGCAACTATATTTTCCTTACCGGTGATCCAAAATTATGGCCGATTTCGTGGGCCAACGTCAATTGAGAAACTTTGGGCGGTACCCGACTATTGTAGTTAACAAATGTAATGATTCCCGTATTAAGGGAACGTTTTGTGCTTTGATATTGGCCACCAACTGTTTCGGTGTAAGTCTTATATTTTTCACATATACCTCCAGAAGCACCGGAGGCAGACGCTACCCAAGCTAGACCAAGGGTTCCGCCAGTGAAGTCTCTGCAAAAGAAATTTGTTTTGTTTGCATTTATTGATATTTTTGAAAATTAAGTCAATTAATATATATTTGTTAATGGAAGACGAATTTATTTGTAGTCTCTTACCTGTAAGTGAACACATAGGCCAGACAAAAGTCTGAATGATCCTCCAATGAGTGTAAATTAAGAAAATTAGATACATCCATGTGTTCATTGCAAAAAGCATTATGTGGACCATTGTATGACTGTTTACATGGTGTATCATCATCAATCTTAATTCGTTGCACCTACAAAAATGTATGATTATTATGAATTCATTATTTTTATTAAAACAAATAAAAATATCATCATATTTCGTGAATTTTAATATAAACAAAATTTGAAGAGGCAATTAAAATTTACTCAGAGAAAAATTGACCTCAAAACTTAATGATGTTCAATCAATAAAAAAAAAAATATATAACTATAGCGTCAAAGCAATAATTAAAATATTTATTGCATTTTAATGGATTGTTAATATTGGAGTCTCAATTGATTAACAAGTTATGTACTAGTTAATGTTTGCTTTAGATCAAGTTAGAGTAGGTTAAGGTAGATGGAAGGAAAAGCGGTTGACGCAAATATATGATAAGACTCTCACTAACCATTAGGAGCATATTGGTCAAGTAACTGAGACTGAGATTATCCAATAAAAATTCTTCACAGTGTAATTTACGTCTTTTGAAAAAAGAGTAGAACGCGCACAAGGGACTATTTGTTTCCCTTTTAATGTAGAGCACACTGCGCGGACATTAGAAGATAGTGAGCGGAAAGATAGGAGGTGTCGATTAACATTGGTTTTGAATGCTTGCAGATCAAAATGGCAAGGGAAAATCTCGCCGGGTAAACTATTCCAAATTCGTGTTGTTCGGCTAAAAAAAAGAATCCCTATATTTCACAATACGCCCGAAATTGGACTCAAGGGTGAACTCATGAGCATTCCTTGCGAGACGAGTATTACGGGAGAAACTTTTAAGGGGAGCAATGCAGCTACCTACTTCAAGTGAACATTTTTTATAAAAGAAACGAAAAAATAAGGAATGTTGTTAGAGAGGGGCAATTTGTAACACCGTCATACGACACTCCCCAGCAAACCATCACTGAAGCTGGATGATGGCCTCTTTGGACTTTTCCAACCTTTTCAGCAGCTTCCTTGGAGCTATGGGCGTAAATCCTGTCGTTTTGGCGATTAAATTTCTGTTCCACTGTGAAAGCCTCAGTCAGGTGTTGTCCAGTATTTCTACGGTAAGCGCCAAGCCTTAGGTCTTGTTTTATGAGGCGTGACATCGTTCTTGTGGGTATTTCCATTTCTCTAGCCATAATTTTCTGTTTGCGGAGGGGATTTCTTCGGATTCTTTCCGCAACTGCTTTGATCACTGCTGGCGTCCTTCTACTTTGGCGAGATCGGCCACTTCTTGCTCTATCATCAACAGAGGAGATCTCGTTGTACCGTTTTATAGCGCGATAGATGAATTTTTTCGATATTTTGAGTGGTTTCAGCAATTCGAAAATCTCAGTGGGAGTTTTCCTGCATTTGTGCAGTGCAATAATAGCGACGCGGTTTTCTTTGTTGCCCCACTCCATGTTTATCGTTTCGCGTATTAAATTCAACTGATTCATAACTGTTACTTAAGGTATCCATTTGTCCGTTATATATTTTGAGAACAACAACAGATCAATACAATTTTTTTTGGCGTCTTATAAGTTAGGAACAGAACTTATGGCAGGACTACGTATATAAAGTATTTGACCAGAGTATTAAATTCGTCAAAAGTTTGTACATAATGAGAGTAATCCGTTGGAGAAAGAGTTTTAAGGTAAACCGTGCATGCTTTACTGTTGTCAGAAATTTGATTACTCAAATCTAGAAAAATGTCCAGTGGTGGATGGTAGTTATCTAAGTGATTCCAGATCTAGACTTTAGAAAGAGTGTACTAATAACGTCCTTCACAAATGACTAGAAGTTTTAACTGCCTTCGTATTACAGAATGTTTACTTTAACTTCTGGTCATTCAAGAATTTTGTCTCCGAACCAGAGGATTTGCTTATGTCAACGTCTTCGAAGGGCTTATGCACTTGAAGGAGTGCAGAAATAAATCTTTACAATTAACGTCCTGGTGTAAAGGAGGGGCCATTTTCCGGCAACATTGAGCATCAAAATGAGCTGCTTCCTCTAAAGGGCTTTTTATATCGAATTATCGTTGTAGGGTAGCATAAGGATCGAAGATGACGAGGAGATTTTATTTCCTTGACAAATGACTAGAAATATTTTCTTATTTATTTTTACCCGACGTTTCGAAGAAGTTTCATACTTCGTGGTCACGGGATGAGTCTCATCCCGTGACCACGAAGTATGAAACTTCTTCGAAACGTCGGGTAGAAATAAATAAGAAAATATTTCTTATAACGCGGTAAGTTCCGAAAATAAAAAACTTTATCTAATATGAATATCGTCCGCGAAAATAAAAACCTAAAATCTCATAAATGACTAGAAGTTTCTGTTGTCTTTGGGAATTTAAGAAAACAAGGTGGTTCTCTGTGTAATAGAGTTGCCTTTATTTCGGACTTATTGTATTTTTTTCGGGATTTTTCCGTTGGGTTATCTTTTTAAGAAAGGAATATGATTGCTTCTTTGCAGTTACTGTCAAATCGGGACTTTTCTTCAGGTTTTGTCTTTCAACCCTGGTGTAACTCAGTAAAGATCTCAACATTCCCATCGCGAATTGTTTGACCAGAATAGCGAAGCCAACTTGAATTGTAAATATGCAATTCGACCACAATGAGGTGAGGGCTTTAATGTTAGGATAAAGGGGAACAATTCGGGAAACTGAATCAGACAATTAGAAATCGAATTTCAATCAAAATTTTGGGTTCCGTAAAACAGTAATGAATGGTGTGTGCTTGCGGGCAGTAAACTTGAGCCGGAAAGCTAAATTTCATATAAGGATAGTGTGCGTATCGGGGAAGAATCAGGAAAGCAATATCATTTCTCACATAAGATAGATGATCGTGATTGGAAAAGGAAGATCAGTCTTACCTCCAACAGGTGTCTCACTTAATGACAAAACTGCTCGTTTGTATTGTATGTACATGTAAGAATGGACGTAAGCTACAAAATATTTTTTTTCTCAGCCCACGAACATTGGAAAAAGAACTTGATATTTTTTGTCAATTTTATTTGTAAAGAGTCAGAGGATATAAAACTGATTCTCAAAAAAATTGACCTTCATTGAAAGAGGTTAGAGCAAAAGTTCAATAGGCAAGCATTTCGAGACATTAGGGCGAAAGGGACTGTTTTAGATGCTTATAAGATATATATTTTTTCAAAGTTGTTTCGATAAATTAAATAAATAAATAAAGCTCAATACAACGGGTTACTAAGAATCTTGTTTGAGTAGTCAGTTGAAAATTATGTTTGACTGTAATTGTTATACAGAAATTAATTAAACAAATCAAATAAATACTTTTTTTTTAATAAAAGTACTAAGTTGCAATTAAAAACTTGTTAAATAAAATGCTTTTCAACATTTATTTTAAAATTGTTTTTTTTAAGTTTGTTTCAATCACATTTTTGTACATCGAAAAAAAAACAATAATTCTATTTAATTTTAAAAGTGATTCAGATTTTGTGTACCCGTTTTTTTTTTATATCAGTTTCACTGATTTATGGCTTTAAAAATATAATCTATTTTTTATCCTGATTTTTGTTTGACTTTATATTTCGACAACAAATGCATTTTTTTAGCACAATCAAAAAATACATACCTCGAATCGTATGTTACGGTGCTCTACCCTTCCATCAAACTTCGTATTGCGATAGATATAGTTAACGGCAGTGACATGATGTGCAATCAACGACAAAATCTCCTCCCTTGTCTTCTCATCGATCTCGTATTTCCTTCCCCTGTCATGCTGTAAATACAAATAATTTCAAAAATAAATACGACACAGAAAAAAAAACCTTAAAACAAACATCCCCAGAATCCCAATCCGAATATACGAATAGCTGCCGCCGCCGCCATTACAGCATCTACACTAGGTGTGTATATGCTGGTATGGCATAGCAGGCATCCATCCGTTTTATTTAAACTTACATCGGCTATCCCCTCCCGGATGTGTCGCCATATTAATGGATCCGTTTGTATAAACAACGAACAGGTATTCTTGTTATCATCTCGCTGGCGTGGAGAATGGGAATTGGATGAGGAGGCTCGACGCACCCTCTCGTGGACTCGGTCGTGCCAATCATCATCGGCAGCTATGGCAGCCGCGGCACGGGCATACCCATCGTCCTCGCCATTTGGCATAAATTTCCAATTCGCCTCCTTTGAGTATTTTTGATAAGGATACTTGAAGTCTTCACCATTTGAATATTTTTTCGGAGTATGATTTTGTTTGGCATGCTGTCCAGAGGATGAGGGCGAAGACTCTGATAATGGTGATGGGTTGGGACTACTGATATTACTTCTACTAGGACTAGGACTACTCCTACTCCTGCTGCTACTGCTTGTGTTTCTGTTTTCATCCGATTGCATCTTCCTGCCATTTTCCTGGTTTTTGTTGGTATTTTGATGTGATGCTGGTGGCAGTATTTCGACTTCGTCTGGTTCTTCTTCGACAGCCGAGTTTTGTATAGTTTCCATCCATTGGGAGACTTTTTCATTGATACCACAACCAGCTACGTGTCCTGTGTTCACAAAATAAAAAATGGAAGAAAATTGACATTTTGTTATTAAGAGAGAAGAAAAAAAAAATAAAAATGCAAAACAAATATGGAAGTACATTTCGAACGAATTTCTCTTGGGAAAGAAGATGTGCGACATTAAAAAGGAATATTTCCTATAAATGAGTGTCCTTCTAAAATGTGTCTTTTTAAACTTAACTATACCTTTCAATTTTTTTGGTTTAATGGCACATTCATACATATATGGTTTAAGGCCAACTCATGGATTCTGTGAAGAATTAAAATAATTCTTAGAGAGTTTTGGTAGTTTCGAAAGCTAGTAGAAATTTCGTATATTCGCTGATGATAATTCTAACCTACATAAATATCAAATCTGCAAAATAACGGTTTCGTTATAATTGTAAAAAATGTTGGCTTCTGTCTGTTCTGTCATTTCTTAGCGGATTCCTTGCGTATGGACATACAGACCTTTCTGATTCAATATTTCCAGTGCTGTTGTAATGCCATTAAAAAAAAGCAGTTTGACAGATGAGGGGCATATAAGGAACAAAACATTTGCTGTCACTCTTAAACACAAGTTATAGCCGAAATTCTGTTATACTTCGAATTGTGGATCAATTTCAGGAACAGCGTCATCAGTTAAATCAGTTGGGTGGCCATTTTGGTAGGTTTTGACAGGTGTTGTTTCCAATTCGATTATATTCATTCACCAGTATGGGAGACACTATCATGCTATTGAAACAGAAAGGTCTACATCCCTGAACGTAAGCATTGTAATAACAAACTGGCAAACAGAATTTTGCGCCTACAAATACGAATTGTACGGAGATTTCTAGAAATAATATGACAAAATAATTATACACAATAGCGGGGTAGAAGGTGGGGCAGAAGTAAACACCCAATGTTGCTTTGTTGTATTTTGTTTAGGATTGAAAAATGTTGTATTTACTTGTGGATTATGTTTATTTAATGAATTAGAATTTTTCCCAATCAAGCTGAAAAAATAATATCGATCCGCGCCGCCGGCCGCCACACCGTCAGAATTAATGAGTAATACTATATTTTTATCACTTGGGTCAACATTCAGCAATAGGTTCTCGCATTCACAGCATATATTCACTTTAAGAGCATTAAGAGTTTGAGGCTTGTTTACATAAACTCGGGGCTAATTCGAGACTTTAAATAACCCCGCAATAAAAGTCTAAAACAGTCAAATTAGGTGATATGGCCGGCAAGTCCAAACCGAGAGATTAGACGACGCGAAAATGCTCATTTCAGGATATCTGTTGTCGGTACTGCAGTGTGGACCGTTGCTCCGTTCTGTTGGAACGACAGTGGTAACATTCATCGTGATCATGGCTCTGTAAAGCTCGCCATTCCTCAAAAAAAAAAAAAAAAAAAAAAAATAGCCGATGGCTTATCAGGCCTAAACTGTACACGAACACCATGCAGCAACTTTGACTATACCTTATCTATAGTACTCCCATGAAGCATAATTGGGAGTGACGCTGAAATCGCCAATTGTTGTGAACATAGAATAAGAACAAAGCGCAAAAGTGTATTAAATGTCCGTAAAATTTTCGTAAAATGTCGGCAAATGTTCTCGTCTCCAATTTTAAGAATTAGTTAATGCACAGCCGTGAAGATGGCCAGAAGCCAAAAGACATCCAGGACAGTACTATAGAGAAAGTATATACAATGGTTCTGTTCATAAGGATAGTGTTTGTGGGTCATACGCGGGTTTTCAGTGCCCCTATATCGATATTTTTTTTATTCACATAACCGGAGAGATAGAAATGGACCTTATCGCTAATGAAATATGATTTTCGTTGAAAATCGTCCTCCTCTTGGTCGAGATTCAGGAAGCCTGAGGGAAGATTAAACGTGTTTGGCGTCAACAGCTGATGTACTGTCCGCACTTTGAAAGGGATTATCTTAACGTCTTTCACCAAAATTCTTCGTACGTCGTCTGGTCGACATTTCGGAAAACACTTCTTCGGCAAAAGCATCGATGTTCTGAGCAGAATGGCAGCTTTGAAGCCGACTAAACACCGAGTTTTTGTCCAGTTGGTACCGGACAGCCGCGGCGAAATTTTTTTTTTGCGCAAAAAAATGGAAACAATTATTTCGCGTTCTTGAGGAGTGTAGGTGTCATGGATAATTAACATGTATTCTGTATATTTTTACTTTACAAATGTCAAAACAGAATTGACATATGCCGCCATTTGTAAGAGTTATAGCGTCTTCAAACACTTTGCACACCTTGTATCAGAAAAAAATTGATTAAATCGTTAGAGTGACGCAAATCTTATTTTAAGTTTTAAACTTTTGATGCACATAAATTCTCCACGAACAGAACCACAACTAATTGTCAGGTACATTCTCTTCGGACAGAGCCTGAGCCTTGGCAAGTTTTCCATTAAGTAAACTACACTGTTTCCTAATTTACTCAGATTGGAACTTCCTTTCCTCTTCGGTATTTTTTGGACAGCTGAGTCGAGCAAACGTCATTAGTTTCCTTAACGTGTTATCATGACTTAAGATTAATATTTAATAATATCGTTTTATCATTGACATCGCAACATATTGACAAACAAAATGAAAACTATTGCAATTGTTTTCAACCGGCCATAAATGACACCAGAAAATCTATGCTTCAATCTGCTATTTCAATTGCGATGTCGACAGGAATTACGAAGATTTTTTACAAAATTGGGTCCATTCGTTTCACCCAGTTATTAATGTCACGAGTTTACACAATTGCAATTTGTGTCAATAATTGACTCAATGAAATTGACAATATTCAACAAAGTAATAATTTTTTTTGCCTCAATTATGCAAATTATTTGCGGTGATTTTTCTTTGAAAAAAAAAATTGAAACACAATGTGTCCAAAATAAATTTTTAATTTTAAAAACAAATAAATAAATAAAGTAAAGTAATTTTAAATATTTATCTTTCCTTATGATGGAATTTATTCCAAAACGCGTTGTAAAATAATTATGTAATTTAGTAATTAATTTTGTAATTTAAAAAAAAAAAGATGATCTATTTAATTTTTTTTTCAATTTCAATTTCTTTCTTTTATTCAGACATTAATGTACATAAAATACAAAATTTACCATTAATGCAAAAAAATAAAATTATTTTACATGAAGTTAGTACCTACATAAAGAATAACATCTATATTTGTCAAAAAATAGAGGTGATTTCACTTTGTACGATCAAAATGTTTCGATTTCCTGATGGTTAAAACCAAGAAGCCAAGATTTCGTTATTTGTGTAAACAAGCAGAGATTTCTTATGGATCGATATTCTAATGGCAGAGAGTTAAAGAGTTTGCATGCGAAAATGGTGTAAAAGTTTCTGTAACTTGTAGTGCGAAAAGCTGGAATAATTACAACAAAGTAAGTTGCGAGAAGCAGAAATTGGACTTTCTAGATACCCGCCCTTCATAAAGAAAGACTTTCAGAACTTTGAAATTAAATAAATGTCGCAGAGGAAGAATTTTCAATGACCTGAAAAAGTCCATGTTGTGAGCTAAACTAGAAGCTAAAATTTTTTCCTATAGCAGATTTTTGAAAGACTGTTAATTGATGCAGCTTACTAAAATAAGCGCCACCCCCACTGCAGAATTCATATTGCAATCTTGAATGGAATAAGCCATAATAAACCATTTTCATTGTAAGAGGAGAACGTAGCTTAATAAACAACGAGTAGAAGAAAGCATATATTTTTTTCAAATGTGACAACAAGATATTTAAGAAAATCATCGGAAAAGCAGTTTATACTGCAGTCAGCAGTTCTATTGAAAGATAAACTATTTTGAAAACTACATTTGCTATTTAACTGATCAAGACTTGCACAATTATGAGGATGAAATACTATTTCTGGGTCACGGAACTGTTGTTCAGTAAGGCTGAAATAGATCGGCTTAGTTTTGCTACTAGCAAGAAGCCTGTTTTCCGGTTTATATTATCTATTAAATCTAAAGGAAAAAGGTCAATAAGCAAAGCCAATTTCGTCGGCAAAGGCTTTAATTTTACCCTCGAAAGGTAGTGAAAAAAGGGAATTTATATAGATCAGGAATAAGATGGGACCAAGCACAGAACCTTGGGGCACTCCCAGATTATTTGTTTTAGAACTATTTATATTGCTTCCAATTTTAACACGTTGTATTCTATCTTAAAGATATGACTCAAAACATTTGAAAAAGAAACCTCTAAAACCAAGCTTATACAATTTATCTAAAAGAATTATATGGTCAACCATATCCAAAGCCCTCAGTCCAGCTGAAAATGTTCGAAGCATAATGTTGAAACTAAAATATCAACTAAATTGAGACAAATCTTCTTAACAAGATTTTAAATCTCATCACAACCATACGAATTGGAATTAGGAGGATAATATATTCAAAAACAAAGCTGTTTTTGCAGTCAAGACAGGTACCTGCAGTAGGACTAGTCGGTTCTTCAACGAAGCAGAAAAGCCTGCGTTTAGCCATAAGCGCTTGGTTCAAATCAGAAACTGAATTTGACTCTAAAATGTCTATATTAAAGTCACCTAAGATGACAAGATTTTCTGATCGTTCAATTTGCCAAAAAGTTAGAAAATTCATCTTAAAATAGTTAGGCGGTAAAGAGTGAAGTCTATAAACACAGACAAAAATAAAATGATCATTATGGATATTCCAACACACTTTGATGACGTCAGCAGTTAAATGATTTGAAAATCAGGATCATACAAGTTTGAAACAAAAACTCACACTCCACCACCGGCAGCGTATCATTAAGATTTGAAAAGAAACTATAGTTAGGTATATGATAATCGTCAACTTCGCATGAACAAATCCAAATTTCAGAGACAAATATTTCAGGCAAGTTATTCAAGGTGCCCAATTAGTAAATCAAAGTTTTTTTTTTTGCAAAACTTTCGAATATTTTGATGTAAACCGAAAAATTATTTGCCATCAGATTTACAATTAAAAATGTTATCCGAATTATATCTAATGGTTCTTATAGTGAGATTGTGGTGCATAATATCAAAGAAATCGTTCATATTATTATATAAAATTGCTTTACGCTTAAAAGATAAATATATACAAATTTTCAAATAATCACACACGTTGTGGCTATCTGGAGAGGCATATTAAACTAGGCCGAGAAGCACCAGGCTATGAAGTGCGCGTAAATACTAAATGAAAAAATCAAAATGTTTGACGATTGCAGCTCTTTTCATATAAAAGAGTGCTGCCATCATTTATGACGTTGGAGTGTGTTCACACGCAATCCATCCGATTTGTATAACTAATTTATGTGTGGTGGAAAAAGTAAAGTTTTAAATAATAATTATTATTTATATGTATTATTATATTATATTATTGCTTGATCAGGCAAATGAAATTAAAAAATGGGCACGACTGGGTCGCACGTACTTGCTCTTATGTGCCTAATAGCATTGGACGGCAAGATCTTTGACAAAAGCAAATATCATTTACGTTCAAAATAACACAGTTTGAACTTATTAAAACTATCGAAATCACAATACTTAACGGTTTTTGGTAAAAATGAAGTACGCCATAAAACGTCTTAAATAACAAAGAATTTATGAAAAAAGTATTTCGAAAATACTTGCATGAATTTGGCTACTTAGATCTTCTCAAATATAAAATTTGACAGAAATCCATAGAGCCCGAGCGAGCCAAACCTTAAAAAAACCGTTTCATATAACGTCCAGTTAATAGACTTCTCCCGTATATGTGGTTCTAACCAAATAATAGCCAATAGCAACAAAAAAATTCTCAAAAATAAGCTTTTCCTAAAAGGTCGTATGGCAAGTACCGTTATTTTTAGCCCTAAACATAAAATTTCAATTTCCCCTCTGAGGAATGCCAAAATATAAACACATAACAAATTAGAAGGCAATCGCTTAACCCGTTTAGGCTGCAGCTAGATATACATCCGGACAGACAGACAGACAGACGGACATTTTTTGCCAAAGACTTTTTTAGGCTTCTCTATGATCGAAATGTCATGTTTGATTGTTATCTCAAATTTTTTTATATTCACGAATCCTAAACTTGCCTTATAGTTCCTATAATCGCAAGTAAAAATGAAAAATATGTGTCACTATAACGACATCTAGTACAATCGGTTAACACCAAAGGGCAAAGTCCTGCGACCAAAGCGTGTGTCCTCAATTTTAACCCACATGAGTATTTTATTTTGTCAAAGTTTTACAGCTTAAGGGGCTATTTTGATGCTTGCTGAATGAACATGTATGTATATATTGATATGTAATGAATATGTTTATTAGCGCGCATCAAAACTTTCAATGGGTCCACTGAATTTTCCATAAAAAAAATTGATGGTATCCCCAATCGTATATTTTTTTTTTGATTCCATGAATATTGTATATGTGTGGATTGAATTTTATGCTCGTTCGAGTTTTGTAATCCCTAAAACTATATCGAAGGGAAAAATGTAGATAGTAAATATAACGGAAATCGAGTTTTTACGGCTTGGAAAACAGATATTTTTCTTTTCATATTTTGTTTTCTATTTTAATATTCTTTTAGTTTTTATTGAATTGGAAAATGTATACACGTCCGGAAATTGGTCTTTTTTTTTGAATTTAAGATCTGGGAGAACAATGAAAAGTATTTTATTGGTAAGGGTGGGGGCGTTTACATTTTGTGTTGGGAGCCAAAAAACGTAAAGTAGTTCAGGTTTTGGAATGATTTTCTTTGGAAAAACTTTGTGGATCAAAAAAAGCGTTTTCAGGAAAGACTTATTACTGAAAGTTTTTTTTTTATGATTGGCGCAAAGTGCAGGGGTTATGACTACCTTTTAAATGCAGAATTTAACACAAGGATTCTTCAGGGTAATGCAAAATTCCGAAAAAGAAAGATGTCAGTAAATTACCTCCCATTTGACTAGCCTGATATATATATATATATTTTACCTAGACACATGTGATTTAATAACAAATAGCTTAAATTAAGGGAATCAGCTATAGCAAAGTAAAGCCCAGGAAACTTTTCATTTAAAAATGTTGTGTTTATTCCATGATTATTATTTATGTAAATACATTTTCTATTCTTAGTCAGTATTTTGTAACTTGTGGCTTTTAAGAATTTTCAATCTAATTAAACATAAATTAAAGATGACCTCAAAGATCAAAATTCTTCTGGAAACAAACAGAAACTCTCACAGATAAAGAATTCAAAGAGTAATTGCAATTGCATTTTCTATGTACCTAAATAGATCCAAATAATTGTATCTCTTATACCTAAATATATTATATGTATATTGCTTAAAGCAATCCATTCTTCTCCACACAGGAGATACTATTTGCCATACAATCTATATCCTCAAAAGGAATTCAAATTAAAAAATGCAACTTCTTCATCTTCGAGTAAACTAATATCAAGAATCCTTACGAATTCTCCATCAAACCAGAAACGATTTTCCTGAATTCAATTCAAAAGAAAGTCAATAGTATATTGGCAACATCTTTATTAAAGATAAATTCCACCCGAATGGCCTTATTTTACAATTCGAATGAAATTGGGATATAGGAATACTCCAGAGGAAGAATACCATTTCCACTTGACCATACAAATCCTTTGTCTTCCCAGTTGCATATCCCGCCTTTACAAAACGGCATAAGATATAAAATTCATTTCCACTGTAGTGCCTTCATATAAATAATGCATCTTCCTTGGGTATATACATTCTGATAAAGGGATAAGTATTCCTTTCTCCGAAGAAACATTGTTACAACTCTCCAAAGAACCCAAAAACTTCTCAAAGGACACAAAAAAACTCAAGTAAATATCAAAATTTACATTTAACAATAAAAAAAAAAAAAAAAAACTAATAGCGGGTAGAAGAAGTTACCTACTTTATGGACGACCAACTTTTATACAGAGAGACCTCTGTGAACTTACAGCTCACTTTAATATCACCCAAGCAGCACTAAGTCAAAAAAATATTTAAAAAAAAACCAAACAAAACAAAAACCAAGAAACCCGAAACGAAAAACAATTTCAGGAACAATGTCAATATTTATTCAAAACGGGTCATTGGGTGCGCTCACTTTTCAGCTTTTTGCCTTAACTTTTGTGGTGGTTTTTTCCAACGCCTGAGTAGCAAGAAGTGGAAGCGGCAGGATCTCAAGGAGCTAAGCTAACAACAAAATGTTTCACAATGTAGGTAGGTTAAGTTAGGTGTACGTATAGAAATTTTCTTATCCTAAATTTTGCAACACTGAAGGAGCTTCTTTTTGTGCCGGGTGGCTTACTTTTTTTTGAAGTAAAGCGAACCTTGTTTTTTGTTGTTTTTGTTTAGCGAGAAAAGTTCTTCGATCCATTTACGCTAAGTAGCGATAGAGTGCGCAAGCAGGGTTGCCACATGTCGAATTTTAGATAAAGAAGAAATAGAGAGTAATAGTATAAAAACTTTCGACTAAAATTTGGTGAATATTCACGAATATTTCGTACATTACAGGCTTTTAATTGAAATAACTCTTTAATTCTTTTTAACAGTGCTAGCGTTTAACAAAAAAGAGGGGGCTAATGATATGCATTTGCCCTACATTTCTGGGTATTATTTGGGAAGGAAAAATAAAGTTGAGTAAGAAAATTCACATTCCCGTGGTTCGGCTGAAGAATTAATCGTTAGAAGTTAGGCTCAAGGGATTACTGAAGAGCCTTTCTAGCAGAACGAACTATACGCTGAAATTGTTTAATTGGGGGAATTAATCTGGTTATGTCATCAGAGCAATGTTGGAATAGCGATAAAAGATTGAAGAACAAGGTATAGTTGCTGGATTGAAAAAAGAGTTGGTTGTCTGTAAGGTCGGTTAACGGAGGATAATTTTACGTGACAACGTCATAAGAAAACATTGATGGCAGCAACACCAACTCACACCCACAAACCCTCTGGTTAAAGCTACACACACACCCAATATCTACATCTGCTTTCTACTTTAACAAAACTCCGCCTATTTTGTATTTTTTTTCTCTTATTGTTCTTTTTGAATTTGAGTGGAATTATTTTGGGAATTTGCGCCTGTTCTTTTTTATGTTTGCCTGGTGCTTGCGATCGATTTTGATTAAAAGAACCACAGTATCGCGGTTAGCATGAGTCATGAGTCTTATCAGCATGAGTTTTATCTGCATGAGTCATGTTATTTCGTACGTGTAGTCTATCATCGATTTAAAAGACGTTATCAGTAGTAGTAGTAGTAGTAGTAGTAGTAGTGTTTATTCATTTTCAGTTTTTTTTCTGATACATATTTATAATGTTATGTGTATACAGTATACCTAATACTTATTTTAAAAAAGTTTGATTTTTACAAATGTGTATTCCAAAAGTTAATAAATTGTGAGTTGATATTGAAAACAAGAATATATTCAACATTGACTTTTAAGTCGTCTGTCGCGATTAAATACATAATAAAATAAATTTATTTTAAACCCTTGGTTTTATAATTCACTTAGCGCTCTTTTTTTTTTAATATATATAAATATAACATATTTTTAATAATTAAATTCAGTTATTAATTGATTTCTGTATTCCAGCGCACATTTAAGGAAATTAACTAAAGGATTCCAGTTCATTTCTCCGTTTAGTAAGCTTACAACCATATTTTCGTCCAGCGAGGATCTGCCCTGGCAATTTCTGCGTATACTTTTCAGGATTGGGAATATTCCAATGAAGTGAAATAGGGATTCTTCTTCCTGCAGGTTGCAGAGGGAGCAGTTCCTATTTTCCCGAGACTTATGAGGCCTGTTCTCGCTTTGAAAATCCATCTAATCATAGGAAATTTCTGATCATCGCAAACATACTCCATGCTAGTCTCAAAATCAAGTAGATGGTTAAGGCCATGAGATCGTGTAAGCTGCGCTCTTTGTAATGCTTCGTTTTTGTCATCAAACCCAATTTTTTCCGCTACATCGTTAACAACAGTGTTGAACAGATTTCTATTTGAAGCAAAATATTGTAGGTTTTCAACATAGTTAGCCTGTCTCATGTTGGTTTCCCAACTCTGAAACCAATATATCCGCTTTTCTATAACTATATTTGCTAGGAACTTGGGCAGCCTGTTGTTATCGTAATAGTTTAAGACTTTTCCCAAATACTTCATATGGCAGCGCAGCGTGTGTTCGAATATTGGCTTCATTTGGAACTCTAGGGTGAGCATGTAATTCGGTGTAATGTTTGGCAGTCCGAGTACTTTTTTAAAGAAATTTCTTTGTACTTTTTCAACTTCGTCATATTTTACAAATCCCCATACTTCAGCTCCATATCCTAATATAGCTCTAGATACGGCGTTAAAAATTTCTATTTTTGAGGAGAGTCTGACATCTTTATTTGCGATGAAATTACTCCATGTAAAATTAGGGCTCTGTCGAGCCAGCTTTGAACTTTCCTTAAAATGTTCCGCCAAACATAGTCCAGGAGTAAGCCATATGCCAAGATATTTATATTTGTTGACAATTTCAATAGGTTGCCCGTTTAACTTCCAGCTTTCTTGTGAACTTAACCTTCCACCTCTTTTTCTAAAGACGATAACTTTCGATTTTTCAAGATTTATGATGAGATTCCAACGGCGGGTGTATTCTGCTATTTTGTCAATCATTGCCTGGAGAACTTGTGGGCTATCAGCAAGCAACACAATATCGTCTGCATACATGAGTCTTATCTGCAAACCGTTTATACTTAAACCACCTCCGATGAAGTCATGAATGTCGTTAATGTACAATGCAAAGAAATGGGGACTTAATAAGCATCCTTGTTTAACACCCAATGACGTCTTAAACCATTCCGATAGCTTTTCTCCATCCCATACAGCTGCCTCAGTATTTTCATAGAGATCTTTTATAATTTTAAGAAGTTTCTCCGAAATTCCTACTTTTTGCAGTTTATATAAGAGCTTTGCGGTCTATATAATCGAATGCTGCCTTGAAATCAATGAAAAAACAGTAAACTTTCTTGTTTTCTTGCGTTTTAAGTTTGATTATGCTGAATAGATTAAACAGATTATCTGCTGTACTATAGCCTTCCCTAAAACCAGCCTGGAACTCATTTAGAATTGAGAATTCCTTTTCCCACTTTTGTAGCCGAGCCAAGATTACTCCTGCAAAAATTTTTGCAATCGAGTCCATGAAGGATATCCCTCTGTAGTTTTGCACTATGTTTTGGTCCCCCTTTTTATAGATGGGAATCAGGGATTTTTTAAAAGCTGGTTCAACTTTTCCTGATAACAGCATCCGGTTGAACAAAAGTGCTATGATTTCAATAGCCGAATCGGGTGAATTTATAAAAAATTCGTACGGAACTCTATCATATCCTGGCGCTTTATTTTTTTTCCCGCAGTTAAGAAAAGAAACAATTTCTGAGCTAGAGATGTCTCCATCTAGAATAGGATTACTTGTTGCGGGAGCCAATTCTGAGATTTGTACAGCGCACATTGTTGGGTTGAGAAGATTATCAAAATAGTCTTTGAAGATATCGCATGTAGTTAAATTTCCTTTTACAAAGTTCACAGGATTATAATAATATTTCATTTCACTCAGATCGCATTCCTTGATATCGATGGCGTTTTCAGTTACATCAGCAGTCACAAAATTACTATGGCGTTGAAAAATCTGAAGGTGAATGGCCAGGCCTCTGGGAGAGTAGATAAACCTACCTTTAAAAGGCAAAATCAGCACATCACATTTTTATGAAAGATGGTGGTGTACTATTTTCTTCTCAGTAAGCAGAAGTTACAAAGTGATTGATGACCTGATAAGGAAAGCCAACGCCAAACCGGAAGTGGCTATTTTACCGCCAAAGGGACAAGAAAAAGTCTGTCCAACCAGGCAGCGGTTTTGTACATTTAACGTAATTTGATATTTATTTATGGCAACATTTTCCAAATACTCGATGACGTAGATATTATTACGGCTGCCTCCCGGTCTATAAGTTACTGCAATCGGTATTCCAGGGAAGCATCTTCAAGTTATAATAGAACTCATGCAAACTGCTCTTACCAGCTACTCAAATATGGGAAGGAAATAGTCAACTGGGTGTTACCGCTCATAAAATTCAACTCGTCTTTTTAACAATCCCACAACCAAAACCTCAAATAATAGTACTACAATTTTAACAGATAAAGACTGATTTTAGATAACAAATTTACATGTAAGGGACTGCTTTGGATGTAACAACTAAGCGTGAACTGCGACCTCATCCATTCATCACAGAGTCATCTCTTAATGGATCTTAATCACTATTGAACAATGATCATCTTTCCACCAAGATCCACTTAAGAAAATGATAATGTGAGAGATCACTCAAAATTTTGATCAAGGAGGTCTTACCTTGCCTCAAGGACAACGTGATATTCAGAACAACACACAGGAAACTATAAAGCCGCAGAAATCACGAGGAAAGGAACTGCAAAGTTGTGTCAACCATATCTACTTTATTTTCATTAAATACATTTTTATTAATTTTGAATTTAAAATATTAATTTGTGAATTAACATTCGAATTTCTTTTTGAACTTATATATATGTATAAATAATTTTAATAACATAAAATCAAATCTTTTCAATTTCGCAACTAACTTTCATTTCGAATTCTAACAACATAAACATAAACATAAAAAACTGGTCTGACAGCAATAAGAGTATTTACAATCTGTGGTCGGTATACTTCTTTTACCAATCGAAATCGACATAAAGTTTGGTGGTAGAAAGCAGAGAGGAAAATGCTAAATGTAAGAACTTTGTCAACCCTGTGCCAGAGACAAATACAACAATAACTAAGTCTTGCCCCGTGGCTTAGTGGTTAGTGTGTCGGACTGCTAAGCGAATAAGCCTGGGTTCAAATCCAGCTCATAGCCACCTTTTTTTCTGCCTCTTGCGAGGAACTGACAAAACCTCCAAGAGTAAAATTTGTCTCGAAAAAGTGCATCTCATCTAGCCGTTCGGACTCGGCGGTAAATTGTAGGTCCCTTTCATTCTTGCAGATTAACAACACACACACAGGAATGGTTGAGAGTATAAGTCACTAGGCCTTGGCTCCTTAAGGAGCTGTCGCGCCAGTAAATTTATTTTTAATTTATTTTTAACTAAGTCTTAATACTCGTACAATTTGTTGCACCTCACTTATCATTTTATTCCTTTCCTCTGGCAACCCTGTCAAATAGTTTGAACCGAAAAAATGGAACAAAAAGTTTTCCAGAAATATCTGGATCCATGAGCTATGACAATAGCTGACAATAATGAAGAAAAAGTCAAGCTGGATAAGGTTTTTTTTACGAATATGTATATCGACGCAAACAAAAAACACTACATCGAGAGTACCGTTTTTTTTGTATAGTTTATCTGTGTGTGTTGATGTGGATAATAGGAGGTTGGGTGGTTGGGGGTAAATGAAAATATATGTCATAGGAAAACACCACCACCAAACTATAATGAACTGTAAAACAAAAGGAAAGAAACCACAATACAAAACTGCACAAAAAATTGTCTTCTTCGTTCACTAACGTCCTCCTGGGAAAACGAAAGAAATGAATGAATGAAACAAAAAAAAAAGAAAAACAATATTTGTCCCTGATCTACCTCAGTTCTTTTGTTCGTATTCCTTCCACCTAAACTTTAGCAAAACTTACAATAAATTCATTTATCTATCTGTTCTTGGAAATACACGACGAACCATCTCCACTTTATCCATCTCCACGGCGAGCTGCGATAGAGGAGCTCGCTCATCCTTCTTGTATTGAACACAAAAGGAAATGCGATGTGGCACAGGAGGATAACACAACCATCAGGACAACAATAAAGCACCAAGACCTGCACCAGCAGACATAATAGAGACAAAATTAAATAGATTTTTTTTTTTTTTTTATTCTTATTTCGGAACTCATCTTAAAGCCCAAACTTAGAGTTTAGTTGGTTCACCCACCGGAAAAGGAAGACGAAGCAGCAGCTAAAGAAGAAGAAGGACGCGTAGGACAGGATACGGCAGTATAATAGCACATAGATACTTAACTCTCCGAGGAGAGTGATAGTGAAGAAGATTGCATTCCCGGGGCGGATTGAGTTGATTTTGAAAAAGGATCCTAACTTTGTTATGACAGTGAATGAACTATAGCCTGGCGAAGGGGTTTAAATGAATGACAATCCAGGAAGGATTCTTTGGTTTTTTTTTTTTTTTTTTTGGTATATACTCGCAACGTTTTTCCTTTTAAATGGATTAATTTCTTATAAATGGATTGTATGTAGGGACGGGTATCGTGTACTATGGATATTGTAAGAGGACTTCACGCAGGCTATTAACCGCATTATAGATTTTCTATGAGGCATAAGGCTAGACTGATGAACGAAGGCCTTTTGTTTAAGTAAACAATTCCTTGGTGAGTTTGTTCTATATAATTTGATAAATGGAAATATAGACGGGCTGGGGGCGGTAATGGATGAACTTATTGTTTTTTTTTTTAATAAAGGCAACCCAGTTATTGGACGTAGACCTGAAGTGTAACAGTTCAAAAAGTTGGTTTCTATAGTAGTAGTAAAAAGTTTTCTTTAGAATTTGCTCTTTTGTGCAGTGCTGATGTTGGATGAGATATACATTGTAGATCATCGAACAATGCAGGTACATGTGTTTAAGATATTGGGTCATTAAGGATTTGATTGGGGAAGGGAAAACTTTTTCATCGACTGAAAACACTCTTTTTATAATGACTCTAGAACTTGATAGAATAGAAAGTATATTCTATGAGAGTTTTGAAATTTCAAAGGACACAATCAAAAAGTTGGCCATTTATTTTGGAACGGATTTTGAGCTTTGGTGGGAAATCATCCGCGATATGGAAGAAGTATTTTAAACGTTGTTGGAATCCAATTATTATTTTGGGGTAAGCTTATTAAAGGATGTCCATTTTAAAAACTTTCGAATCTCACTTTCTTTGAAGGAAGTTAAAAGGGAGAAAAATACTTAGGAAATTCAGAATACATCAAAGTTCATCAACAATGTTCCGATAAACTTCTTGTGGATGAAATTAATATTTTTCACATGCAAACCAGGTTTTCCAGAAACAATTTTCGAATATCCCACTCAAAGTAAGAAAACTGCTCAGGAGATTCGTCAAAATTCATTAACAGTGGTTCAGCGAACTTCTTGTGGATGAAGATAAAATTCTTCACAGATGACCACAGTACTTTAAGCGACTTTTAAATGGACATGGTCCTAGCTTTCTAATAGCTCCACCTAACAATGAACAATTCCCCGACTTGACAGTAGAAGAATTTTGGTGCTGTTGTGAAAAACTAAAAAAATGGTAAAAGTGTTAAAGGTGTTAAACCAGAGGTGATATCTTCATACTTCGGGTGTAATGGCTCACAATTCTCATTTCTTAACTTGTCAGCGGTGATCAAATGCTTTATCAGTGAATAGTTACTGCTCAATTGAGCTGATCTCACATGGCTGTTTGCTGATCTTTTTCGAGTAAATCAACCACATACACAATTTTGAGTACAAGCATCACAATGGAAAAATATCTCGATTCACAATTGCGTTGGTTGATTTTGAAAAATGCATGACAACCACGATATCTAAAATGGGTTGTCCTAAGCCTGAGGAAACGCCAAATTCCTCAAATCTACATGCGGATAATCATAGCATTGTATGAGTAAGTCGAACAAAAAATTAAGATGTCCGAAGGAATCATCAGAGTTTCCAATCGAATGTGGTGTGCCATAAGGAAGCTTCATGAGTCCCTTGCTCTTTATTATAGTCATTGAATCACTACTAGAGGAGACCCGAAGGTGACTCAATTATATTAATTAAGAATACCTTCTTACCCAAAATACAGCAAGACAAACTAAGCTGGTACTGGCTTGTAAAAGGAATGCACACGAGATCGGAGAACCCCGTTCAAAAGGCAATAGCATGCCATGTTCCAAAACTATTGCGCAAGAAAGGCATGCGTTAAAACTCTTGGAACAAAAGAAATGCAACGACACATGCATTTAGTTGGCATCAGACATGAACAACTCCAAGACCGGAATGCCCATAGCGGTGAACTTAAGAATTGATAATCGAAGAAATGGGCCGTTTGGCGATTAAATGGCTACTTCCGATTTAGTGCTAGTCTACCTCTACTCATCGGGTCAACGAACAAATGGGGTATCAAATGAAAGCTTAGACCATCTACATTAAGAATCTGGTGGTCGGACAAACTTAACATGGGCCAAACATGCGTCTGACTGCTTTTTTCAATATCAATTTGTCTAAAAAAAATGTTGATATTGACTTAAGAAAATTTGAAGAATTTACAGTATTTTTTTTTAAGTTGTCGGACGCATATTTTGCTAATGTAAAGTTTCTCCGACTAGCAGATTCTTAATGTTGACGGTCTAAGCTTTCATTTGATACCCTATTTGTTCTTGGAATCGATCCTAATGAGGTAGACCACCACCAAAAACGCAAACGGAAGTAGCTATTTTAAGGCCAAACGGACGTTTGGTCCATGTAAAGTTTGTCCGACTAGCAGATTCTTAATGTTGACAGTCTAAGCTTTTTTATTTGATACCCCATTTGTTCATTGACTCGATCCCAATGAGGTAGACCACTACCAAAAACGCAAGCGGAAGTGGCCATTTAATGCTAACTTTTCGATTGACTCGTTGAGGCAGGTGTTCCTACACGGCCGCCTCCCCTAACCCCTACTATAAGCAAACAATCCTTTGTTACGGCATGCTGACTACTTTTAGGCGCTTCTCAGCCTAACAATAAATCTCAAAATATAATTAATGCATATTTTATATTTAGTTAAGCAAACTCTTAAATATAATATCTAAAGCACTTCACTCCAAATTAGCCATTCAATCCACTCAAAAGCAAAAATCTGTTCAAAATTCAATGTTTCATTTACACACAAACTCACACGCATGTACATATATTTATCCGTTTTTGAAGTGGCGAATTAAAATTGTTTTCATTCTAAATCCTTTAATATTTTAATGTTCACACATGTAAAATAATGCATGTACACGTTTCATTTTAATGTATATTTATTGTTTAAACAGAATTTTTTGCTAATATTTTAATCGCACTCAACCCTTGTTGAACCCTCTCCCGGCAAAGCAATGCATTTCCTATTAAAAAAAAAATTAATGGCGGCCGGCGCATTGCGTGCTAGTATTTAATAACCGACCCATCGGCATCGACGAAACTCAACCAAATTTTAATTAAAATATTTAAGCCACCAACCACATTATAACCATTTCCGGCAATGATCCACAATTGGGTTCAATTCCATCATTCCATTATCATGCTGGCGGCCAGCCCATAACCTCGAAAAATCTGTGCCGCATATAATGCATATATTTATTGTGCGAATTTTCTATTTTATACCTCTCCCTATAATATGCAACATTAATTAGTAACGCATCATAATATTACATTTTTTTTTTTTGGTAACTCATATGGCGGAGCCGGAGCGGAGCTGCTTTTGTATACTATATTCCGGATCGATTTAGCCCGAAGGCTTCCACCTTCCACTATTTTTTAAGGGTAAATGCATTTATCCATAACCAATGGCGGTCCGGTCAGTGGCGGACGTTGCGGCCCATAGGGAGGACAACGAAAGCGAGGGAGGAAACGGAAATAATGGAATATAAAATAAACTCTTCAATTAATAATGTGGATGTTGAAGGTAAAAACTGATTTTCGACGTTTATACAACTAGGTACATCAACGAGCTGAATATAGGACTTCATCCGAACCTGGAACCGCACCAACTGTGATGTGGATGCATCGTCAGACAAAAGAATAAAAACGCAATGCGCAGCAGGTGGAAAATAGTGATGATGACCGAAGAGGGAAGAAACCGTATCCTGCTGCTGTATCTGTTGATGCCTGTGATGATGATACTGTTAATGAATGTCATGCACATTAAAAAAAAATTGTAAAATCCATTGAAAAGCTATTGTTTCCAGTTCAACAGGACAATGGGGTAATTTTGATTATGCATAGTTAATGCGCTAGCGCTAGCGTCCAGGATGAAAGTGTTGCTTGCTGGATATGGTGTTTTGGAACCCAAGCCCAACCCAAATTCGGGGATGTATCGCATTAAGTGGAGCAGATAAATGTATTTTGTTAATAAAACACAAAGGACATCGGGTTTGGTGGAAGGATGGGCTTTGTTACTTTTTTTTAACTTTAAGGATACATTGTTTGTATTGATTATATTTAACCTGTGTTGGTTTTTTTTTTATTGATTGTTCAGCTTTTGAACGATTTTAAATGACTTTTTTGTAAAAGGCCAGTATGGGAGCCACCTGGTGTTTAATTATTTTGGCCATCGAATGATGATGGAAGAATAAACAAATTGAATAGGTCAGTGAGTAAAAAAAAATTAAATAATATTTATAGACAAAAGACTTGTAGACTGTAGAGTGAAGATTCTATTAAGCACTTCAGAGATGCAGCTTGATTAATCTTTAAATCTGGTTTTTATAGAAATCCGCTTATTCATATGACTGGGACAACAACTCTCTCACTTCACTGTTTCGCTTAAAGTCTCAACATGTATTTTTCGCCGGGTTGACCTAAGAAATCGTCGGCATTCATCTTGCTTTTGGATTATTCATGCCTGATGCCAACTATATGCAGATTTTATTGCTTTTATTTGATCCAACAGTACCTGCGCCTGCCTTTCTTCCGTGAACTTTACATGCTATTGCCTTTGGACCGGATTCTCAGAGCTTCTTTTCTCTACATGGAGATACTATATGTCAAAGTTGGTCAGGCTGTATTTTGTCCAAGGTGATATTCTTAATTCCTCGGATTTTTTTGCTTTTCTTTTTTTTACGCTTTGTCACTTCTACTGTCATGCGAAGCATCCTCATCTCAGCTACTGTCAATTTACTCTCATATGTCTTGTAAATTGTCCAATTGGACGAACAAGTGCTGTCCAGACTGTACAGCATTCCTTTTAGCTAAAAGGACATTTTTTGATCAACGAAGGTTGCAGTTCTTTTCGCCACTTCATCCATCCTTCACTTACGCTATGCTTGAAGTCGTCATAACAAGATGCTTCTCTATTACAGGCCGACTCCATACGATATAATTTCTCTCAGGATCTTCAACATGAGATGAAATATCCAATGGAGTCGACATCTCTCTCTGCGGTTCTATTTTGACATCGATGTCTTGATAACAATTTGACGTTTGTTTTTTTTTCTTCTTTTGGGCCCTATGACGTTTCATTTCATTTTTTTGTGTCTATCATGCGGGTAGTTGCTCTTTTTGTGCGCTTTAAAAATTTAGTTTGCAATGAAAAAGCCTGAATACATTATTTTTATTAGTTTATGTGTATTAACAAGAGTAAACGAGACAACATCTACATTTTTTTAATGGAATAAATGTTTGAAAATGATAAAATTAACAAATATAAGAAGAAGAATTTCTATTTATTGACTTTTGTCAGAGATACAAACACATTAGCTTCTCTTCTCTTGCTTTAATGAAATATCAAGACATGAACTGCCCAGCGAAGAAAAAAGAAAATGGTCTGATATTTACGTCAGAGATCTGGTTAGGAATACAGTTATCATGTGGAGTCGGCCTGTTAATCATAGATATTTAAACTTTTCGCGAGCCAGCGAAAGGAATATTTCATTTAAAAAAAATGTCCGGAATGGGCCTTTGTGGATCAGAAAATAGGCAGTAAAAGTATTCTGTCTTTTTCGAGCTGATGCTATATCAATTTCTCTCACAAACATTTATTTATACATCGATTGCTCGAAGCAAGGCTGAATGATTTTCATTTATGTTGGCTCCATCGTCAGCTAAGAATAGTTGATTCACCTTGGGGCATGTGACCTAACTCTCTAGTAGAGAGTCAATGACTATTAGGCTTGGGTAGTTCGTGAATGAACTATTCAATGAACTAGTTCAGTTTAGTGAACTAGTGTGAACTTAGTTAAACGTTTCTTGTTCAATAGTTCACTAGTTCACTTTATTTTTCTCGTATGAAAAAAATAATGGTGTCTACTCTACATACCTTTAAATTCCATTTTTTTAGTAAAAGAGAGAAACGAATGAGCTAATATCTTCTCTCTTGTCGTTGTCATGATTGTCTTCTTTGCTTAAACAATTTTTCTATTTTTTTCCCAAAAGGTAAAAGAACTTCTTGATGAATTAAAGACCGACGACTATTCATCGATTTAAAGAGAAGAATACTTCATTTGCCGAATCTACGATCTTAGACCCTCGTTTTAAAAATAGAGGTTTTAAAAATCAATTTGCTTATGAGTCCCCAATTAAAACTCTTCGAAGCAGAATCGGGTACATTGCTCTTCCAGAAGAGGTTAATCTTGCACGAAGATCCATGTGCTAATTCCAGTAGTGCTTCTTGTAGTGGAATAACTTCCAGCATAACTTCTGTACTTTCGGGAAATGAAAAAAGACAAGTAGCATCTGAGATGAATTGAACAAGATAAAAAGTCCGGGCAATAAACTCGCAGGTGGAATCAGAGAGTTTAGCAAGTATATGAATGAACCAATGAAGAATTTTTAAAACGCGAAAAGGATCCACTCGAATGGTGGGGAAAGAAGTGTTCTACATATCCTAAGATATACAGATATATTCTTAAAGGATTTTGCATTCAAGCAACTTCGGTTCCATAATTAATGACAGACGAACTTTGCTCAGCCCAGAAAATGTCAAGAAACTGGTCTTTTTGCATTCAAATATATAAAATATATTTATAAAATATTGCAATTTAACGCAAAAGTTTTTAATGTATGAACCTGAACATTGTATTTGTATTTGTAAACCTATAGATGAAAAAAATGTTACATTAGGTTCTTAAGACTTAAGGCCCTGAAACCTGAAACTGAATTAAATGTGACAAACTTAACATGGTGGGTCCGACCGATTTTTACAATATTTGTTTGTCTAAAACAACTTGTTGATATTGACGTATCAAAATTTGAAGAAATGTACAGTAATTGTTTTTGAAAAAAGTGGTCGGACGCATGTTTGACCCATGTCAAGTTTGTCCGATCAGCAGTTTCTGAATGTTGACGGTCTAAGATTTTATTTGATACCCCAGAGGTGTTCATTAATTCGATCCCAATGAGGTAAACCAGCACTAAAAACGCAACCGGAAGAGGCCATTTTATCGTCAAAGGGACAAGAAAAAGTTTGTCCGACCAGCGGTTTTGTACATTTTATGTAATTTGCCATTTATTTATGGCACAACTTTCTATTGACTGAAGGAAGTGGGTATTCCTACGGCCGCCTCCCCTACTATAAGATTTTATTGGAATTTTCAATGAATTGAACTAAATTGAACTAAAATGAACGAACATGTTTAGTAACACGATTTAAACTAAATTGATCGATCACTCAAATGAACTAACTTGCCCAACTCTAATGACTATAATAAATAACAAAGGACTCATGACGGTCCTTAGGGCAAGGGTTCCCAACCGTCCTCGATTTGTGAGGACAGTCCTCCCTTACTTGAAAATGTCCTCCTATTCAAAAACCTAAACATAATTTTTGAATTCTTCATGGCATACACAAGAAACAATTTATTTTTTTCCACTCGGTCTGTCATACATACAATTCAAATTATGTCGGTCAGTTCCAATTTTTGTACAAAACTGTGAAATTTGCCGAAAATCTGTCAAATGCTGTTTCAACCTGTAATTTTTTTGTAGTTTTTTAAGGAAGAGAGAGCTCACGAGAGAGTAAAAAATATCCCCATCCTGCGAATGTCTGTACAAAAATATGTCTACATAGAAAATTGAAGATTGTCAAACTATAAACATCCTAAAGATGGAATATCCGAAACGCGTAGTAAATTAAAAATAATCTTAAATTTGTGTAATTTTTTGTATATCAAAACAAATTAATTGAGGCAGTAGATTAATAATTTTATTTTAAATTTGTTTTTTTTTTTTAAACTAATCTTGGTCAAAACCGCACAACAGGAGATGAAACAGATTTAAAAAAAACACACATTTGACATTTCACTAAGTCTGTTCCAATTGATTTTTGGATAATAATTTGTCAGAAAGAGAAAACTGAAACGAGGACAGAAAATCACAGAAATACAGGCAGAACTGAAATAGTTAAATATCATATTTTTTGTAGCATAAATTCGCAGGGTGTGGACGCGGAGAGTTTTTACTCTCTGGTGAGCTCTCTCGGGTGTAGACAACTACGAAAAAATTAGGAGGTGGAGCAGCTTTAGACAGTTTTTCGTTAATTTATTCAGGGAATTTCACAGTTTTGCACACCAATTGGAACAAATCTTTTGATTTAGTCTGTGTCTTAAATTAAATTCTGTTTGGAAATTAAATATCAGGTTTTCGAAGAGGATTTGGACAACTTTGAATTTAGTTTGTGAACGCACCCCTTCACTAATCACCGAACTGTCATTGTCAATTTATTCAGTAAACTTAACATTTTTTCATCATGGTAAAGTACACGAGCGAGCAGCGTATGCAAATTATAAAAAAATTTCTACCGAAATTCGGAGTCGGTGACCGCAACTTTAAGAGCGTTGATGTTGAATTTCATCGCAAAATCATCTTCAGTGACGAAGCTCATTTTTGGCTCAATGGGTTCGTCAATAAGCAAAATATGCGTTATTGGTCGGGTGAAAATCCAATGATTTGCTTCATGAATCGCCCATTCGTCCACAAAAAAATAACTGTTTGTTGGAGTTTGCATGTCGGCCTCGTCATTGGGCCATATTTTTTCGTCGACGATAACGATTGTCAAGTTTCTATGAATGGCCAGCGTTATCGCGCCATGATTACCGATTATTTTTGGCCCGAATTGGAAGACATGGACTTGGACGACAACAGGATGGTGCCACAAGCCACACAGCACACCTTACAATCGATTTATTGAAGACTAAGTATGATGATCGTGATATCTCAAGAAATGAGCCAGTCGATTGGCCGCCTCGTTCGTGCGATTTAACACCTCTAGCCGTTTCGGCCGAAATATGTGGCCAAGTCATCGAAAATTTGGTCTAACGAATCAACCGCTGCAAACGTGATCGCGGTGGCCATATAAACGAAGTCGAATTCCATTCATAAATGTTTTGATTGTACTTCAAGCCGATAATAAAGTTTTTGAAATATCTCAAATGGTTTTATTTAAAAAAACAAGTTGTCAAGTCTTTATTCGAAAACCCTTTTGCTAATTGAGCTAGTTTTAAAGATTTTTGTGTAGTTGTAAGTTTGTTATATAAGCTGAATAAAAATAAAATTCATAATACAAACTCCTAATACAAACTAGATGCCATACGAAGAATTTAAATGAGAAAATATTCGATCTACTACAGCACCTTACAAACTTTTTTTCTATCTATTGTTAACATTTCTCTTATTCATAAAAGCAATTCAAACTGGTATTCATACAAACAATCTCCCGCCAAAAACACTCTTAAACTATCAGTTCTTACCTACAAAAGAGCTTCCTTCCACGATAACCTCGTCTCCCGTTGACGAAATGACCTGTTACAGCGCCATGATCCGAAAGAGAAGTCATTCACCTTACCCTACTCTGCCAACACACTCATGCATCATCGATTCATCATAATCCCAACGTTTAATGACACATTTACTGTTGACATGAAAAACATCTGCTGTACCCTCTGAAGCATTGCTGCATAGAATATTTGCCAACTTGGAATAGATGTATCTGTCGTTAGTTACACATGTGTCAAATCCATTGCATTTATGACACGCAACAAATGCATTACCGTTAATTAGATTTGCGCATTGATGATTGCGATTACGTGTGTCCACCATTTTATTTAAACACAATTGAATATTTTTTTTTTTGTTTCGTTTGTTAATAGTCTGCCTCTGCGGTCGAAGATTGCTATCTCTCTCATTTGATTACAATGTTTCTTTGTGTTAAAATTCTATTTGACCACTGATTGTACTTTCATGCCCTCAACTGTCAAGAATGCACCTCTTTGTCTCCCACCTCAACACAAAGTTCTAACTTTGACGGACAAAATCACAAAGGCACCCAAAGTCTATGTCAATTTGATTGCAAAATTAGAATTTAACTGGTAGAACACGAAACCGGAAGTAGTTAATTGGTGATTGTCAAAACCATGACCGAACCGGAGAATGGAATTTAGTTTGTTTTTTTCTTTCTTTCTTTGTGGCTCTTGGTGTGTGAGTGTGTGTTGGGTAGTTGGTTCCCCTCTTTTATCTGTCAGATTGCGTGACAGCAACTTCTGTCCAATGTTCCTGTCACTCACTATCCCCCATCGGCGATCCGTCTGCCATCTTGTGGATGACAGGACTTTGAATACCACAAGGTATATATGCATACATTGCACGCACTATTGTTTTATCCATCACCTCTTCACCCCCACTTGGTGTTGCCTGTGAGCTATCTTTCATTGGTGATGGTGGTCGAAGTGGTGCACAAGAGTCAATTTGTCTAGACGAAACGTTGGAAAATCCAGAGACGTATATTTTTGCAGAGGGTAAAGCACAACTTTGACAAGTAGTGTACCACTAACCGTAAGACCGACCGCAAACCATCGAATTACATGCAGGGGTGCACTCAATTGTTGTCATCCTCGTCGTCGTCGTTGACATTGTTGTTGGTTTTTTTTCTGTTGCTCTTTGTTTGGAACAGGGGGCATCACAATCATGATGATATGGTGCGATAGTACTATTATTGTTTGTGTGTGGTATGCGTTTTTTTTCTACATAGCAGTTAACTAACTATTCACCCTCCTAGTTCTATCTGATGGGGGTGATTTGAATTTAAATAAGCGTTATGAGCGTCCCTTGTCCCAAAGGTGTATTTTTCTTCTTTGTTTTAGGTTCTAGGTTTTATCCAACTGCTGCGAGGGGCTGACTGCATGGGATTGCCTTTAAGTGGGTCTAATAGCTCTTTGGCTGGAGAGTGAGATATGGAGATATGAGATATGATAAATATCGCAGACAGGTGAATTGATATGGCGTTCACATTGTTGCTAATGAATGGAAATTAATTTGAAAAATGCATGAACATATTTCGTTCGTGATGGCGTTGTTTGAATACTAAATATACGCGCAAATATACAATGAATTTGTGGATGACAAGAGAGAGACTTATTAAATTTCATACGAGCCAGCGATATAAACAATAATGGCTTACCTATTTTATATGCAACAGACATGCACTATCATATTGTTATTAATTTGGCGGGATTTTTTTAATGTATCTTTTTAGTTAATTTAAAGATACAAAGATATAGAACTTTTTTCTTTTGAAACGACGCGAAATAGAGCGGATAGACATGAAATTACTTTTTGAATCTTATTGCTTCCGTCTATTGATTAAGATGAAGTTAAATAGATAGTTATGCTGTTAATTTTTTTGTCATATTGTCTAAAACTTGTCATCTTCATGAAGAACATACATACCATTTAAAAAGAACTAACATCTAAAAGCTATAAGTTCACCCCAGACGCTTATGATCCTGAAAAAGTGAAACACTATGTTCCTCCGTTATTGAAAGCTAATATCAAAGTTTGCTCTATGATAGGGAGGAGAAAGATATGAAGTGTCGATTAACATTGGTTTTCAATGCTTGCCGATCATAATAGCAAGGGAAAATCTCGCCGGGTAAAATATTCCAAATTCGTGTTGTTCGGCTAACAAAAGAATCCCTATAGTTCACGGTACGTCCGAAATTGGGATCAAGGGTGAACTGATGAGCATTCCTTGCGAGATGAGTATTATGGGAGAAACTTTTAAGGGGAGGAATGCAACTGGCTATTTCGAGTGAACATTTTTTTATAAAAGAAACGATAAAATAAGGAAAGACATGAAACATTGCGTCGGTGTTCGAGAGGGGCAATTGTTTCAGCGGCAGTTCTATTTCCTATCAATCTTAACGCTCGATTTTGTATTCTATCAAACAGGTGAAGAGATGTTTGCGAAGCACCTGCCCAGAGGTGGGAGTTATACTCGAGTTTAGGGCGTATTAATGCTTTATAGTGTCATTCATGGACAATGGCATTGGGGTATGTTTAGCTTTAACGACAGAAGACAGCATTGAGTTTTCGAAGTATTAAACTCCACACGATTCCTATTACCCCATTTGACAATGCTGTATAAATCGGAGTTTGATAAGCTTGACATACGGTACCGTTGCAATTGTATGTCCTAAGGACGTGAATTATCGAACGAATATGAAAAGCTGCGGATAGAGTCCTCAGCAAAACAGTTAAGTGGATAAGAAGTAACAGACAGAAGATCAAGGAATAAAACAGCGCATCAAACACTTTACAAGTCGAACTACTGTCGAGATTTGGACTCTTGTAAATAAAACAATAATGAATGACATGCTTGCTTTCTCAAACGAGTGTGTATTTTTTTAAACACTAGCGAAAACAATGCGCAAATTATTTTTGTTCGACTTTTTCACTTTCGTTATTTGTGCCACCTCACGTCCGGCCTTGATCCGGCTTATCACATATCACATGGAAAGAGGTTTATTGAGAATTTGTTCGAATACCTTACTGATACTCGGAAGAAGATTTATCGACAGGTTTAGAATTAGCATTTCCCTTTTTGGATAGAATGCATTATTAAGCGCGTTGGTAAACAGTTTTGTGTGTACATATGTCTATTGATCCTGAGACCAATACTATGGTTATACCATCGCTTCCTGCTGACTTCTTTTTCTTTAATAATTCGAAGAAAATTTAAAGTTCCACCTTTCGAAATGACCAAGTAAATGAGCCCGTTTTTTCGGCCAAGTTTTTATCACTGAATCCAGTAAAATATCCGATCAATCGACACCTCATCACCACATCAGTGTCGAGATTAAGCTCGTTGAAGACGGATGTCGAGGTGCGCGCACAATTAGTTAAACGAAGTCCAAACAAATAATTGTTGCGCGTTGTTATCGCGAGTGCTTTAAGGAAAAAAAAAATAATACACGCTCGTTGAGAAATTAGAAAAAAACCCCTCGCGTGTGCTGTAAAAAAAAAATAATAGTGTTCACTCGCGTCGTAGGATGAATGAAAAAGATGCCCACTCGCGCTGAAGAAGAAAAAAAAATAAATAAAACGCATTCGCATAACAAATTATCCTCTATTCTGTCCCAAGACCTTTGTGCTTAACTGCCTCTTTCTTATCTACTGTAGGCATCGTATGACCATACAATGCTTGCGGTAAATAGATAAGGGCATCTGAATTTGTCTTATTGTGCTGAATGTTTGGATTGATTTTTTGTAAACAGGCTGTCTTATGGGCATAACACCTAAGACAGTTTGATTATTACAGAAGTTAATTTTGATTTTCACTGCGCAGTTCGACTTAATCAGAGTTGTGTTTTGTATGTAAGTATTTTTAAATGGTAAGTGATTTTTGTGTCGTGTATTCAAATGTTCGTGGTTTAAGAAAGAATTTCTTTCACGTGTACGTCTACACTGTTCAACACAGGCCAGCTGTTTTGGCATTAAATGAAACTCAGGTTGGAGCAAATACTGATTTATCAGAATTTGCTCTACATGGGTATAGCTTGGTGCCATTACTCTTTTCTCATCATGGTCTCGTGGTCTATGTTAGGAATGATATTGCTTGCCAGAGCCTTCCCCAATATGGGCAATGTTCCAACACGGACTTTAACTTCTTATGGCTCAAATTCACTTTCCGCAAGCATGTCATTCATTATTGTTTTATTTACAGGAGTCCAAATCTTGACAGTAATTCGACTTGTAACGAGTTTGATGCACTGTCTGATTCCATCTCGAAAATTGTTTCCCTTTGTCCTCGCACTGAAATCGTTATTGCGGGCGATTTCAATGTACACAATTCCAACTGGCTCCGCTATTCTGGTCAGACAACACCCGAAGGAAGGTATGTCGAGCTCTTTGCCGGGTTACATCACCTTACCCAACTGATCGTATACCGGATGTTGCTGGGCAAGCAGCCCATACTCTTGACTTGTTTCTTACTTCTCACCCTGATAAATATACCATTAGTGTAACTTCTCCATTTGGCACTTCAGACCATTGTATCATTTCAGCTAATTTCTCATCCCCCACCCATCCAGTTAAAGAAAAACTTCCCACCAGGACCGTTTGGCAATACGAGAAAGCCAACTGGGACGGCCTGAATTTCTTTTTCCGAAACTTTAACTGGTCACTATGCTTCCTCGATAGTGACATTGATGCCAGTGCTGAAATGATCACAAATGTGATTCTTCTAGGGATGCGTGCTTTTATTCCTAACAGAGTAAAAAGCATCAAACCTAAAGAAAAGTCTTGGTTTAATTCTGAGTGTAAAGAAGCTATCAGGCTCAAAGAAGTAAGTTTCCGATCTTACAAAGCCAACCCTACAGAGGAAAATCGGAAAAAGCACAAACAAGCAAGGAACTCATGCAACTCCGTTTAGAAAGAACCAAATTTTTGCATGACCAAAAATTACGGCAAAAAATTCTGCAGTGTCCCAAAGGCAGTAAAAATTTTTGGTCATTTGTAAAAAATATAAAAAACTCCTCGACATCTTCGGTTCCAACGCTCATCGACAATAACAAACCAATTGTTTACTCTTCAGAGAAGGCAAACTCGCTGCCAGCTCCACGCTGCCTCAAAGCAACGTTGCCCCTCCTGTACTTGAGAATGTAAATTTTTCCATGGGACACATTTTTTTCCGCACTCGTACAGTAGCAAGAGTTCTCAAAGATCTCGATATACACAAATCCGCTGGCCCGGATGGTATACCCCCGATTCTTCTGAAGAGGTGTTCTTCCACACTGGCAAAGCCACTGCGTAAGCTTTTCCATCGCTCCTACTCTTCTGGAATCTTTCCTAGAAGATGGAAAACAGCATTTGTCCAGCCTGTCCCTAAGAAAGGTGACCCATCCTCCCCCTCCTCCTACCGACCCATAGCACTGACATCCCTTCTTTCTAAGGTCATGGAAACACTGATTAACCGTCAGCTTAAGGAATATCTCGAAGATCGTAAGCTTCTCCATGACCGTCAGTATGGCTTCCGCAGCAACCGTTCCACTGGTGATCTGATGGCATATCTCACCGAACAGTGGAACAAATCTTTACATCGCTTTGGTGAAAGTAAGATTATTGCTCTTGATATCTCCAAGGCATTTGATAGAGTTTGGCATGAAGCTCTCTTATCGAAAATGCGTGCTTTTGGGATCGATAATACTCTTGTTCGTTGGATTAGAAGCTATCTTCTGGACCGTTCAATACAAGTTGTATTGGACGGATTCAAGTCTGATTCCCATAAAATAAATGCTGGTGTGCCCCAGGGCTCTGTTCTGTCTCCGACTCTTTTCCTCTCCCCTCCCTATCTTCGTAATGCCCGCGCAGTGTGTTCTACATTAAAAGGGAAACACATAATCCCTTGTGCGCGCGTTAATTATAAAAAAAAAAACCTAGTCTACTTCACCATGCACCATGAGCATGAGCAGGTCCGCATAATTTTGCAATTTATCGCGATTCTCGATGACTTCTAAAAGTGCGTTGATGTATAATGAGAAAAGAATAGACCCTAGTATGGATCTTTGTGGAACCCCACTCTAGAATTTGGTAAAAATAGTATTTGGACATTTCCAATTAATATTAACTGCTGTCTGCTGATAAGACAGGAATGCCGATCTTTTTTATTTATTTATTATATATATGTATGTATGGTTAAGTTTAGTTGTTCATAAGTTTGTGTCATTGCCACAGAAAAGTCAATAAAGAAAGTTATTATTAATCGGTCATCGCAATGACACTCGACGTTATAATAAAGTAGTAATTTGGCATAAAGTTGTATATTTGCCATCGTAAAATGCTTTCATCGCTATGACAGTCAGAATGGCAAACATGATAACACTATTTTTTTGGGTAATAGCAATGACCGTGCAATTGTCCTGTTCTCGTAGATGGACGCGATAAGTTAAAATTTTGGTTAGCTCGTCATTGCGATAACTGTTAATGAGATAATGAGAATTCAGAAATTAAAAACAAAACAAAAGACAAAGGAAGTTCAGAAGGAAAGAACTGCGAAAATTCTACAGAAGAGTGAAACAGGTTTCACTAGCCATCCTAGCCATTGCCAGACTAAAAACGAACAAACCGCTGGTGTCGATGGAACTTTTAAGACACGTTGGAGATGACCTGGTCAGGTGCATATCACCAACTCATCTGCAAAATAGATATAATAGGAGGAAAGTATGCCCGATGATTGGAATCTCAGTACCTCTGTGCACAAACTATAGAAAAATTAACATTTCAAACGTCGCTTACAAGATCCTGTTCAGCGTTTAGAACGCTTTAGACCTGGAAAATTATCGATCGCCCAATTTTTCAAATTTCTCCAGATCCTGGAGAAAACCCAAGAACTTATCAACGAGGCCGATTATCTGTTCATCGATTTTCAAGCAGCCTATGACGATGTAAACATGTAACTTCGAGGTAGTCAATGAATTCATCTACCTGGGCTCTGATGTGATCACGGGCAACAACATCAGCTTAGAAATCAAACGTAGAATCACTTTTGCTAATCGCTGTTTGAGCTAAGTAAGCAATTGCGGAATAAAGCCCTATCGCGAGGAGAACCGAGGAGACGCTATATAAAACACTCATCATTCCGGTCCTCTTATATGGGGCAGAAGCATTCCCATTCGAATGAAAGCGCCATTGGGGTATTCGAGAGAAAAGTACTAAGGTCCTGTTTACGATCAAGTTACGAACGAGTGGCGAAGAAGGTACAATAACGATTTGTACGCACTGTAAAGCGACATGGTAAAAAAATTCGTATGCAGCGGCTAAAATGGCTCGGCCGCACGGTCTTCGATGCCGTACCTAAGGAAGTCAGAACCAAGGGGAGACCTCACCTCCGATGGAGCGACCAGGTGGTAGGAGACCTCCAACTGCTTGGTGTGAAGAACTGTAGACGGCAGGCTAGAGATGGAGCCAGCTGGAAGAGCATAATGAACCAGGGCCAGGAGCACCACGCTATGTAGCGCCATGAAAAGTAAAAAAGTAAAGTAAATTCAGAAATAAAATGTCAATTATGTGTTTTTGTAACTGCTTTAAAATTGCTTTTTCAAAGACTTGTTAGCGGCAGAATGGAAAAATGTCTATAATCTAATGTTACAATTTTGCTTCTTCGGGATAGAAATGCTCTTAGCTCTCTTTTATACTGAAAGAAAACATGATGTTGTCCCGATGGAATTAAAATTATTGGTAAAAGGTAGTAAAAGGCAGACACAGTTTGACAAACTTATAAATTAATAAACCCAGCCGAGTAGCGTTCGTTTTCACTGATAACAGTGCCTCTTTAACACCCATCTTGCCAGTCATTACTTTCAAAGTCGATAAGTAGTCAAAGAAGACGTAAAACAATGACGATAGTCAAAAGATGTTTGTTCTTCCAAAGATTTTTCCCTGTATTCGACGGTCTCTTTCATAATCACCAGTTTACTAATAAATTACTTTATTACAAAGTGCTTTACATATAAATAGTTTCCAAAGCTAAATCTCCGATCCTCAATTATAATATGTAATAACACAAAAATTTAGAATCCAGAATTTCAGGGAAAAAATAATCACGACGTTTAAACAAGGTTCTACGTATTACCCTTTACCTTATTCGCATACAAAGTAAAATTCTTCTTCTATTCTTAGAATAAGAAAAGTTCTGATTATTAGTATTGGTAACTATGGTCTTCTTCATTACCTGTAACAATAGAAACAAAATTATTAATTAATATAATTGGCTTAGTTTGCAATTACAATTTCTACAAACTGCTCATCCAGACTTCTGAGAATTTTTTTTAATCAACTCCCGCGTCGTAAATTTAATCGATTTATTTATTAACAAAAATTGGTTCGAATGAAATAAAAGGCTTTGAATTTAATGATGAATGTGTGAAGCAAGGTTACCTTAACGTAAATGCAAATCTATTCTTAAAACGAAGAAATTAAAGCGATCCACTGGATCATTCTATTCAAGCTGGACAATAATGAGAAGACCAGCATTGAAAGCAATTCATTGAACAAGAATTGAAGTGGATCAGGGCATTTCAATTTTCAAATGACATATTGCTTCTAAATATGAAAAACCCTGACAAATTCTGCCCTGCAATTTCAAACTGTATGTTCGCCTGGTGCTTGCGATCAATTTTGGTTGCAAGAACCACAGTATCGCGGTTAGCATGAGTCATGAGTCTTATCAGCATGAGTCATTTAATTTCGTACGTGTAGCCTCTATCATCGAATTATAAGACGTTATCACGCCAAAAACTGAGTAGTTTTTAAAAATGACCAATTCCGACGTGAAATAAGCTTGTATCTTCAAACGAGCCATCACTCCACCTGTTCAAAAACCAAAGACCATATTTCGACTTAACCAATATTTGACCCCAATTCAAATTATATCTCAACCCCTCCATTGTTTTGATTAAATCCTGAAATTTATCAATTGGTCAGCTCATTCCTAATCTATGTCTCCACTTCTCATCTTAATTTCAATTATCCTAAAACCATATGATGCCCATAACCTCAAATGAAATACGAAACAGTATAAATGGCAGTTTTCCCTTATGCCTGTTTATCGTTTATATATAGACAATCGTCAGTCATCTTCTTAAGATATACACTTTACCCTTCGAGTTTTAATGTCCTGCTGCCAATGTCTAATGCCAACACTCAATAAAATACGAAACAATTAAGACAACAAGACGACAGAAACCAGAAGCTTTCTCGAATTTGTCTCGTGTAATTTCCCAAAAGATGGTCGCTTGATACTCAATTTTCTATTGTTATTCGGTTTTCTTTATGTGAGGGCTTAAACTCCATATGAGTTGAGATGGGGGTATCTTTTTGTGTGAAGCTTTCTCGAAATGCCACTTAAATCTATTTAAACATTTCTAAAATTGCCTAAAGGACATACATAGGTACATACATTGCCATCACCCCCCATACCTTCCCGAATTCATAATAAGTTCTCACCAAATTAAACCCCTGAGATCATCTCCTCCTTAACTTCTCTCACTTCCTGTACTAATGCGCCATCACACCCTACAGTGCTGCACTCTTTTGTTCTAATTTCGAAATTAATCTGCTCTCAAGCTTATTCGTATCTCATATCCTCTTTAGCCCAAACGAATCTGTATCTATGTACATATGTATACCTACACCAACACACACGAGAACTAGAAACTCATTGGTGTCGTTTGAAATCCCAATCCCAACGTATAATGGGGAATTCGGCGATGGCCTAGATTCTGAACTTCCGAAATAGGTATCTCTACACATAGTTTTTAATACACACCACACACCTCTATACGTTACGGCCAACTAACCTAACTCACCCATCCAGCAACCTCGTACGCCTCCAACACTCATATTCCACCAGATGTGACCCGATTTTCCGAAATTCGCAGTCACATGAGATTTATATTTTGTGGTCAGATTTTGTGGTGCGGTTTAGGATTGCATTTATTACAACAGCAATGAGCTGAATAGGGAGAAGGCCAAATTCACTCTATGTTTTACACCATAGAGGCGGCCCCTTCTCTGGAGCCATGACCAAAAGGTCCTTCCGATTAAACTGCAACAACACCGACCAAATTTAATTTTCCATTGATATGAAACCCATAGTTTCTAACTCTCAATATTCACGGTTCTCCTGATTCATCCTCTCGTTACTTCTTCTTGGTCCACAAACTAGACAGAAAAATCTTCCCAGTTCTAAGTGATAAGTCAACATCACTTTGGGCCTTCGGTCTATGTATGTATGTTCGGTATATTTATTTAACTAGGAATAGCAAAAAGTCTGCACACGAATTTCTAAAAAAAAAAAGGAAGAAACTACTCCTGTCTGATGGCTCGAGGACATTTCACTACACAGCACCGCACACAAGGTCCTTCCTTCCTCTATCAACCACCTGAGCTTGGCACACATAAAAGGTGGGTCGTGGGTGTCGAAAATTAGGAAAATGTTTTTGCAGGTCATTCTGCATTCACCCGGCAAACATTTCATTTCTAAAAGTTTAATTGAAGTACTCAACCTGGCAAGATTCAGTGTAGGTAGCACAGGGCATCTGTGCATGTATGATGATCTAAGGGAAAACTATTGGCGACCTGGGAACTCAATATTTCCATATCGATGAATGTTTTTTATGTTGGCCCAGTTTTTTTGTTTTCTTTATTTTTTTTTTGTACTCCATTATATGGTAAAAAATAAGTGGAAGAAACGAGAAGCTAAATGTAGCTTTTTAGGTTCCTAGGACCTGCTTACTTGTTAAGGTTGGCAGAGTTGGAAGACTAAAACTTTTTCAAAAAGTTAGGTCAAGCATTTTGACTTAAACCTGAACACAACATAATCGACGTGTGATTTGACAGAAGAAATATGGAAAAAAAAGAATGGAAAAACGTTTCCGTTTGCAAACAAAATAATCAAAATGGCGGAAGACGCTTTTTTGTGCTTAAGGTTATACATTTTTTCAGTTTTAATTATTAATTTTAATATAAATAAAGAAGGTCTCGATATAGTGAAGTATCTAATATAGTGAACTATCCAAGCCCAACAATAAACGACTACTCTAAATAGTGAACTACGAAAATCTCGATATACTGAATTAATTTTTATTTTGACAAATTCAACAAAAAATATTCCAGATGCAATGCGCCCTGCGGATGTCAACTGTTTTTTTCAGAACTATTTACCGTTCCTTTGTGTGCTTTTTACACTGCGGCACGAAAGAAAGTACATAGCTATACTATTTAAAGATGAGTTTATATTGTGTTTATGTGAATACAATACAATTGACGTGTGATTTGACAGAAAAAATATGGAAAAAAGGATGGAAACAAATTGCGATTGCAAACAAAATAATCAAAATGGCGGAAGACGCTATTTTATGATTAAGTTCATCCATTTATACATGTTATTACTTTTTCTTTATTAATAAGTTTTATTTAAATACAGTAGACGCTCGTTATAGTGAATCTCTCTCGGTATAGTCAACTATCCAAGTTCCACCCCCAAGACGAATACTTTGAGAGTGTGCGTTAAAGCGGCTTCATCCCACCCGGAGCATTTCTCGATTTAGACAGTCGAGGGCTGATACAGAGTGGATCGGCGATTCCGTTAATTATACCACGTCGGCCGTAAAACTATGGACAGGCGGCTCCTTTATGATCGCGACGTCATCGCAGAGAACGGAGCAGAGTGCCTGCGGTTTAGTAGGACAATATTTGATAGAGACCGTAAGGAACTATTTAAACGAGTAACCATTTTTGATGGCTGGGCAGTAAAATTATATAATGAATAATTTAGAGCGCCCGCATAGGGCCAGTAAGTAAGTTAAGTAAATATATATAAGCTAGATGTTAAGATTTTTTTCTAGCTCTAAGTGAGTTTTAAGAAAAACGACAAATAAAAATGAATTAAAAATGAAAAATGAGTCCAATATAACTATGAAAATCTCGATTTAGTGAACTCGTTTCTTTTTGAGGAAATCTAGCGGAATATTTAAATTTAAATTTAAAAAAGATATACAGTTCGTTACTTCCAAGATATCGGGAGAAAAGCTTTTCTCTCAATCTGAATTCGGTTGCCCTTTAGTGGAGGAGAAAATATAGTGTATTGGTCGCAAACCTGAAGTTTACAACACTGAAAAATCCGGTTTCTATTGGAAAATTCTACCTGAAAGAAGATACTTTTTATGGTGATATGTACAACAGAACTGTATACTAAGAATTTTTATAATAATCTACATTGTTTTGAGAACAATTTTAGAAGTTCTTTATTAATATGTGTTTAGTTTTGATGGATATATATTGAAAAGCTAGAATTTTAATAAATATTATTTAATCTAATTAGACGTTGCTCGAACTATTGGACTATTATTACACCTTTCATTGTCTGAGAAGTCTGCCCGGGAATAGAAACAGAAAACCAAAGAATTGTTTTTCAAAACATAACGAAAAAACAATTTGTCTCCAGTGCACTCAAAAACATAAATTTATTAATTTTTTTTTTATTTCGACCATTTTTTCCAAATCTCTTAATTGTACCATAAAAAGTGCCAGAATCTTTTGTGTAGATTGTAGAATGACATGAGCTTAAATGTGTACCTACAACTTTTTTTCAAAACAACCTATAGTTTTCGAGTAATAAAAAAAAAAAAAAAAAAAAACAAATTCGATATAATGAAAAGGCTTGGTTTTTATTAGTTCACTATATCGAGCCGCTACTATAATAAAGTGTTTAGTTTATATACAATTTGTATAGTTTGTTCTTCCATAAATACATATGTTCAAAAACGGTAGCCATAAAGTGACAGCTGAGCGCTCAAGAATATTGCATATATATTACACGGCGCCCAGAACTGGTTTAAGTACAGTACTGCAGGAATAGACTATGCTCAGAGCATCATCGAATGTTTGAACTCTGTATTGAAAAAAAAACTCTTATCAGCGCTGTTCCAGGCTATAGGCTAGGAAAATAAAATGAACTGCACTTAACGATAAGTGGATGCTTCCCAATGTGCCTGGATATCCGATACTATAAAATTATTAAATAATTGGACATGGTTTGAGTTTTAATATTATTACCGCACAATTATAATTTATAAATTACTAGCTTACCCACCCGGCGTTGCTCGGGTATACCATGCATTTTCGAAAAAAACGACACGGCGGCGTTGCTCGGGTACATCATGCATTTTTGAAAAAAAACGACCCGGCGTGGCGCCACCTCGTAAAGAAAAAAGCCTTATTTACTTCTTACAAAATTAGCTATAGTAAAAATAGCCTTAGTTACTACGTACAATATTAGCTACCTGCTTGTAAAACAACCCCAGCGTCACCAAGCGGTGATTAAAAAAGCCTTAATTACTCCTCACAACAACCGTTAGCTGCCTGTGAAAGTCCCGTCGAAATCGGGAAAACGAATCCAGCGCCACCTAGGGGTAATTACAATAAACTTGCTTACTCCTCAAAGTCCCGTCAAAATCGGTGCACTAAAAATTATTTTTCGAAAAAAAACTACCCCAGTGTCACCTAGTGGGTAATTTATATACCTAACCTAAGTTACTTCCTAGAACATCAGATATCCGCCACTTAAAGTCCCGTCAAAATCGGTGCACCCTTTTCCGAGAATAACCGGAACAAACAGACAGAAAGACAGACAAATAGACAGACAGACAAAAACTTTAAAAAATGTGTTTTTGTTATAAGTACTGTATATACTTTCATATGCATCTTGTAAAAAACTGTTATTTTTTTGATATTAAAAACAGACACTTCATTTTTATTTATGTGGATGTATGAATAGACAATTTATTCGACGCTTTCAAAAAAACTTATTGGACATATAAATTTAAACATAGTTCCACATTAAATAAGTTTTAGTATCGAGTTAAACAACTATAATTTTGCGCCATTACCATTTTATTTGTTGACACTACATTTGTTGTTAAAAAAAATCGCCTTCATTCACAAGCAACAACGCCTTATGTATGACACTCAACTTTATGCACAGAAATTTTATCTGCCGAAATAGCTCAGTTGGGAGAGCGTTAGACTGAAGATCTAAATGTCCCCGGTTCAATCCCGGGTTTCGGCATTAAGTGATTTTTTTTTTATTAATACATTTTATATTTGTCGTTTTTTTTTCTTACATTTTTTTATTTGATTTATAAATTTGAAATTATTAAAATTGGTTAAAATATATGAATGGAAAATTGGAATAGGAAGAGAAGAGAAAATCAATACACATCTTATATTGTGCCTTCAAGAAACACTGGAAACTGGACGCGTTTCTTAGATTATAGAGAACAGAAATGCGGAGTAGGGCAAGACATAATATGTTCATTGAATCGGTATCATCGGTGTTGTTATGGGGGAATTACTTGATAACGTATTGTCTATTTTGAAGTGGAGTAACCGTTGGGTGTCTCTCAAGCAAGTGTTGCAAGGAAATGTGGCAAATATTTTCAATGTTCATGCTTTATAAATTGGATGTGAACAAGTGAAAATAGAAAAATAGTTTTTGGATAAGCTTATGTCTTTGGACACAGATATAAATGGAAATATCGCAATGTCTAACGAGTACTATAAGGACTGCCACATGACGAATTTCTGAAGTTACAAGTGGAAGATTGCATAGTGGTTATAGGAGAAGATGGTGCTGCATGATCATCATCATCTGCTGATACAAACAATGTGGGATTCTCTGCAACGAACTTGCCTGCTAGGAACCCGCCGGAGGACATCACCAATGCTTAAATAAACATAGTAATTTAAAAAAAATTGGCTTTCAAAGTTAAGCAGTGGTTTACAGACGTTGCAAGAAAGATAAAAAGAAAAAGTGTACACAACTGCAAGCAAAAATAAATATCCGTTTAAAGAAGAAATAAAAAAAATTGGTTGTCAGTAAAGTCGGTCTACGGACGATAATTTTACGTGATAACGTCATAAGAAAACATTGAAGGCAGCAACACCAACATACAGCCCGTTTACTCACACCCACAAGCCCTCTCGTTAAATCCACACACACACCAATAGTAGTTGTAGTAGTAGAATGTAATTTTATTTGATAATTTACAAAAGTTTACATATACAAATTCACAAGTATAGCATTGGCTTTTGCCGTCAGCCAGAAAAAGAGAGTATTATTCAAACATTATGTATAATATAGATCAAAGTAAAATTTAAATTGAAAAGATTAGACTCTTTTAAGATGATCACAACAAAAAATAAAAATACATATTTTGTTTTTCTTATAAAAAAGCTTCATTTAAAATTTGATTTCTGTAGTTAAGGGCTATTTTAACGTAGCTTGATAACATTATCCAATCTTGACCCATTCAAGATATTTGCAGCTTTATCAACAGTTAAATAGTTTTACCCCAAGTGCTGTCTCCGTATTGCCTGCAGGATCGGACATGTTCCTATAAAATGGAGAATATTTTCTGTCGCACGAAGATTGTCACACACCAATATCTACATCTATTTTCTGCTTTAACAAAACTCCGCCTATTTTGTATTTCTTTTTCTCTTCTTGTTCTTTTTGAATTTGAGTGGAATTATTTTGGGAATTTGCGTCTGTTCTTTTACATGTTCGCCTGGTGTTTGCGATCGATTCTGGATCAGCGTGAATCTTATCAGCTGAGTCATGTTATTTCGTAAGTGTAGCCTGTCATCGATTTATTAAACGTTATCACGTCAAAAATGTATTCAAGGTAAACATTTTATGGATGATGACAAAAGTATTCAAAGATTGCGTAGTATTGTAAGAACTTTTAAATGGGAATGTTTCTAGGCTAAAGTTTCCAATAGCTGCTCCTTGCGACGGAAAAGTCCGACATCACAGTTGAAGAATTAAGGACTACGGTAAAAAAGTGAAAAAAGGAAAATTAATTGATTGGGTTCTGAAGAAAGATGAGCGATATAGAGTCTAGATGGCCTACGAGCCAGGATTTTTATTCCCAAACTTATCAACGATGAAAGTTACCTTGTCACAAGTCGGCAAAAACTACTGCAATGACCCAAAGGCCTTACAATTTTTTTTGGAAATTCAACAACATTCAAAGTTCTAAATTGTCATCGATTTCTACGCCCGTCTTCAACGATACACCTGCTGTCAGCTCCCAAGAAAAAGCAAATTGGCTTGATGCTGGAAAGGTGTTCTTCAACACTGGCAAAACCACTCTTTCTGAGTGGATGGAAAACAGCAATTATACAGGCTATCCCTAGAAAACGTGAATCTTCCTCTACCTCAAACTATCGACCAATTACTGCAATTAGTCCCTTCTTTCTAAAGTCATGGAAACGCTGATTGATTGTCAGCTTAAGAAATATCTCCAAGAACGAAAGCTTCTTAATGACCTTCAGTACGGCTTTCGTAGCAACAGGTCCACGGGTGAACTGATGGTATATCTCACCGAAAAGTGGAATCAATCTCTATATCGTTTTGATGAAAGCAACATTATATCACTTGATATTTCTAAGGCATTTGATAGAGTTTGGCATCAATCCCTTTTATAGAAAATGCGTGCATTTGGACTCGATGACGCTCTTCTTCATTGGATTAGTAATTACCTTTCGAACGGCTCAATACAAGTTGTGTTGGACGGATTCAGGTCTGATATTATATGATATGATAAATGCTGGTGTTCCCCAGGGCTCCGTCTTATCTCCTTCGGTTTCCTTCGAAGATGCAAGATTTTTTTACCCCATCTGATCTGGCTATAGTCTATAAAGCGTATATTCGGCCAAAACTTGAGTATAATTAAAATATTTGGGCAGGTGCTCCCATAAACCACTTGAGTTTCTTGGACAGAATTCAAAAAAGAGCTCTAACAACGATAGGCGAACGGACAATAACAGAAACATTTACATCTCTTGAGGACCGTCGTAACGTCTCTTGCTTTTCGCTTTTTTAACGCTATTTCTATAAACAATGCTCTAGTAAAATAGCCAGTTGCATTCTTCCCCTGAAACAATTCAACTGTAATACTCGCACTGCCCAACTTGGGACGTACAGTCAAATACAGAGATTCTTTTTTTAGTCGTACCACACGAATGTGGAACGCCTTGCCTCTGTTTTTCCCTCCTCTCTTACATTCTTCGCTATTTACCAAACGCTCCCACTGTGTTTAATCATTATTAATCAATCATTTAAATATTATAAGGGTAGTCATTATCCTTCTAACGCGGGCTTATTATAAAAAAAAGTCGCAACCTACATAGCTACCGAACAATTTAGCTGATTTCAAACATCATTGAGATCGTTGAAAGCGTATTGGATGGCCGTTTGCGAAAAATAATACGGATTGAGTTTGTTTCGGGTAAATCAACCAGAGATCCAATCCAGAGTATATACAAATCAGAATATTATTCCATTCTGATTCTACAATAGATTTACATGGTGATAATAGATTTTGTAGAAGCATTCAATAGACAAACTCGAGATGTGATATGGGTTGCCCTAAAGCATCGTCGTCTCTCAAAAATGTACCTCTACTGCAATTGCAAGTGACACAAAGATAGAATGGATCAGGAGTCACCAAAGAGTTAGCATCAACATTGTGCACACCAGGGAAGCGTGAGTCCTTTTCTTTTTATGCCAGTCCCCGACTTTCTGCTAGAGGGTAATTGACGGTCGCCATCACACGTGCAGATCATTTTTCTTCATAACGAGCACTCAGTATATGGGAGTGTGATCTTAGTGGAAAAAAAACTGACCTATGCTGCCCATTTTCTGATACACACCGGCCTATTCTGGGCATTTATGTGAATGGAAGAGTTACTCCCAAGGGCAAGCACTTTAAATATCTTGGATCAATCATCAATAGCAAAGGAATATACGATGAAGATATCTAGCATCACGTTACTTACTAACTTAGGTGGCGCTACAGTTCGGGACGAACCTGGGCCTCAACCAACATGCCTCTCCAGCCAACTCGGTCTTTGGCTAGCTGCCTCCAGTTTTGCACTCCAAGTTGGTTGAGGTCGTCCTCCACTTGAGCGCGCCACCTAAGGCGAGGTCTTCCTTGACTGCGTCTACCCTCTGGGATGGAATCGAAGATCTTGCGAGCCGGAGCATTGTTGTCCATTCGCTCTACATGACCTAGCCATCTTAAACGTGATATGCGTATTTTTTTGACCAGGTCAATGTCGCTGTACAGCTCGTATAGTTCTTGGTTGAACCTTCTCCTCCAAAGCCCGTTAACGCAGATAGGGCCAAAAATCTTCCGAAGAATCTTACGCTCGAAACGACTAAGGATATCTTCATCCGCTTTAAGAGTCCATGCCTCGGCGCCATAGAGCAGGACTGGGATGATTAGGGTCTGATTCAGAGTCTCTTTTGTCTTTCGAGAGAGGGCTTTGCTACTCAATTGCCTTCCTAGCCCATAGAAACAGCGATTGGCAAGAGTAATTCTTCGCTTTATTTCTGACGAGATGTTGTTGTCAGATGTTATAGCGGATCCGAGGTACACAAAGTCCCTAACTACCTCAAAGTTGTACCTGTCTATTGTGATGTTTTGTCCAATCCGCCGGTGTTGTGTGTCCCTTTTTGTGGACAGCAGGTACTTCGTTTTGGCCTCATTGACTGCTAGTCCTATCTCAGCCGCTTCAGCTTCAATGCTAGCAAACGTTCCACTGACAGCTCGCCGAGTTCTACCAATGATGTCTATGTCGTCAGCGTATGCTAGCAATTGCACAGACTTGAAAAAAATTGTCCCACTACAATTGACTTGCGAGTTTCTTATAATTTTTTCAAGTATTAGGTTGAAGAAATCGCACGATAGCGCATCACCTTGTCGGAATCCTTTTTTGACGTCAAAAGCTTCTGTGAGGTCAGAACCAACCTTGACGGAGCAGCGAGAGTTCTCCATCGTCATCCTGCACAGTCGGACGAGTTTTGTGGGAATGCCAAAACCTGACATGGCTCTGTATAGCTCGTCTCTATAAATGCTATCGTACGCGGCCTTAAAATCGATAAAGAGGTGGTGGGTATCGATTTGGAATTCTTGGGTGGTTTCCAGGATCTGCCGTAGAGTGAACATTTGATCGATTGTGGACTTTCCTGGTCTGAAACCACACTGATAGGGGCCAATCAGGTTGCTGACGAAAGGTTTCAGGCGTTCAGATAGTACGGCAGAGAGGATCTTGTAGGGATATTCAGGAGACTTATTCCTCTATAGTTGGCGCAGTTTAGAGGGTCTCCTTTCTTGTGGATCGGGCAAACGATGCTGAGGTTCCATTCATCAGGCATACTTTCTTCTAAACAAACTTTAGAGATGAGTTGGTGTATGCACTCCACCAGGTCATCTCCGGCCGCTTTAAAAAGTTCGGCGGGTAGTCCATCGGGTCCAGCAGCTTTGTTGTTTTTGAGTTTAGATATTGCTATCCTTACTTCATTTTGGTCAGGTGGACGGAAGTTTTGTCTGTCATCATCCATGTTGAATGGTTCATTCTGCCTGACAGCGGATTTTGGCCTTCATCGCCGTTTAACAGTCTGCAGAAATGGTCCTTCCATGTACTCAGCACCGACTGTGACTCTACTACAAGGTTTCCATTCCTATCCCTACAGGCTTCTGTGCGGGATTTTTTTCCTTGGCATGTTCTTTTTACCTGTTGGTAAAACTTCCGCACGTTGTTCCAGGAGTAGCATCTCTCAACATCTTCGATCGCGCGCTTCTCATGCTCTCTCTTTTTCTTTTGGAGAAGCCGGTGTTCTTCCCGTCTTTTCTGCTCGTAGAGCTCGCGAGCAGCTCTCGTTTTTCTTTGCAGCGCCTCTTTATATGCCTCTTGTTTGGCTGCATGGGCCTGCCTGCATTCGTCATCGAACCAGAGGTTTCGTGGTGGTGGTCTGGTGAAACCTAGCACATCAGTTGCGGCATCTCTGATGGCTTGTTGGCAGTGTTGCCACTGGTCTTCGGCACTTGATGCTGGCGGTACTGGATTTCTAGAGAGGTTACGGGATATTCGATCGGCATAGGTTTTGGCGGTTTCTTGCGATTGCAGCTTTCCGACGTCATACTTCCTCACAGTGTTACTCCGTTGTTGTGGAGTTCGTGTTATTCGCATTCTTACCTTTGCTGCAACAAGGTAGTGATCCGAGTCGATGTTAGCTGCTCGGAAGGTGCGAACATCCAAGATACTGGAGGCGTGTCTTGCATCGATCGCAACGTGATCAATCTTTGTGTATATCGAGATGAGGAAACCGTGTGCTTGCAATGGTGACGTTATGTGCCCCTGCGAAGTCAATTAGCCTAAGTCCGTTTTCAGACGTTGTGTCGTGTAGGCTATGTTTTCCGACAGTCCTACCAAAGATTTCCTCTTTACCTATTTTGGCATTAAAATCGCCTAGTACGATCTTAACGTCGTATTTAGAGCATTGCTCATAGGTTTTTTCGAGGAGCTCATAGAAGTCATCCTTGGTGGCGTCATCTTTGTCCTTTGTGGGGGCATGAGCGCATATTAGGCTAATGTTGGCGAATTTAGCCTTGATACGGATTGTCACAAGTCGCTCACTTACGTGTCGAAAGCCCAAGACTTCTTGCCTAAGTCTACCGATTATGACGAATCCGCACCCAAATAAACGCTGTGGTCTTCTTGCGCAATCACCGTAGTACACGTCACAGTTTTTCATCCTCCTTTTGCCCAGCCCATTCCATCGCACTTCCTGGATGGCAGTAATTCCTGCTCTGTAGCAGTCTAGGGCCTCCGCTAGTTGTTTGGATGCACGTGGTCTGTTAAGAGTTCTAACATTCCACGTGCAGATCCGAAGGTCGTTGTCCTTGATTCGTTTTTCCGGGTCGTCAACAGTAAATCCGTCCTTTTCCGAGGCTATTGGTCGCTTCGCAACTTTTTCTTTTTTCCGTGGCAGGGTTGTTAACCCCACGCACAACCCCCAACATGGAGGGCCAGGTTCTTTGTTGGATTCCTTGGACAAAAGGAACCTGAGAATCCGGAGTCAGTAACCCACTTCGGGGATTTGAGCGCTGCCGTTGGCCCATTAAGGGTTCATCCGCCACCATCTCTATTTCAATGCCCTGACTTGCATTGAATTGTCCTAATGACCTTATCTCCAAATACGTCGAAGTAGCTCATAAGGGCGTCTGCTTCGTTGACTGTTGCCGCCACCATTGGTCCAATTGGTTGGGCTCATCCGCCGTACGTCCTCTTTCTGAGGGGCTCGTGCAAGACTTCTGCGAATCGATCAGAACAGTCATTAAAGCAGAGCATTATAGTGTTGCTATTTTTCCTGTGTTCAACACTCGCGCTTATAAGTTTAGCAGGAATGTCCGGATGGACAGACCAGTACCCGGTGGTTACCGCGGGGAGGAAAAATAAGCACAATTGATGTGTACGATATAGTTGCAGCGACTGTGCATCGCCAGTTTGATGCCTTTCAGTGCCTACCCTATTCATACAGCACCCAACAACCCTAGCATCACGTTAGTGGAGGAAAATTCTGCCATTTTCTATAATCGCAAAATGTTCCTAAGTTGAAAGGAATGCTCAAAACGACTGTCGTTGATCTTGCGCTTACATATCTACGGTCTGGACAAACAAAATACAGCATGGCCAACTGCTGTTGCTATGTGGGAAGAAGATACTCTAAGGTCCCAGTTCATATGGGAAGTTCCAACACTATCAAAGAAGAAATACATGCGCAAGAGCTTCTGGATCAAACAAATGCAACATCTGCATTTAGTTGGCCTCAGGAACAATCCAAAACCGGGTGGCCTTTTGGCGTTTTCTGAATTCAACCCGAAAAACCATGAACTGGTAAATGCGATATGTAAAATCTTATGGGATCAATGTTTTCTTAGTTTTTTTGGCTTTCAGAGCTCAGTGTGTGATCACAATAAACCTAATTTAGGGTGACCAAACCACGTCTGGTGGACCAGAACGTTAGCTTATAAAATTCTCAAAAAAGACATTAATACTGGAACCATATTATATTTACAAAAAACACATTTCAAAACAAAGAAAACGCTTGATTTTAACAATTACTAATAAATTTAAAATTTCACTAGCGCGTTTTCACTCAAACATTTGGGTCTATCCAGCCAAAGGACTTGTAATCGAATCATTAGTGTTCAACTGTTCAATAAAGTGACCAATGAACTTCAACAACAAAAAATTTTACCGCACTTTCAATTCCAATACTTCTCCAATAGTTGAAAAAAATGGCCACTCAACTTCCGGAATGTTTTTTTTTAACTCAACTTGCAGACAGTTTTTGGTTTCTCATTTAAATCTGTTCCGTTGGCAAATAGCAGAGTGGGAGATGCAAAATATCCCCTGGGTTGTTTGGGGGGGGGGGGAGGCAGAAAACCGTTTGCATTCCCCATATGGGAGGGTAGAATGGGAAATGGAAATTTCAGAAAAATTAGGGGACATCCCCTTAAAACATTATTGTACCTGCTGCTGCTTCTGGTAAAGCTGTGCTATAAGGCTGATGCCGATACCGATGCAGAAGCTCCCAGCATCATATATGTAGCCATTCACATGTACATAGGTGAGCTCACTTTGCATCATATCCTATGCATTCCTGGATATGCAATTGATTTGATCTCGTAGCCCATAGTTCCACTTCTGGCGGCACTGCTGGAGCCAGAGAGTATAGCAAAAAAAAAACCGGGTGCTGCAAAAATGAATTGATGCTTTGGGTTACCTTGGTCGGGGCGGTGAGGCTAGCTTCGAGTGCATGATGATGGCAAAGATGGTTAGTTTGGGGGTTTGGATTTTGGTCGGTTTTGGTCTGCTTCGGTGGAGAATTGCAAAAAAGGACGGAGGAATGCGCACACTGTACACTATTTTTGATGGATTTTTGAATTAACATTTAGTACCGAAGGTAGCAAAAGAGCTACAGAGGGATGACTGATGTGTTCCTATACTACAGGGTGTTAAAAAATTGTGTTTTTGTTATTCAAGCCGAAAACTATCTTTGTGTTGAATATGGTGTGCTGATGGTGATGGTGAATTGCAGTAATGAAGTGAACAATGTTGATTTTCTATTAGAGTTTTAGTCGGTCGGGCTTCTTTTAACATTTCGCCGTTTCTGTACCCCAAAATAAGGAACTGAATGGGCGGTCAAGCGATTATTTGTGTTCTAAAATGTTGCAAATGTTTGCGCAATTTCCACAAATTGAAACTCCCTAGGTTAACAATGTGGTTGAGGAAGTTTGATTTTTGTTTATATTTTTTTTTGTTAAAAAGCTGATGAAGGATACAGGTATTTTGAAGAGATAGCAGGACAAAGTTTTAGGGTTTTTTATGGAATGCAAATGTAAAAATAGATGCAGGTTATTTTTATCGAGATTGGAAAAAAACTTTGAATGAAGGAAAGTCAAATTTAATTCAGTTTGCCGGTTGAAAGTGTTTTGATATTATTTAGAATTATTTTTTTAATTTAAATACAACTGGGAAGAAATTGAAAACTGGCAAGCAACTGGAAAATATCGTAGAAAAGTTATAGAATTTATGCTCCCTACACCAGTATCGAAATATTGAAGCAAACTAATCAGTACCTCATATTGGATCAACCAAATACATCATAGAATGGAAATGTTTTGTATACAGGGTGATTCTTCAGGTGGAACATATTTTTTTATTTTAGTTTTTAAAAAAATATTCGCCTTATAATTTTTTGCCGTCCCGCACACATATTGTCGTTAATGATACATTCGACTTCATTGATAGTGAGAACAAATATTATTGGACGAAGGAAATTTTATCAAGAACTGTGTAAGATCAATTACAACCACGTCAACATGGTTATGAAAACCATTTTCTGGAGAAAACAAGCTTTTAGAGACAAATTCAACAGGGTGGGTTGTTGTTGAAAACAATGAAAAAGCTTAATTCTCATAAGCAATGCTCTCCAAAATTTTTGGAATGCAGAGGAGCTAAGCAATAGAACGATGGTTGGAAACCTTTTTTTCAGAATGAAGGACCAAAAAATGAGGAATCGATTTTTGGATTTTTTGGCCGCCTGTGGTTTTGAGATAGTTAAGGACTTTGTCTACCTGGGCTCCGCTATTAACTGAGACAACAACCTCTCTCAGGCAACTAAATTGTCCCTCTATAAGACCCTCATCATCCCAGTCCAGTGCAGACGCATGGACGTTGTCAAAAGCGGATGAGGACGCTTTAGGCTGCTTCGAGAGAAAGATTCTTAGTCCCGTATGCATTACCGGAGAGTGCAGAAGAAGATACAACGAAGAACTGTACAGCGACACAGACCTAGCCAAAAGAATAAAAATTCAACGTCTCAGATGGCTGGGTCATATAGAGCGGATGGATATCCGTGCTCCGGCCCGAAAAATCTTTGATTCCACCCCACAGGGACGGCGCAGTAGAGGAAGACCGAGACTCAGGTGGCGCACACCGTGGAAGATGACCTCAACCGACTCCACGTGCGAAACTGGAAGCAGCTTGCTGGCTGGAGAAGCTTGTTGGTTGAGGCCCAGGTCCACCACGGACTGTAGCGCCTAATAAGGTATTGTGTAAGCAAAAATGACGCAGGAAAGCTTTAGTGACTTCAGACAAAACAATTGAAGTTTAAGAACGTCCCAAATTCTATAAAATGCTTTAGAATATCAAATGGAATTACCTTACTTTCTCCAGAACAATGTAGGATTTGAGTGGTTTAGGAGACGAAGCATTAGGCAGGGGCAGTGATATTGAAGTCAAAACAAGTAGTGTTTGAATTGACATTCCTCCGTATTTGGGAGATGGGTTCACTGGACACATCAGGGGTTCGATGGATGGGAAGATAAAAGAGGCGAGTGTTAGTGCTGAGAAAGATGGAGTCGTTAGGGGCTGTACAGTGAACGGTACCTAAAAATATTCGATGAATAAAGAAAAGGTCAAATATTTCTCTTCGATCTTTCAGCGTATTTAAGTTGATAACTTTGAGTCGGTCTTGACATGGAGGTAATATTAATGGATTACTCCAATTAAGACCTCGAAGAGCAAATCGGAAAAAACGGCGTTGTATACTCCTATTTCTGGCAATGTGCACTTGTTGGTAGGGCGACTAGGCTTGACAAGCGTATTCAAGAAGCGGACTAACAAAGGATATGTAAAGAGATCGGGTAATGTAGGGTTCCTAAAATTCATTGGCCCACCGTTTCACAAAGCCAAGTGCTGAATTTGCTTTCAGAATAATATCATCGATGATATGTTTGAGAAAATTCAGCTGATGGTCGCAAATAATGACCAGGTCACGGGTCACCTGAACAGGGAAAATGGTTCACTGTGGAGAGAAGATAGATACGGGCAGGAGATTTTATGCGTTTTCGTGATAAGGCATTTTGAAATATTAAGCTCCAAGCAGTTTTTGCAGCACCAAATTGAAAAATTATCGAGATCTTGTTGGAAATAGGAAGAGTCTTCATATGAAGAAATGGTCTTATAAGACTTGGTATCATCTGCGCACAATGAGATGCAGGATGTTTGACGACCATTTCAGTGTAGTTAATGGTAAGAACAAAAAGTAGAGGGCCTATATGACTGAATGGGTTCGAAGCCGAGGGTGGTTAGTTTTAAAAGAACAAGTTTGTGGGAGATTTTATCGAAAGCTTTACTAAAATCAGTTGAAATAACATCGACCTCATTTACATTTTTAAATGCTGAAATGGAAAATCACAAAAAGTCAACGAGGTTTGTTGTTGTAGACCTGCCTTTGAGAAACCCATGTTGTCAAGGGGAAATGAGGGATTTTCATACAGAATACTTTCGAAAACTTTGGGTATATGCGATAGTTTAGCAATATGACGAATTTTTGACGTCGCACTTTGGACCTTTTTTGTCCTTGTATAGGAGTTATAAATTCGGTTTTCCATACTTGAGGAAATACTCCCTGAGATATGGATAACCAAACATTTTTGAGTGGGGAAGAGAAATCGTGGAGGAGCATTTCTTTAGAAATGTGTCAGGGATAAGTCGGGAGCAGGAATATACTCATCATTTAGTTGATTTAACTTTTCTTCAATAATAATATAGGAGTCGAAAAAACTCGGGAGAAATGGACCAAAAGAGAAATTAACATCTTCTACAGTTAGATTTTCAAAATTAAAGGAAAGCCTATTCAGATATTCATTAATTTTACTGAACAATAACTGTGAGAAGGAGGGGAAGGTGGAAGTTATCTATGGTTGAAACGACGAGGGGACTAAGTGGGATTCAGGAATTGATGGGATTTGTTGTAAGATCAAGATCAAGTTGCCTGCTCATGTAATTGAAAATCCCACTTACTTGGCAGAGGCTAGAATCTGCTAGGCGATCAACGAAGAAACATTCTTTGGCAGAGGTGGGATTAGGAGCAATGTAAAACGATTGGTCGTCTGATAATGTCCACTTTAAAAGTCACCGAAAATAAGGATTTCACCATGGGGCTCGTTTTGATTGCAAGTTCATAAGACTCGAGAGGTTGCTAAGGTAAGATGTAAAGCGCAAATAACGTAAGGCGATTATTTGGGGTTAGTGTTATCTTAATTGAAACATAGTCAAGACTCAGGGAAGAAGATATTGAAAGAAGAGATGAGTCAATTGTGTTAATGACAACTAAGTGGATGTTGTTAAAAGGAGTCTTTACAACCGCCGACAACAAAAATTTTATATTTCTTTTTATTTGCAGAGATAAGTGGTCCATGTTCAATCGATAGGGTGGATAAAACGTTTAACCGGAGCTCGGCGTGAAGTGAGAGGTAAGATTGCACTTTGACATAAACGTAATCATGTAGTCAATTTTATCATATTTCTCAACTAAATATAAATAAATATAAAAGATATGCGTCCGTATAAAACAAATCATCAAATCTCCCAATTAGAAATGGAAAGTACCAAAATATTTAGCAGCTATTATTTCCTTCTAAAGGATAAAAATCTCTTGTTCCAAACAAATGTGGCAATCCACTTCCCAATTACTTCCTTAATGATTTTCAATTGAATTCCAAACTACAACAATCAATCAGAACACACAAGCACACTTCTCACCCCCTTATTCAATCCCAAAAACGAATTATGAATTATTCGCAACCAAAACTGCTGAATTCGCTATTTACAACAAACTAACTGGGAACTCGTAGTAATTGTGTGGTGTTCAATTTTAATAATTCCAAAGTCAACAACATTAATGTTAGAACACGGCTAATCACTTTGTATGCATCGTTCATTTCATTTGCCTCAACTAAATATCTAAATCATCTGCAATCTCTCTCTGTCGCTGTGCGGTTCTCGTATACCATCACCACCATCATCATCATCATCATCATCATCGCCAGACTTCGAGAACTTGACTTGGACGACGACGTGCCCGCCCCTAATTCATCGCCCGGCACAACTTTTGCATAATTCACTTTAACTACACTCTAATCGGACAAGCTTTGGACGCAAAAAAAGTTCTAATTTCCTAGTGACAATTACCGCCTGGGACAGACAGACAGATAGACATATAGATACAAAACTATCTAACTTCAACATGTAGCTGATCCAGATAGAACAAAAGCATAATCGACCCACTAGCTTGTCCGTTGGTTCGGTTCGGTTGAGCAGCGATTATAATTGCGCATCCATCACATAAAGTTGACGAGAACGACCACCAGAATGATCCCTTAAAATGAAAATGGATAATGGTTTGGGGTCAGTACTTCGGGTTCGAAACAGTTTTGGTCACTATAAGTTTAGATGTCTCGTTTTTCCCCAAATTAACATAAAATATTTCGGCAATAATTGAGTTGGGATTCATGGAATTTGTGAAAATAATGTTTTTTGGATAATTTTTGACAACATTGCAGTTTAGAGTTTTTTAGGGTGAGGGGTGTTGATTAGAAAAATCCAATTTTCTGTGAGATATTTTGAGTAAATCGGGGAATCTTATTTTCTAGAAATAATGATGAGTTTCGAATGCTGATTTTGAGGAGGAATATCTATAATAAATTAGGCATTTATGTCACCTTTGCTACGAAAACAAGGACCTCAATCGCACAGAAGTCATTCGAAACATTCGACAACCCCCACACCCCACTAATAACAATAAATACAGTAACTCGATAGCTCCAGAAAAAAAAGGAAAACAAAAATAACCCTTAATACCAAGAAAATAGTCTTCAGCAATAATTGATCGAATCCACATACATTATGTACGTAAACTATGTATCCATCCAACAAGGAAACAAAATCCACCCTTCTCTCAATAAATAGGCGAAAAACACACCCTACCACCCATCACCTACCAACAGGGCTACTTAATATGCTTTTTACGAGGCATTCTACCATTCCAAGCCATGTGTGGTATTCGGAAACGTGCAATGGTTACTATATGTGATTATTTCGTGTTCTAATATTCCCAATCCAATTACGCCAAATGGATAATTAAATTAAATAATATTTATATTAAGCTTAACGCCCAAGTCCGTAGCAGCAGGAGGCAATAGTAAATAAACATATACATACATATTGCCAACACATATGTAGTAGGAGTTGGCCATCCAGATTCGAAAGGCCAGGTCACCGCAGTAATTACAAAGATTGGTTTTAACAATAATGTGCAAGGCTTTAATGCTCATGGCAATGTCAAGGAACAAGGGCGGTAACTAGAGCCAGGGAGAGCAACTGCAAGGACACTTTGACCTATCCGTATACTGACAGGATTTGCAAGTCCTTTTTACAAAGACTATTGTGGTAGGGCTTTAATAGCGGCTTATTAGCTCTCCCGTCAAAATAGAAACACTAAAAACCAGACAAAAAACCTCGAAAGTAACCAGATTATATGGCGGACGAAATGGAGCAATGAAAACGGTAAGGCGACGTAAAAACTCCTTAAAAAAAAAAAAAAAAAAAAAAAAAACTTCATGGAACATGAGATCGATCTCTGTTACCGAAGGAGTACAAAAACATACTTTGATCGTTTAGAGATGACCCTCTAATACTTGTTTAAGATACGGAGCCGGGGTATGCAGGAAATACATGACAGCACTAATTTGCGATGGATGAGTTTTGAAATGGCAGCATCCACGAAATGAGTCGTTTCAAGTATGTACCAAGCACCCGCTTAAACCTATCTTTAAGGCCAACCAGGCATCACCTGATGGATGAGTCATATTCAACCAAATTGGCCACGTGTTGATATATATCGTCTCCACTACTCGAGCCTGATGACGTTTCGATGATGTATCGAGGTGCCAGAATTGTCTACAGCATTCCGCTCAAGTTCAAATCAACGCAGCTGCGCTATGCAATGGAAACAAGAGCACCTTCATCCTAGTCATCCAGTAGATCTCGCCCTAAAAAAAGATCAAAGAAGAAAGAGAGCTCATGGGTACAGAGTGCCGGGCGTAGAAGAGAAATGCTCACCTATTAAGAGAAAAATCAACAATACTGCTAAAGTACTGACTCCATCTTAAGTAGAAGTCACAAGGATCGGGGAGACTGGTTTGGTAATGAATGCCAATTTGGGGACGGAACGTAAGAATACTGCATGTATAGCAAATGAAGAAGCCTCATAGAACATGAAATTAAGTGTAAAGAGCTCAGAAGAATAGAGAAAATACTTTAAAAAAAAAAATTCAGTTGGAACTGGTGGAAAAACAGTGGAAAGAAATAAAGACCGGGGTAAGCAATCGCGAAAGATCTTTCTTCCAAAAACATGTCGCAATATTCACCACGATGCACAGAGTAAAAAATCTTTTCAACGATCGTGAAACGTACTGGAGCAATGGAGTGTCCTCTAATGGATTGTTGACCTGTCAGCTCATGGAAGAAATAGAATCTTTGTCATTTCAAGAAGAAGAGCTAATGATCAAGTCACCAAGAATTGATTATATTAGAGGTGATCGGATGCCTTTTCAATGGAAAGAAAGTTACCTTATCGCAATGTAGAAGGGGAATACGCGAAGCTGTGCTGATTACCGTTCAAATAAGCCCATGTCACACACCATGAAGATCGTGGAGCGGGTATTGGGAATGCAGTCCGTTTTCTGATCCATTCAGGCCTATTCCAGACATTTATTTGAATGGAACAGCGCTTTAAAAATGCGACAATTTAAATATCTGGGATCTATGATTAATAACGTAGCAACTTGTGATGACGACATCAATAATCGCGTAAGCGCAGAGTGGATGAAGTAGCGGGAAAACACTGCTATCTTCTGCGATCCAAAAATGGCCCCTAAGCTAAAAGGCAGGCTTTACACTGCAGCTGTGGGTCCAGCACAGTTGGACAATGTATTTACAAAACGTACGAAAATAGTGAACATTTTTTACACAAAAAACGATCAAATACGGAAAGTCATGAAACATTGCGTCGGTGTTCGAGAGGGGCAATTGTTTCAGCGGCAGTTCTATTTCCTATCAATCTTAACGCTCGATTTTGAATTCTATCAAGCAGGTGAAGCGATGTTTGCGAAGCACCTGCCCCGAGGTGGGAGTTAAACTCGAGTTTGGGGCTTATAAACGCTTTATAAATTGAAGCCAGATCAGAAGGAGAACAATAGTTCTTACACCGATACAGAAAACCTAAGCACTTAGCAGCATTTTTAGCGATCTCAAATATATGGTCATTTCAACGGAGGTCGTCGTTAACACACATACCCAGTACTGAGAGCTTTTTGGTTTCTTCGATGTAAGTGCCATTCATGGAAAATGGCCTAGGGGGTATGTTTAGCTTTAACGACAGAAGACAGCATTGAGATTTCATAGCACTAAACTCCACACGATGCCTATTACCCCATTTGACAATGCTGTATAAATCGGAGTTTAATGAGCTTGACATACGGTACCGTTGCAATTATTGTACGTCCGAAGGCGAAAGACCTGAATTATCGAACAAATATGAAAAGCTGAGGGTAGAGTCGTCAGCAAAAAGGTAAGTGGATTAGAAGTAACAGATAGAATATCATTTAAAAAAATAAGGAAAAGAGTCGGAGACAGAACAGAGCCCTTGCGCACACCAGCATTTATTTTGTGGGAATCAGACTTCAATCCGTCCAATAACAACTTGTATTGAACGGTCCAGAGGAAAGCTTCTAATCCAACGAACAAGAGTATCATCGATCCTAAAAGCACGAACTTTCGATAAGAGAGCTTCATGCCAAACTCTATCAAATGCCTTGGAGATATCAAGAGCAATAATCTTACTTTCACCAAAGCGATGTAAAGATTTGTTCCACTGTTCGGTGAGATATGCCATCAGATCACCAGTGGACAGTGAATTTGAGCCACAAGAAGTTAAAGTCCGTGTTGGAACATTGCCCGTATTGGGAAAGGCTCTGGCAAGAAATATCATTGCTTGCATAGACCACGAGACCATGATGGGAAAAGAGTAATGCCACCAAGCTATACCCATGTAGAGCAAATTCATAAATATATAATAATAAATCAGTATTTACTGCAACCTGAGTTTCACTTAATGCCAAAACAGATGGCCTGTATTGAACAGTGTAGACGTACACGTGAAATAAATTCATTATATTCTGATTTTGGCAGCAATCAAAAATAAGAAATCATGAAACACAATGCTGCCTATTGTCATAATAGCGGAGTTTCCCCCTCCCACATTTGAATCATGGAAGCCGATGATCTAGAAATTATTGATATGTGCATCACGAACGACCTCTCGTGGAAAGATCACATACGCGACGGCAAGATGAAGATGTAGATGTAGATGTAGATGTAGAGTACAAATCCCACATCTGAGCTGGTGCTATTTCAATTCACTTGAGTTTTTTGGATGTTATTGAAAGGAGACCACTCAAAATGCAAACCCGAACGTTATCAAATATTAACGAAAGGTTTCAATGGTCAGTATTTTCTACCGTTATTTATACGGTCAATGCTCCATAGAAAAATATACAGTTGCATTTACCTCTCTTAGGCAATTATACTGTAATAATCGGGCTTCCAGGTATGCCCATCAATTTATCCTTGTACTGTTTAGCGCAGAAATCCGTTTTTTAGCCGTACAACTCGAATGTGGAATGTTTTTTCCAAACTCCATTTTCCCATATTATTATGACGTTCAGCAGTTTACAACCAATGTGCATTGACATCTACTTTTTAATGCCGCTCTTTTTTCGAAACTTAGGCTATGTTCAACGACATCAAAGCGTAGCCTTAGATCCCTTAGCGTGTGTTGATGATAAATAATATCCCAAAGAAATTATCTGCCAGCGTAAGAAAAGGTATTCTTAGCTCCATTAGGCAATTACTTTACTGAAACCTTCTATATGTTCTTATGTTCAGGCCGGAGATATGTTTACCAAAGCAAAGCAACTTCTTTCTCGAATATGTCTCACATATCTATATTTTAACAGAATTTCCGTAGATAGAGTAAGTCAATCGATAACTTAAAACAAATCCAAATACATTTGCTCATTTCAAAATCAAACAAAGAATACAAAAATTGGTTATCCTGATTTCTGAAGAAAAATAAACAAAATGTATATCAATCCTAAGATAACATCCTAAAAGTGTAAACTAACTGCAGGCAAATTCTATATATTTACAGGTATTTTTGATTTTGGAATTTCTCCATTAAATTTAACATTCTGGTCAAAACGAAACCAAAATATTTTCACTATATATATAGATAACCACTTCCCTGGATAACAAGTCAACCACAAGTAGCCCTTGGTACTTAGATAAATTCTGGTTAAATGAAATTTCTGATCCTAAACCTTTTGTTTGTATATGGTTTATAGTTATGATGATTTTAACGCTTTCATAAATTTAAATCATCGGATATCTTAGAGAGATAGAAAGGAAACCTCACTTCCTGACTCATGGAAGTGTAAACTTCTGTTCAAACTATCCCATTCGTCCAAATTGATATTAAATTTTCAACAAAAACCCTCAAAATCCTTTCAATTTTAAAAGAACCCATTCGAGACTCAATTTAAATTTAATCCACCTTTTCCAATAAATCTATCTACTCATGCATTCTTGTTAAATCCTAAATGCACACACATTTTCTTTCCCCTCAAGTTTATCGACGACATGCTTCCTATTATGTATCCTGGGAAGCATTTTTTTGTATTCTATATAAAGATACAGAAATAACAAACAAAAAAATATATATATTTGCACTTACCTTCTCTCACATCCTTATAAGGATCATCCACATGCTTTTCATTATAGATAATCGAATGAAATCCATCCGTTTTGTACGTATTATTTGGGAAGTAATGCTTTGCATTCTCCACATAGTATGCATCACGTTCCGTTACAATTTTACCCTCAAATACTCCGTCCAGTATTGAGCCAAATACAAAACTTTTACGTTCACCTATCACATCGCCCGCATAGATGTGTGATGTTGACACATCGATGGGGTCATTTGTTGAACTATGTATCTATAGATGAGAGAAGAAAGAAATGCCAATTTTAAGATACTTGTGTATCTTTTATTTTTTTTATTAAAACTTACCTCTAACTTATCACTAAATGTATTTAAATCACGTTTTAATCTAAGATGGAAGTTTGTTCCATGTGCTGAAAATTTTAAATGTACAAGATGATCTTTGGTCACTGATCGTTTAGCCCTACTGTGACTAGCTTTTATGTGCTCGTGATCATAGCTGAGGGTTTCATAATGGGATATGTATTCATTGAGGCGTGCATAACCTGAAATGGGTAAACAAGAAATTAATTAAAATTAAATCAAAATAAATAATAAATTAAAATAATAGAAATATAATACAAAGTTTGAGTTTTAAGTTAAATTAAATAGAACGACATTCCTGTTGGGCGCCACTTTTTCGTTTTATGGATAGAATCACAATCACTAAATATTTCGCAACCAAATAGCATTAATGGTAGAAAGAGCGTTTTGGTAAGTGATTCTCTTTTGAGAGCTGTAAAGTAGTTATAGGCCAAAAAGGGAAAAAATTGCCGATTTTGAATAATTTTTACCTGAGTGTGAAGGTGCTGAGGGGGCGTGGTTTTGGATTTTTTTTTGTTGGTATCTACTTTTGTAGGGTAAAACCGGTTCATATACTGTACTAGATCAACGAGAAGGCGACTGTGAAAAACCGAACCAAAAAATCAGAAATTGTGAATCTTAGGAAAAAAAGTGTTAGGACACTTTTAAAAGATAATTGCATAATCTACATTTTTGTCCCAGATACTTTTATCATAAAACTAACCGTTCGCTAAAAAATCCAAAAAAAAAAACAATTTTGTGGCCTTTGACCTTGAATAAATTTTTCTGCACAAATCGAATCGATGGAGACTTTTCACAGTTTCATTAAAATGTCGTGCAAATTTTCAGCTCTGGGAATGTGTGCAAGTTTACACCAATTTTCGGGCTAACTTGGCCGGGCTATTAGTAGAATTCAACCTTAACGCATACGGCATTAGATCGAGTTCAACAACAAATTGTTAAGATCTTTGTTAACTTCATGAGCTGGGTTTTCCTTAAGACCTAAAGGAAAATGATTCCAAATTTGGACATCATCGACATACAATGTCGGACAAATTGTCTAAAGGAACATCATTTATGAGAATTATATATAAAAAAGTGGCCCTAACGTTGAGCCTTGTGAAACACCTAAGTGAAAGTAATTCTGATACAAAGTTATTTGAAATAACTGCTTGAGACCTATTTTTCTAGTAAGATGGAATAAGATTCAGGGAAGACTGAAAGACTTGAATTTTTTACTAAGCTTCTTTTGTAAAACATGATGGTTCAATGTGTCGAATGGCTCGAGAAATCTTATCAAATACAAAAAGGAAGCACATTGGAAAAGAATGCGGTAAGATGGAAATCGGCCATAACTCATTCTAATAATATTATATTATCTAATATTCGTATGCTTCAAGCAGGAGGATTGAAGGAATTTGGGTTTAAGATGTAGATGGATGTTAAAAAGATTGAGAATCTTATCTTCAATGAAACATGATTATTTATCTACTGATTGCATTGCATAATATACCCGAAACCAATCAATCGATCTAATATCCATCTCTAAACAATATGACCGAGGTTTTTAATATTACAAAAACTAAAAAAAAATATCAAAATTATAATACAAATCTTTTTTCACACTCGTTAGGAATTATAAATTTTAATATACAAAATGCCACCAGATATTATCATACTTTTATTTTTAATAGGGTTTTTTTAACGCTGACAAAACCACTCCGGTAGCTTTCTTATCTCTCCTATTCTTATTCTACTAGTCTCTTTCTAAGTGAATTGAAAACTGCATTTTTTCAGCCTATCCCTAAAAAGGCTAAACTTTTTCTTTCAAACTATCAACCAAATGCAATTACGTTTTTTTTTTCTAAGATCATAGAAATGCTGAAAAACGTTTAAATTTAGAAAAATCGTAAAGATCGAAAGATTCTCAAGGACCGTCAATTAGGGTTTCGTAGAGTAATAGGACAAATGGTAGATCTCACCGAAAAATTGGGACCAATCTCTTCATCGCTTTGGTGATGAAAGTAAGACTTTCTAAATCGTTTGATAGAGTTAGGCATCAAGCTCTTTTATGGAATATGCGTGCATTTGGTTTCTATGAATCTCTTCTTAGTTGGATCAGTAAATTCTTATTAGCTTTTCAATCGTTCAATACAAGTTTTTTCAGACGGTTTCAAATTTGATATTCACAAAATTAAAAAATTATGGTGTACCCCAGGGATCTGTTTTGTCTCCAATTCTTTTCCTAATATTTATCAACGGCACCTCTTATCTTAAACAACTAAGTCAACAAATTCTTTTGACGACGTCAGTACTCTCAGCGAATTTGACAATCGTGCTAGATTCACAACCAAGTTCTTCGGATTTAAAACTGCAACGACAGCGTATGATAAGTTTAGTAAGGCCTTGGCAGAATTGTCTAATGAGGATTAAGAAAACGTGTCGAATTCCAAGCTTCAAAATCTCAATGTTCTCTCCCATGGTGTTATTTATGAGGCTCACTTGCCTCTAAAAATCCGAACACATCTCAATCTTCGGAAATTGCATCACATACCACCTTCTTTCAAATGACAACATATTCGACGTGGGTCGCCAAGAATGATACATAAAGCTTATAGATTTTGTTCATAGATATAAGATATTTTTCACAGCGTCTGATCCGGCTACGATGAACCGGATTAGATATATATTCGGCAAAAACTTCTAGTAAAATTACCTTTTTGAACAGAAGGTACCATAACATTCTTGAGTTCCTATTGCATGGAATCTTAAGCAGTGTTTTAAGAATGATAGATGATCAAAAAATAATGGCAACATATACATTCTTTCTGAATTTAGTTTTCATTATTATTCCAAAGATCTTAAATCCAATGCTTGTTATATTGTTTTTTTTTTTTTGGTCGGCAAGAACAGTCTGAAAGCATTTCAAATGCTTCTGATATTGTTTGGAACTGAATCGTAAGTTTTAATGCTTATTTTTTTGTTTATCGATATTTATTAAACAAAAATTCTTTAGTAAAACAGCCTTCATCCTTTCCATGAAAAGGTTCAATTCATATGCTCGCAAAAGAAATGCCATTAGTTTAGCCTAAAGCATACATTAATATATGATGTCAAATAGAAAACCGCAAGCGGGTATCCCGCTCAACAATCTTGATGGTGTCGGATTTTATTTACTTACTTACTCTTTAGAAGATCAGCTATCTGCCTGTATATCCCAACAAAATCGGTCCATAAATAAGAATTTTCGAAAAAAAATAACAACCAGTGGGTAATTTAGTCGTTACTCCCTAGAACATCAACAATCTGCCAGTGAAGTCCTGTCAAAATCGGTTTAGTCGTTCCTGAGATTAGCCGGAACAAACAGACAGAAAGCCAGACAAACAAAAAACATTTTAAAAATTGTGTTTTTGTTATAAGTATGTGTAATGACCCGTGTTGTATTTTTTTTTTTTTTTTTTTTTATAATTTAATGTAGAACACACTGCACGGGCATTACGAAGATAGGGAGGGGAGAGATAGGAGGTGCCGATTAACATTGGTTTTGAATGTAGGCAGATCAAAATGGCAAGGGAAAATCCCGCCGGGTAAACTATTCCAAATTCGTGTTGTTCGGCTAAAAAAAGAATCCCTATATTTCACGGTACGTCCGAAATTGGGCACCAGTGTGAACTGATGAGCATTCCTTGCGAGACGAGTATTACGGGAGAAACTTTTAAGGGGAGGAATGCAACTGGCTACTTCGAGTGAACATTTTTTATAAAAGAAACGATAAAATAAGGAAAGACATGAAACATTGCGTCGGTGTTCGAGTGGGGCAATTGTTTCAGCGGCAGTTCTATTGCCTATCAATTTTAACGCTCGATTTTGTATTCTATCAAGCAGGAGAAGCGATGTTTGCGAAGCACCTGCCCAGAGGTGGGAGTTATACTCGAGTTTAGGGCGTATAAACGCTTTATAATTTTTTTTTCGAAGCATTAAACTCCACACGATTCCTATTACCCCATTTGGCAATGCTGTATAAATCGGAGTTTAATGAGCTTGATATATGGTACCGTTGCAATTGTACGTCCGAAGGCGAAGGACGTGAATTATCGAACGAATATGAAAAGCTGAGGGTAGTGTCGTCAGCAAAACAGTAAAGTGGATTAGAAGTAACAGACAGAAGATCGCTTATAAAAATCAAGAAATGAGTCGGAGACAGAACAGAGCCCTGGGGCACACCAGCATTTATTTTGTGCGAATCAGACTTGAATCCGTCCAATACAACTTGTATTAAACGGTCCAGAAGATAGCTTCTAATCCAACGAACAAGTGTATCATCGATCCCAAAAGCACGCATTTTCGATAAAAGAGCTTCATGCCAAACTCTGTCGAATGCCTTGGAGATATCAAGAGGAATAATCTCAGAATGGGTCACCTTTTTTAGGGACAGGCTGGACAAATGCTGTTTTCCATCTTCTAGGAAAGATTCCAGAAGAGTAGGAGCGATGGAAAAGCTTACGCAGTGGCTTTGCCAGTGTGGAAGAACACCTCTTCAGAAGAATCGGGGGTATACCATCCGATTGGTCATGCAAAAGTTTGGTTCTTTCAATAACGGCGTTGCATGAGTTCCTTGCTTGTTTGTGCTTTTTCCGATTTTCCTCTGTAGGGTTGGCTTTGTAAGATCGGATTGTATGTCATAGAATTCAACTTTATTTCCTTTTTACACATAATTTAACAATTCAACATACGCAACCGCACGTCCACTCAATACGGCCGACAATCGAAGACTGGCCCTCTCACTCCCACGTCTCAACTCTCAGACGATGGTCTTACTTAACACGCTGCAGTTCACCACAGTATGTACTGTATATACATTTATCTTGTAATAATCTGTTATTTTGATATTAAAAACAGACACTTCATTTTTGTTAATGTAATAAAAACTGTAAACATAACTTTAAGTTTTTTTTTTTTTTAAATGTACTGTTGATCCAATCGCTACAAAAACTGCACAGGATCTTCTGTTAATAAAAAAAATTGCCCAAAAGATTTCATCAAAATCTGTCACGCCGTTTTAGAAATAGAAGATTCTAGTCATTCTCTATTTTTTACTTAAATTTGCATTTGCACTGATTGTAGTGCTTTTGTAAAGAAAACTTGTAATAATTAAATTTTTTCCAATCAATGTCCAAAAAGATAACGCTTCCAAAAAATACCAAAAAGAAGAGGCATGATCGATGCATTATTAAAAAAAAAAAAAAAAAAATCTCGAGCTTTAATATTTTGATCTTTTAATATTTGTTTAGATAAAAGATTTTTTTTAACATCCTTATTAACTAATTATTTATTTTTGATGCTATCTTATCAAAAACAAGTCCCACTTCGGTTGGTTTCTCCACCAGAGTGCTATACTATCTACGACAGAGAAGAAACTAACATTGATTACATAAAGCTTTTCTTGATTCTTTTTCCAGCAATGCGGAAAAGAAAATCTCTGTGACCAAAAAACTACATCCATTTCTATATACACACCAATGTAGGTACATAAAAAAAAACCTGAAAATAAAAACCCTTTTGGGACTTATCCACTTTGAATACATTTTAGATAATCCTTAACCGTAAGCTTCCATGCACAAACATGGCTCTGATTCCAGGACTGCGACTGCCGTTTGAGCTGCTCCTAATAGTACCCCATCTTCGTATCGCGTTTTCCCATTTCATTTTCTTTATAATATTCATCTTTCATTTTAATTAATTACAAAAGTCTGCTGTGCTTCTGTTAATGATTGCTTCATAAATATATTTATTTTTTTTTCCTTTTATAGGAACCTTTATATAAGACTACCTTCCTGCTACCTGTGCCACCATTATAATTTATCTGTAGGTATATAATTCGACTGATTCTGGAACTGGATGGCATCCTTATCTGTCTTAATCCAACTACAACACTATCTTCGCCTACTAATTACAATGCTATAGTGTATGTGTGTATAATTACCTTCCTGTTTTTGAAGCGCGTCCTTCTGCTGTTTCTGTTTGCTTGGATTTAATTAAGAAACCGAAGGATGTAGCGAAGAAATAAGCTGAAAATGAGGCAAGGAGGAACTGCCAAAAGCAAAGCTTTCCATCCAAAAAAAATCCCACACAATACCAGTATAATAAAAGGACCAAACTCAAATGGCCATGTATTTATAAAGTGCACTTAAACTTAGTCACCAAATTAGTTAAAAATTAAAACTGTAAATGTCCTTAAATCTCCACGAAGAGCAGTTTGTTCGTAGGCATTGCCTAAAAATTTTATTTTTTGTTTCCACTTTTCATCCAATGCCATAATTAGCATCCTTTATGATTTCTGTTTCGTATTTTTTTCTTGGTCCCTTTCTTTTGTACTGTGCAGTTTCCTGTGTAGGATACCAATAGAGCTTGGCTAAGGACGTTCCTTAGTGGATCTGACTGTACATGAAAGTAGTAGATTTTGATGAGGATGACGACGACGACGACGACGACGAACGCGGACGAAAGCTCTTCGTCACTAAGGACGATGTATGGTGGGACAAGTGGGAGGACGGCCGTTATTTACATCCCACCTGGGCTATTGTTGACAAAAGTACAAAGAGGGAGACAAGGGTTTAATTAATTATCTAAAGAGTGAAGTGAAAAAGGGAGTGGTAAGAAAGTAAGCGACTGCTACCTTTTACAAAATGCAAAATAAAGAAGGTAAGTTTTGGGTTTTTGGGAAATTGGGAGAAGAATAAAGGACAAAATGATGAACGATGAGCGAGTGACCGAAGGACACCGAATGAACGAAACGAGCCAGAAATGATTGAGTAGTAAATTTGTCCTCGACGATGAATAGCAAGTGGATAATTGTAAAAAGGAATCAGAGCAGTCAGCGTTTATTTCTTCATTTCTGTTTGTATTGCTATTCATCTTACGAAAGTTGAGAAAGTAAATAGCCAGATGATGATGTTAAAAGGATTAAATTAAAAACATAAAAAAAAACAAACATAATTAGGAAAATGAAGTGATAGTTGTTTTAGTTGTAATAATAAGAAGTTTAAATTTCAATACAGAGGTCACTTAGCCCATTATAATTTGAAATGTTGAAAAATAAACTAACTGACGGAACAAAGAATTAATAAAGCAATAAGAAAGGTATTGGAACTAAAGAGCTATGACTTTTACTAAAACACAAAATTGGAATTTGGAACATTTCAGAAATGAGGTTTTTATACAAATCATGTTTTTTATTAAATTTGTTACAATAGGCATATTAAAATTTCACAATATCCGCGATTTCTTTGGAATAACTTTTTCGCAAAATGTATACCAATCTTCAATACATCATTTTCAAGAAGTTTTTCTTCTAACATTGTTTTCAATTTGAGTGGATTTATAGGCATGGAGGTCGAATACAGGGTGGTCCCTAGTTCGTTTTCAGGATTTTACGACATGATTCTTGGGTTAACTTGGGTCAAGGTACACCAAAGTGAGCCTTTTCTTAAATCGAAATTGGGGACAGGGTCTTGCTGTAGAAAGATTTTTTTCTTAGAATATACCCAAGAATGATGCCCTTAAATCCTCAAAACGAATAAGAGGACACCTTGAATAATTAGATATTTCCAGGGTCTAACTATTTCTGCGTTTTATCTTAAATCGGGTTTAAAATTTAATTTCCAATTCCTTAAAACTTGGTGAAGAACTGAGTTAGAACTTAAAGGGGTTTGGAAATTTCGTTAAAACGAGATTTAGTAGTCAGAACATTGTGAAAACATTGGGCAGAGGTTTTGAAATAATTTGAAATATAACTAATTTGAATAACCGATAAGGTCGAATTATTATTGAATTTTGTTTTCGAAAAAAATACTTTTTTCTAAGTTGCTTTTTTTAGAACAATGAAAGCACTTACATTCTACTAAAAATATGATAATGACAATGAATTCGTAAAAACTAAAAATGCCTGTTAAGATTTCTGTTGGCCTGACTATGTGAAACTTATTATGTAGGTATTTTTATCAAATTTGAATTTAATTCTCAAAATTCTCGTTTATTGTCGACTTTCTTTTTTTTGGCTTTGAATTCATCCCACATCTCATCTCTTCCTCTGATCCAAGAAATATAAGTATTTTCTTGGCCACATTTTTCAGCACATTATATACAAATTATTTACATAGTTACTTTAGCAATTAGCATGATTATACACAAGCCTCTCTTATCTCAGTTTAAATAACGATGAATATGGTTATTAATAAAGTTGGGAGACCCAAGTAGAATTAAAACCCTGGTCTGATGGTCTACCGTCAGTTTTACTCAAATTATATGTGCATATGTCCTATGGAATCCTCTTGCGTCATCAGGTCATCAATATCTCAAGGCGTGTTTCTCTATTCATGGAAAGCCAATCCATAAACAAGCAAGTAAAACTGGGCTCTATCGGTAATCAATGTGTTTTTTATATGTTTTTTTTCACACTAGCAAATAAGTTGCTGTCTATACTGGTACACAGTAGAAGCTTTTTGAATGAAGAACAACAACTTATGTGTATTACCACCAATTTCATAGGCTGGAGTTATAGCTATTTCACGGGTGCTTTATCGCTTTTTATGTCCAATTAATTACGAAAAACCTTTTGGTCCCGAGCTGGGTTTGAACCTTAAACATGCGATCTAGCGTTTGCGAAAGCCGACGTACTACAAATCGCACTATCGCAGCCACATGATAAGCATGTTCTCAGAACAGGTTTTGCTGGTTTATCAAATTGCATCGAACCGACTAACATTTTTATTAGTTCACACAAGTTTTGTTGTTGTTTATTCGATTTTCTTTCTGTTTTCCCCGCTCTGGTTATGAGCCAACAATTCGTATGGATTCACATAATGATGGAGATGGATGCTAGATCGCATGTTCAAGGTTCAAACCCAGCTCGGGTCTGATTTCACGGGTTGGCCCCCGTGAAATAGCTATAACTCCAGCCTATGAAATTGGTGATAGTACACATAAGTTGTTGTTCTTCTATCGGTAATCTCCCAAGAAATTTTGTTTCCTCGGAATTTTTCATTCCCACGAACCATTTCTACACGGAACAAATTTTACCAACCTTCTTTTGCTTTATTCGGTACGAATATGATGACTAGCTAGGAGCTAGCCCAAAAACTAAAACCTATTGATGACAACGAGTTGTAGATCTTACGCCGCTATTTATTTTATTTATTTATTTATAATTGTTATTTATTTTACCTTATTGACTACTATTTTCTACGATCGTTAGACTTAGTAATAACTTCGAAGATCATTTTCGAATATGTTTTGTAGTGTTAGGTTAGATTTTCAGTAGAAATTATCCTGGATTATAATAAAAATCCAATATGTTAAAACAAAATTTCCCCAAAAATTTCGGATACCCGAAATCCGATTTTAGTTGAGAATAAAAAAAACTCAACCAGATAGGTTACCTTTCAAAATTGGAAGCAAAAGAGAATGTCAGTCAGTTGTTCTTATCATCTTCTTTCAGACAGAAAAATATCAAACAAATTTTGAGATACCTTTGGAATTTTTCTCTGTTTCCATATATTCTTCAATCAGCTGTTTTAGTCAGCCTCATTACAACAACTACAATGAATCCAATCTAGAGAATACAAATGTGAACGCGCCCAATTTAATAAAATTTCCGGCAATGAAAAGCCCACCTATGCAGATTGAAAATTGCCCTCCTTTATGCTATTGCTATTGCCTTAAATATTGCCTGTGGAGCCACAGCGTTACTCTTACTATTGTGTCCAAAAGAAGAATGAAGAAACAGAAACTTTTGAATATAGGAATCATGTAAGCAAGGTCCTAATCTTTTTATTCTCTTTTTTCCTAAAAAAAAAAAATATATTCCAAACATTAATTGAAGTGTGATTGAAATATTTGTCTTTACAAATTTGTTTATTATTAAAAATAAAATATTTTGGGTGTTGCTGTTTTAATAAAAGACAATAAGGGGACAATTCAAAACCTTTGAAATTATATTAAAAAAACTACATTATTTAACAACTTTTTTTTAAAAATTAAAATAAAATATTCAAGAATGCAAACTTAAACACAAAATTTACTTACATTTAAAAACAAAATTAAAAAAAAAATCCATCTATGTACCCGTTATCAAAATATTAATTTTTGAAAAAAAAATAAGAAAATTTTTAAAAATAATAAAATAAAAGTTTTCGAAATATATTTTAAAATAAAATTACTTAGGCTACCAACATCTTCTTGAATATCAATTTTGATTGAAAACGGATGACCAGTTTTCTAGAAAGTCGAAAAAAAAAACGGTTCTATAGGATGTACCTTTTTAGCCCACCTACACCTACAATAGTACACTGATTTTTGTTCATACCGTTAATATTTGAGCTAAAAAAAATTATTTTAAAAAGTCCTTTGAAGAATGTCAAAATAACCTTATGTTCCAAATTTGAAGACGATTGGCCAAACCGTTTAGGCTGTAGTTCAATATGCATCCGTACAGACGGACCGACGGACAGACAGACAGAATTTTGCCAGTAACTCAAATATGTTTCTCTATCATCGTAATGTCATGTTTGATTGTTAAAATTTTTTTTACGAATGAATAACTTGTCTTGTATAAATCTCATGTAAAAAGCAAAAAGCCACAAGCATTTGACCAACTCAGTCACAAATTGATTTCTTAGCTTGGATCAAATCATACCTTTTAATAGATCCTATCAAGTAACATTTAGAAATCCCCTTCGTTGCCCACTCTGGCGAACCTCAAGGAAGCCACCTTGGACCTTTACTATTCATTTTGACCAGAAATGATGTTACATCATGCATACAATCAAGTAACATTCTTATATTCTCTGATGACATGAAGATTTTTAATACTATTAAGCCTAGCAATGGTCGCATTCTTCTGCAGGCAGATATTGATTACCTTTGGAACAGAAAAAGTGATATTTCTCTTAATCCTGTAAAATGCCAGGTGATTACATTTTCTTGTAATTTTACATTACTTACATCGTTGATTATTATATTTCGATGCACAAACTCTGTCGCGTTTTCAGTTTTAAGGATTTGGGTGTCCACTTTAGCTCCAACTTTGAATTCACTCAACATGTTAATTTTATTGTGAATAAAGCTAGCTTTATGCTAGGATTCATAAAACGCTGGGCAAATGAATTTAATGATTTATATGTAACTCTTTTCTTGTACAATTGCTACGCACGCTCCCACCTTGAGTATGCTTCACAGGTATGGACTCCATATTAGGAAATTCATAAAAACCTAATTAGTATTTTTGTTTTTTAGTTTTGCCCTTGGAATGATCCTTTTAAATCTCTCACCTTATGAACGACGAAACCAGCTCCTCCATATGCAAACACTTCAACAAAGACGGGTTAATAATGATTTAGGTAATATTTGTTCATCAACTTATTAAGGGCGAAATTGTTGCTCCTTATTTATTAACCTGTTTTGGGTTAAATTACCTTGGAGGATCTTATCAAACCTGCGTGGATCGGAATCTCTGCATGTTGACTTTCCTAGAACAAACTATGGAAAATATGAAACTCTAAACCGTATGAGCACGCTTTTTAATATTTATACTTCCTCTCAAGACTTTATTTAAGAAAACTGGGATTAAAATCTTTATTTCGAACCAGTGCTATCGTGATTGTTTTTAAATGTTTTTATTATATACAAATTATCCGTACTGTTGTCTTTTATTTAATTCTTGTACTTTTTGCATGAGTTAGGCTAACATTGTTTTATATCATTTTACTAATAACTAACATATGCACTTTTTGATGAGCCTCTGATTGTAGAAATAAGCTTGCCCTTAACTTACTACATCAAAGAATCTGGGGTTAAAAAAATAATCAGTATCTTAGTCAAATGGTAAATAAACTTTCATCAGCTCCAGTGTTTTTTTTTAAATTCATTAATTGAAAAAAGGAAATCAGATGGACTACATAAGGCTTTGAATTTCTTCAATATCTCTTCCTCTGAACCAAAGAATAAAAGGTATATATATACTTATAAGCTCAGATCTCGTTTTAAACTTGAATTTTCTCCTATTTTGAGAAACGAACTTAAAGAGTTCTTTTTTGAAAATCTGTCTCTAAAAATATATATATATGGCAAAGCCGGTGGTCCTCAAGATAGGCATATTGCTTATGGATCCTCCCTCGAATGATTAAAAATTAATTTATAAATAATTTTTTTATGAGGCATCAGGGTACCAGACCATTTTAATTGTACTTCTGAATGAGTTATATGAACAATTGTAAATCCATCACAAATACACACACCGCAAAAATCAACCAATATTTCACCACTTTTGTTCTCTTTCTTGTTTGTTGTGTTGCTACAAAAATTTAATCTGCCGAAATAGCTCAGTTGGGAGAGCGTTAGACTGAAGATCTAAATGTCCCCGGTTCAATCCCGGGTTTCGGCATTGAGTGTTCTTTTTCTATTTTTTTTTTATTGTTTAGTTTTGATCGAAGAATTCGTTTAAGTTGTTTTTAAATACTTATTTGAAATATCTCACTCAAAAATCTTTTTCCTCTTTGCTGGTTAGTTGAAATATTAATTTGTTTTAATTATAATTTGATTATGAGCGATTAATCTGCTTTCAGCCAGTAACTAAACTTTACTTTACTTCAATTCAAGTGATTAGCAATTTATCAGTTTACTAATCACAATGTTTTCCTTGTTAACTTTACGTTTCAGGAAAACCTATATAAATACAGACATTTAGTAACATGTTTCGATTATAAATATATACATAGCTCCATTTGAATAACATGGAAAATTGCGAAGTTTGTGTGGGATCATGTATTTTTTTTTTATTCAATTGCTTGCAAGCTATTTATGTGGAATAGTTCATATGTAGAAGACAAAATTATAAAAAAAAACCACTTAATGCCGAAACCCGGGATTGAACCGGGGACATTTAGATCTTCAGTCTAACGCTCTCCCAACTGAGCTATTTCGGCAGATGGGGATTTGCCCCCCAAAATGGCGCCCGTACGAGCCACTGGAGAAGTGGAGCCTTATGGAGAAATCATTTTCCGTTCCATTGGCAATTTCAATACATAAATAAAGTGGCATTTATAATTTGAACGTTTGAATAAAACAACCAATCAAAGTAAACAATAGGTGGGGTTTTATTTTTCTTTACGAGTATTAAGGGTAAAAATTTGTTAATGAAAACAATTGAAACTATAGACTGATAAGGTTAAATTACAGACTTTAACATTTAAGGCGTAAATAAAACTAATTTTTTAAGAGAATTTGATAAAAAAACTATTCAAGAACTTAAGGCGGAAATATTAATTTCAAAATAGCTTTTTACGGCCAGTCCACCAAAAATTAATGTTACGTCCCGGTAACTCACTTTGGACTCATCAGTTGACAGTAAGTACCTTTGTCAAGACACAACTATCGATTTGTTCAGTTCAACATATATAAAGTTTTTAACAAAACCCTATTGTGAACTATATCCAACAAGAATAAATTTGTAATCATTAAGTTGGAAAGAAAGAGGTTTAGTCCAGGGCCACATTAAGTTAAATGAATTTGATGGTTTTAATACTAACCCTATATACTATGTTGTAAGAAAAATAAAAATAAAATTAAATATTGATTTGTTACTTATATTCCCCTCTTTTCAAGCAGTTATAAAAAATAGGCACGACTGGGTCGCACGTATTATTTGCCTAATTACATTGAAAAGCAAGATCTTTAACAGAAACAAATAACATTTACGTTGAAAATAACACAGTTTGAACTTATAAAAAGTATTAAAACCACAATACTAACGGTTTTTAGTAAAAATTACACGTCTTAAATAACAAAGAATTTATGATAAAAGTATTTTGAAAATTGTAGGACCGGTTTTGACAAAATCCTGTTTTTTATTTTATTTTTTTTTTTTTAATTTATGTATGCAGTTTTTTTTAGAGTTTATTAACATACGTGTGTGAATATAAAATTTAAAATATTTGTTTTGATTAGTTTTAGAAATATTGATTTTTAAAAAAAAAAATTAAAAATTAATTTTAATTAGAAAAAAAAAAGTTATTAAAAATTTTGATATGCAGAATTAATATAAAAATATAAAATTGACAGAAATCCAAAGCCCAAAATTAAAAAAACCGTTATATGAAACGTACCGTTAATAGACTTTTCCCGGAAATTTGGTTCTAATCAAATGATAGCCAATACTAACAAAAAATTCTCAAAAATGTTCATCAAAATCGTTGGAGCCGTTTTCGAGAAAAATAAGCTTTTCCTAAACGGTCATACGGCAGGTACCGTTATTTTTAGGCCTAAAAATAAAATTTCAATTTACCCTCAAAATAATCATACAAACCAAATTTGAAAATAATCGGTTTAGCTGTTTAGGCTGCAGCTCGTTATACATACATACAGACAGATATTTTTTCTTAATCACTATTTTAGACTTCTCTATGATCGTAATGTCATGTTTGATTGTTATCTCAATTTTTTTAATATTCACGAATCCTAAACTTGCTTTATAGTCCCTATAGTCGCAAGTAAAAATTGTAAACAAAGGTTAGTGGAGAGTTGTGGTCCCTACCGAGATCATATCAATCGTCGCGTCGTTTTAAGAAGAGGTATTTATTTATGGTATTCTTTTTTAAGGTGTCCAATGTCAGCAGAGGAATTTATATATTCATATTATCCCTATCGAAATATATTACTTCAACCCGAATCAAAGCTTTTTGGCACGATACATCATCATATGTCAAAATTGTATACTAAATCGTTCTTCTATTCTGTCAAAAAAAAAATCATATCACAACGCACTTACATTAAATGTCACAATCACAAAAGAAACATACATTATCAACTATATCCTGACTTAGATATGAAGAACAAAACAATACAACAATCTCCCTTGTCCAACAAACGAACTTCCGACTATCCAACAACAGCTTGATAATATCCTGTCACTGGATATCCAAATAACACGTCAAACTGTCAAAAATAGACGAACAGACGAAGCCATGCCACTAAACTCAGCAATTACAGTTCCAGAAATTCACTCCATGTTCGTGACGTGCGTCGCATCTCACACTCAATTTTCGGATTGTATGGTTCCATTCTATAATTGACTTCTGTTTGCTGTCCTTAAACAACAACATTCATTAACTTCAGTCTATGATTTCAAGCAAAAAAGGACTTTTTCGTCTTGAAAAAAAAACCAAAGAAATAGAAAACAAATCAAAGACACAAAATGCATAAATCTTATGTTACACAGGAAGTTTACGTATTTGCGAGTTTGTGGGTAGAAAATTACCTGTCAAAACTTTTCCTTTTCCCATAATATGCAGACATGTATGCATGCTCCATAGCTATGGTATACATAAGCCTCTTCGTCCTTTTATTTGTCCATCTAATCATATGGGCATTAAAAATACTTTTCCAAATTCTTCTCTCCTCGAAAAGCAATTACAATAACTGGCCAAACATTTCTCTATTTTAGGGCATGAAGAAGGACGCGGGACACACTTTTCTGATAGCTCCCACAATTCTGTCAGGAATAAGAGTTTGCATATTTAGATGAAACGACCAGGGGGCAGGAGTAATTTTAGTTAACCTGCTGAATGCCTTGAGCTTCTGCATATTGAAAGAAGAAAAATATTTTCCATGCAGCAGCATATTTCCAAAGATGCCGCACAAACAAAAGTTTCCCTTCGTGCATATACATATGAGCACACAAAAATATTCATGCGATTACAAATGAAAGGAGCTTAAAAACTTCCCACCACTACGCCGCCCCTAAAACATACAACAAAAAAAACCACACCTCCTCCGACACATTGAGCATCTGAGAGAACAGAAAATGTGTCAAGCTACTTGCTGCTGCTGCTCGTCGTCGTCCTTCCTTTCGCCCAAAATAACACAGCAGGCGTCAGTGCAACACTACCACACAAAGCATGTTTCCTGCTTCCCTTTCGTCCATATATGAATGCTATGGTTTTCAAATAGAAAAAAGGAACTATTTTTAACGAAAATATTTAGCACATACATATTTCATAGCTTCTAGTCTTCTTTTTTTTGATGATGGTGTAATGCGACAGAGGGCGCTGTGTGCTGAAGTATGGCGAAAATGTAGTACTATTGCTATACCATGTGTATATATACACTGCAGTCCAAAAGTTTGAATTCAGTTTGCAATATTTCGAAGGAAAAACAAATATTAACACCGAAAATATAAACTAGAAAAATAAACATGTTATATTAGTGAGAAATATATAATATACATATATGTGGGATTGGACCGATACTGCAACAACATAACCTACAGACAGAAGACATAACGAGCGAACATAGGCGTACATGACTAAACAAACGACCGACACAACCGATACAATGAGATACCCAGAAAACGATCAGAGACTAAATACACTCACACGAACGAACGAAACCACTAAGGGGAAAAACCAGTATATCAACCGTACTAATGTGTGCCTACTGCCTCCCAGAGAGTTCAGTGGTAAAGCAGCCGTCAAGCCATCAACTCACTTAAATGTAATTCAGTGGCAGAAGTTATACTAAAAACTAAAAAAAAACTCAACTTAAAGAGAAAATAAATTAATCAATGAAAGTATATTAATATCCACGAGTGTTATTTGTTTTTCGCATAACTAAATTGTTTAAATCCCATTTGTATAAAACAGAAATATGGTGAAAATTATTTTTACGTTATAATATAACACATACAAATTTATTAAAAGAAAAGAAGAAAAAGTGGCTTTTTCGTCAAAAAGTTGATTTTTAGCTTCTGGGTAGAAGTTTTTGAACTGTTGCATGTGGGATATCGTTCCAGCAATCCAGCAGTGTATCCCACGATTATGGGAATCAATAATTGACTCTCAACGAAGCAGATGCCCTAATGAGCTGCTTCGACGTATTTGGAGATAAGGTCATTGGGACAATTCAATGCAAGTCAGGGCATTGAAATAGAGATGGTGGCGGATTAATGGGCCAACGGCAGCGCTCATATCCCCGAAGCGGGTTACTGACTTCGGATTCGCCGGTTCCTTTTGTCCAAGGGATTCAACAAAGGACCTGGCCCTTCAGGTTGGGGGTTGTGCGTGGGGTTAACAACCCAGCCATGGGAAAAAATAGTTGCAAAGCGACCAATAGCATCGGAAAAGCACGGATTAACTGCTGACTACTAAGTTAGGGCCGTTGTCGTAAAATACAAAGCGTTTTTTTAATATTGTCTTATACGCTTCCTTCTTCATTTTTCCAATGTCAAGGGGTCATTCAGATCTCCAACTTCTTTGGATAAGGAACATCCGTAGACCTTAATAGAACCGCCTCCATGCTTCACAGTAGGTAACAAACAAACGGGTAGCATCTGTTGTTATCGCTACTTCGAACGAAAACCCTCGGCTCTGTGCCAAATATCACGAATTTGGATTTATCTCATTTGGATGTTTGTTCCGCAATCCCGCCTTAACGGCGGAACGGATTTAGATGAAATTTAGTACTTAGTTAGTTTAGTAGTGAATTTTAGGTACCGGATTGTATAATAGACTACTTTTCATCGCGAAAAAAATCACAATTCCTGTGGTAGAGACTTAAATGTGAATTCATGTATGACTGGAGGGCTAGTCTGTCATTGTTTTCATGCCTCCGCGACTGCACTATTTTGTGTGATTTGGTAGATAAGTTGCAGGATTCACTTTACTACAACACAGGCTATTGACATGTTTTTATTTAAATAATACAAAAATATTTATTCAGATGTCCACGCAGACAAAGTCGTGGGTAGAAGACACATGAATGAAGTCAGATAATCGTGTCGTACTCAAACTTTTGATCTCAAGTGTAAGTGTGTGTGCAGTGCAAGGGTGTTATTACTTTGCTTCCAAAGAATAATTTGTTTTCCTCCGACTAATTTTAGGATGGGAAAATATATTCAAAGCTCGTCCGCTCTCAGGGCCACATGAAAACTAACATACAAACACACACAAATAAAACACAGCATCCATGTAAAACGGCATAAGCTTAAAAAATTAAGGATAAACCTCAAGAAATTAGATATAAACAGGAGTGGAGCAACATAAACTTGGAAGTTTCACTATAATTCTTAATAAATCACTCTAAGTCAGGGGTTACTATATACATACATATATATTCCTTGTAGCATCAGGATTCATGAGGGAGGCAGCAGTATTGTAGAAAGCAGATGGAACAAACTAAGGATACTCAAGAGTATCCTTATAATGGATTAAAATTGGGCGCAAAGACTTACCAAATTAGAAGAATGAAGAAGAGTATGGAAAAGAAGAAACTTTGCCCAAATCCTTGGAACACATTTCACCAGGAAACACAATGAATATTTATATTAGTGAAAGTTATTTTTTCTTTTTTAGTCCTTGCATACAGGACTTCGACGATGAAGACTACCACCAAACTAACGACGAAAATAAATTTCTTTTTTTTGTTGGTTTTTGGGGTCGCGATAAAAACTTTCACCAATCTTGATGATGATTATGCTGATGATGGTGATGATAATTTTTTTTTTCAAAAACGAGGTAACCAAGTGCCATTGAGGAGAAAATAATATGAGAAAAACTAAAAAGGATTATTAAGAATTTCTGTAGAACATATTTTATGGCTCAGTAAATGCTGGCAAATTGAGAATGACAAAGGCCAACGATTTGGCTCACACACACACACATTTCACCATGTAACTATGTACGCAGCAAGGATTGGATTTTCTCGTAATTTCCTTTCCTTTTGACTCTGGACTCCTAGATATAGGGATCAATAATGAAATCCAATTGCAAATCCCTTTAGACTGTTTTTTGTTTGCTCTCCTTGTTGTCATTGCCATTGAGCCATCATCTTCATTATCATTAACGTCACTATTCAATTGGGAAGGACTATAAACAGATATCCTGGCTTTTTGTATTGAATTGGTATAAGGTTCACTTTTTTCTGCTCTTGCTTTTTTTCTTATTTTTTTTCTTCTGTATCAAGGACAAGTCAAGGAACAATGTGTGTATGTGTATCTGGTATTCTTTATTATACTTTGTGCCTCATTTTGATTAAGGAAAAGAATGGCAGTGTGTGTATTTACACTTCTCTATAAAATATCCTACTGTGTATACCTACATAATAAATATATATAAAAGGACGAAAGGATTTGTATCAATAAAAAAGAGTTGTCTGGAGGATTTAAATTTGCTGGGGCATCTCGATTTTCCATTGTTGTTGGGATTTTGTTTTTTTTTTTTGACATTAATATTGTCAATGAAATAAATTTCAAGGTTTTTTTGCCTGCAACAGAGCGTGTGCTGCTCAGTTTGTTTTCCTTTTTTTTTCTTAACAAGGATATAAATTATAGGTGGCTTTTGTGCTTGGCTGTATTTTATTTTGCGAATGATGATAATCCTACAGACGTGGTTGGAAAGTTAATTAAATTTTTAAAGAGGGTAGCGTTTATTTGTTTTTTTATTAATGTGTTGTAGATGTATTGTATACTAAGGACCACCTGTTGAAATAGGCTTTTCAAAGATGTCTGAAAGGAAGCATAACAAGAAAGTTTTTAAAAATACATATCTACATATGTATGTTGTGAATTTAATTGAAGACTTATTTCGAACACGGTTTAGTTGTTGGTAAACCGCGTAAAGTTATAGTGATGCACACAAGCAGATCAATGGTAAGTCAAATATAAAAGTGCGGAATAGGGTAGGCCCTAAAATAGAACCCTGCGGGACTCCTTGTTTTACAGTTTTAAAGGAAAAAGACGCATCGTTACTTTTTGTATCTTGTTTTTAAGAAACTTTGAATAAGCTTAAGAGTCACATCATTGAATCGAAAAAGGTGTTCAAGTTTCCTGCAAAGAATATCATAATTAACAACATTTTAAGGGGAGGATTGCAACTGGCTACTTCGAGTGAACATTTTTTGTAAAAGAAACGATAAAATAAGGAAAGACATGAAACATTGCGTCGGTGTTCGAGAGGGGCAATTGTTTCAGCGGCAGTTCTATTTCCTATCAGTTTTAACGCTCTATTTTGTATTCTATCAAGCAGGTCAAGCGATGTTTGTGAAGCACGTGCCCAGATGTAGGAGTTATACTCGAGTTTAGGGCGTATAAACGCTTTATAAATTGTAGCCAGATCAGAAGGGAAAAAATACTTCTTACACCGATACAGAAATCCTAATTACTTAGCAACATTTTCGGCAAACACATATACAGAGTACTGAGAGCTTTCGGGTTTCATCAATGTAAGTGCCATTCATGGACAATGGCATGGGGAGTTTGTTTAGCTTTAACGACGAAAGACAGCATTGATTTTTCGAATCATTAACTTAAAACGATTCCTATTACCCCATTTGAAAATGCTGTATAAATCGGATTTTAATGAGCTTGAAATACGGTACCGTTGCAACTGTATGCCCCAAGGCGAAGGACGTGAATTATCGAACGAATATGAAAAGTTGAGGGTAGAGTCCTCAGCAAAACAGTTAAGTGGATTAGAAGTAACAGACAGAAGATCATTTATAAAAATGAGGAAGATTCAGAGACAAAAGGGAGCCCTGGGGCACACCAGCATTTATTTTGTAGGAATCAGACTTTAATCCGTCCAATACAACTTGTATTGAACGGTCAAGAAGATAGCTTCTAATGCAATGAACTAGAGAGTATCATCGATCCCAAAAGCACGCATTTTCGATAAGAGAGCTTCATGCCAAACTCTATCAAATGCCTTGGAGATATCAAGAGCAATAATCTTACTTTCACCAAAGCGATGTAAAGATTTGTTCCACGGTTCGGTGAGATATGCCATCGGATCACCAGTGGAACGGTTGCGCGGAAGCCATACTAAGGGTCATGGAGAAGCTTTCGATCTTCGAGATATTCCTTAAGCTGATGGTTAATCAGCGTTTCCATGACCTTAGAAAGAAGGGCTGTTAGTGCTATGGTACGGTAGGAGGAGGGGAGGATGGGTAACCTTTCTTAGAAACAGGCTGGACAAATGCTGTTTTCCATCTCCTAGGAGAGATTCTAGAAGAGTAGGAGCGATGGAAAAGCTTACGCAGTGGCTTTGCCTGTGTGGAAGAACACCTCTTCAGAAGAATCGGGGTATACCAACCGGGCCAGCCGATTTGTGTATATCGAGATCTTTCAGAACTCTTCTCTACGATTGCGGAAAAAAATCTGCCCCATGGAAAAATTTACATTCTCATGTACAGGAGGAACAACGTTGCTGCGGCGAGCAAGGTTGCCTTATCTGAAGAGTAAACAATTGGTTTGTTATTGTCGATGAGCGTTGGAACCGAAGATGTTGAGGTTTTAATATTTGTTTGGTTCTTTCAATAACGCAGTTTCACGAGTTCCTTGCTTGTTTGTGCTTTTCCGATTTTCCTCTGTAGGGTTGGCTTTGTAAGATCGAAAACTTACTTCTTTGAGCCTGAAAGCTTCTTTACACTCAGAGTTAAACCAGGACTTTTTTAGGCTTGATGCTTTTTACTCTGTTAGTAATAAAAGCACACATCCCTAGAAGAATCACATTTGTGATCATTTCAACACAGCCACCAATGTCACTATCGAGGAAGCATAGTGACCAGTTACAGTTTCAGTTTCGGAAAAAATATTAAGGCCGTCCCAGTTGGCTTAACTCATATTGCCAAACGGTCCTTGTGGGGAGTTTTTCTTTAACTGGAAGGGTGGAGGACTAGAAATTTGCTGAAATACACAATGGTCCAAAGTGCCAAATGGAGAAGTTACACTAATGGTATATTTATCAGGATTTATCTATATTATGTAAGAACCTAAACTTTTTCAACACATAAAAATCCTATTCCTTAAAATACATACTCCTATAATTTTTTTTCCATTTTTACCGAAATAGTGAAACTTTCGACAGGTTATTGCATTTCGTTTTATTTACGTTTAAATATTTCTTTTTTCCAAAACTTTTTTCTGACCATTTCATCGTCCTTCTCAAAAAAATAAAAGAAAAAACTCCTCTTCATTGCTCAGAGTTACTCAAATCAAAACTTAAATTCAACACACAACCCAAAAAGAATTCTTTTCAACAAGATTTTATTTATTATTCACTTGATTCAAAATTTCAAATTCCCTTCAAATGGTCGACGATCAACTATACTAGATACACTACTCCCTCAACTATGTCCTGTAATTCGTCCTTACGAATCTAAATCGTCGTCGTCGGCGTGTTGTATAGTGAATTCGCCCGTTCCTCAATAAATCACCATAAAACACAATGAATGCAAAGTAACTCTCAATATTTCATTCATGCCATTCATTGTGTGTCCTCTCCACCGACCGACAGACGGTGATGTTGCCATCTTCCCAGAGCCGCACCGTCATCCTCATCTCATCATCCATCCAACCAGCCAACATCCTGCCGTCATACCAAAATATCTTCAGATTAAACTCTCAATAAATATAACGGTAAGGAGCAAAATATAAATATTTAAAATCACAATTCCTGAGGGAGCTGGAAAGGGAACTGGATGAAACTAGGTCAGAGGTTCATTTATCATGTTTGATAGATAACTATATTGATGTATGTACCTGGTGTCTTTACTATACACACACAAACACAGACTTATGTTAGTCCTATAGTTAGTCAGGAGGGCCACCCAGTCAAGGAATACCCACTTCCCACTTCCAACAACAAAAGTGATTTACTGTATATTTGCATATTTCACTTGACTTCAAGGACTTGAAGCGCACAATGACAACAACGACAACTTCGTCGACAAGTGTGTTCCTCCACATGTGTGTACGGTACGAATCCGGAGTGTTTAAGAGCAGCGCAACGAGAGAGGCCAAAGTGCACTAACAACCTCCGAGTTTCACTGCTCTATCCATATACGTATATATGAGGAGTTGCAAATAACAACTGTCATGCCACCCACAGTTGGAAGTTGGGGAGTCCTGCTTTTTTTTTACACTCGTTACCTTACCTACTCCCAATTCAGCCTGGAAAACCTATTCTCTATGGGGGCCACGTAAAGCAACAATGAATAAATCGACATTTTTCGTCCTTTCCAACTGTTTTTTTGTTTTGTTTTTGTTGTTGTTTTGAAAAGCATTTTAAAATGTATACTACATACATCTTGGTCACAGGACAGATACAGAGGAGTGGAACAGGTGAACCAAAAACAAAAAAAATATAGAGACAAGGGATCTAGGGATGTAGGTTAGGGGTTTAGGAATTATTCTGTCGAATGCAATTTCAGGATCACTTAATAGAGAATGTCAAATGCCATGGAATTAGGTTTCGGGTTGGAAATGTTTAATTATATTATTTTATGACAGAAGAGAGCCAAGAGAGAGGAAGAAAATGGACGTTAGAAGGGCCCTTATTGCATATAAAATCCTTTCCAAGTCGAAATATATTTAATGAGGTAATTTCAATGTTTCAAAATTGTCATTTCCACAATTCTGTTTCAAGAAAATTAATACAAAATGAGATTTTGTTTTCTTTTTTATTATTTTTAGATAGATGCAGGCGAATTTCTTCTGGTTGGATAAATTGCTTTTTACGAGTAAAGTCATGATATGAAGCATTGCATTCAGGTGACAGAGGATGTATTTCAAATTATTATTCAGAAATTCAGTTAGGAGATAGATTGTTTGCTGATGGAAATTAATTCCGTAGAATTTGTTTCGTAGATTTGAATAAGCCTATTTTGAAGTTTCTGGACATGTTTTCAATATGCAAATGGAGCATAAAGATGGTATTTGGGAAGCAAAAATAAACACAGAAGGCTCTTATAGGTAGGCTATTGACAAGTAAAATTTCTGGAACTTCAAATAATGAATCAGAATACTTAAAAACTGGACACACAAGTAAGTATTTTTGAGTTTAAATTCAACAGTCTATGATATACATAGTTTGTTCTTGTTGAATTTCACCAGTTTGAGTGCTTAATCACCTGGAACAACAACTTCTCTCAAATAGTGTGGTGGAAGTAGTTAATGTTCCAGTAAGAAAAGGTTGGGTGCTGTATGAATAGTGTAGGCACTGAAAGGCATCAAACTGGTGATGCACAGTCGCTGCAACTATATCGTACACATCAATTGTGCTTATTTTACCTCCTCGCGGTAACCACCGGGTACTGGTCTGTCCATCCGGACATTCCTGCTAAACTTATAAGCGCGAGTGTTGAACACAGGAAAAATAGCAACACTATAATGCTCTGCTTTAATGACTGTTCTGATCGATTCGCAGAAGTCTTGCACGAGCCCCTCAGAAAGAGGACGTACGGCGGATGAGCCCAACCAATTGGACCAACGGTGGCGGCAACAGTCAACGAAGCAGACGCCCTTATGAGCTACTTCGACGTATTTGTTAGGACAATTCAATGCAAGTCAGGGCATTGAAATAGAGATGGTGGCGGATGAACCCTTAATGGGCCAACGGCAGCGCTCAAATCCCCGAAGTGGGTTACTGACTCCGGATTCTCCGGTTCCTTTTGTCCAAGGAATCCAACAAAGAACCTGGCCCTCCATGTTGGGGGTTGTGCGTGGGGTTAACAACCCTGCCACGGAAAAAAGAAAAAGTTGCGAAGCGACCAATAGCCTCGGAAAAGGACGGATTTACTGTTGACGACCCGGAAAAACGAATCAAGGACAACGACCTTCGGATCTGCACGTGGAATGTTAGAACTCTTAACAGACCACGTGCATCCAAACAACTAGCGGAGGCCCTAGACTGCTACAGAGCAGGAATTAGTGCCATCCAGGAAGTGCGATGGAATGGGCTGGGCAAAAGGAGGATGAAAAACTGTGACGTGTACTACGGTGATTGCGCAAGAAGACCACAGCGTTTATTTGGGTGCGGATTCGTCATAATCGGTAGACTTAGGCAAGAAGTCTTGGGCTTTCGACACGTAAGTGAGCGACTTGTGACAATCCGTATCAAGGCTAAATTCGCCAACATTAGCCTAATATGCGCTCATGCCCCCACAGAGGACAAAGATGACGCCACCAAGGATGACTAGGCGATTTTAATGCCAAAATAGGTAAAGAGGAAATCTTTGGTAGGACTGTCGGAAAACATAGCCTACACGACACAACGTCTGAAAACGGACTTAGGCTAATTGACTTCGCAGGGGCACATAACGTCACCATTGCCAGCACACGGTTTCCTCATCTCGATATACACAAAGATTGATCACGTTGCGATCGATGCAAGACACGCCTCCAGTATCTTGGATGTTCGCACCTTCCGAGCAGCTAACATCGACTCGGATCACTACCTTGTTGCAGCAAAGGTAAGAATGCGAATAACACGAACTCCAAAACAACGGAGTAACACTGTGAGGAAGTATGACGTCGGAAAGCTGAAATCGCAAGAAACCGCCAAAACCTATGCCGATCGAATATCCCGTAACCTCTCTAGAAATCCAGTACCGCCAACATCAAGTGCCGAAGACCAGTGGCAACACTGCCAACAAGCCATCAGAGATGCCGCAACTGATGTGCTAGGTTTCACCAGACCACCACCACGAAACCTCTGGTTCGATGACGAATGCAGGCAGGCCCATGCAGCCAAACAAGAGGCATATAAAGAGGCGCTGCAAAGAAAAACGAGAGCTGCTCGCGAGCTCTACGAGCAGAAAAGACGGGAAGAACACCGGCTTCTCCAAAAGAAAAAGAGAGAGCATGAGAAGCGCGCGATCGAAGATGTTGAGAGATGCTACTCCTGGAACAACGTGCGGAAGTTTTACCAACAGGTAAAAAGAACATGCCAAGGAAAAAAATCCCGCACAGAAGCCTGTAGGGATAGGAATGGAAACCTTGTAGTAGAGTCACAGTCGGTGCTGAGTACATGGAAGGACCATTTCTGCAGACTGTTAAACGGCGATGAAGGCCAAAATCCGCTGTCAGGCAGAATGAACCATTCAACATGGATGATGACAGACAAAACTTCCGTCCACCTGACCAAAATGAAGTAAGGATAGCAATATCTAAACTCAAAAACAACAAAGCTGCTGGACCCGATGGACTACCCGCCGAACTTTTTAAAGCGGCCGGAGATGACCTGGTGGAGTGCATACACCAACTCATCTCTAAAGTTTGGTCAGAAGAAAGTATGCCTGATGAATGGAACCTCAGCATCGTTTGCCCGATTCACAAGAAAGGAGACCCTCTAAACTGCGCCAACTATAGAGGAATAAGTCTCCTGAATATCGCCTACAAGATCCTCTCTGCCGTACTATGTGAACGCCTGAAACCTTTCGTCAGCAACCTGATTGGCCCTTATCAGTGTGGTTTCAGACCAGGAAAGCCCACAATCGATCAAATGTTCACGCTACGGCAGATCCTGGAAACTACCCAAGAATTCCAAATCGGTACCCACCACCTCTTTATCGATTTTAAGGCCGCGTACGATAGCATTTATAGAGACGAGCTATACAGAGCCATGTCAGGTTTTGGCATCCCCACAAAACTTGTCAGACTGTGCAGGATGACGATGGAGAACTCTCGCTGCTCCGTCAAGGTTGGTACTGACCTCACAGAAGCTTTTGACGTCAAAAAAGGATTCCGACAAGGTGATGCGCTATCGTGCGATTTCTTCAACTTAATACTTGAAAAAAATTATAAGAAACTCGCAAGTCAATTGTAGTGGGACAATTTTTTTCAAGTCTGTGCAATTGCTAGCATACGCTGACGACATAGACATCATTGGCAGAACTCGGCGAGCTGTCACTGGAACGTTTACTAGCATTGAAGCTGAAGCGGCTAAGATGGGACTAGCAGTCAATGAGGCCAAAACGAAGTACCTGATGTCCACAAAAAGGGACCGGCAGATTGGACAAAACATCACAATGGACAGGTACAACATTGAGGTAGTTAGGAAATTTGTGTACCTCGGATCCGCTATAACATCTGACAACAACATCTCGTCAGAAATAAAGCGAATCGCTGTTTCTATGGGCTAGGAAGGCAATTGAGTAGCAAAGCCCTCTCTCGAAAGACAAAGGAGACTCTGTATAAGACCCTAATCATCCCAGTCCTGCTCTATGGCGCCGAGGCATGGACTCTATCTAAAGCGGATGAAGATATCCTTAGTCGTTTCGAGCGTAAGATTCTTCGGAAGATTTTTGGCCCTATCTGCGTTAACGGGCTTTGGAGGAGAAGGTTCAACCAAGAACTATACGAGCTGTACAGCGACATTGACCTGGTCAAAAAAATACGCATATCACGTTTAAGATGGCTAGGTCATGTAGAGCGAATGGACAACAATGCTCCGGCTCGCAGGATCTTCGATTCCATCCCAGAGGGTAGACGCAGTCAAGGAAGGATGACCTCAACCAACTTGGAGTGCTAAACTGGAGGCAGCTAGTCAAAGACCGAGCTGGCTGGAGAGGCATGTTGGTTGAAGCCCAGGTTCGTCCCGAACTGTAGCGCCACCTAAGTAAGTAAGTAAGTAAGAAAAGACATTCCCGCTCATCGATTTCGCTGTAGGATTTTTTCGTGATGTATTAAATGTGAATGTAAGAGAGTCCGATATTGATCAATATTTTGCTAAGCAGATTAAGAAGAGGAATCAGAATTCAACTACCATGAAGGAAAAAATTATGCACCAGAAGCGAGAAAAAAGAGAACAATTAAATACAAAACAACTGATTGGAGTTTTGAAACCTCATTATGTCTACATCAATGGTTGCTTATCACACCAGAGACGTCAACTGTTTAAAAACGCACTGTCTATGAAAAGTACGAAGGGAGATTAAAATATGTTTGGACGAGAAATGGGAATATTTTTGTGAGGAAAAGTGTATATCTGATTTTGAAAAAAATATGAGCATTGTAAATCCTATATTTCCAATTGTCCAAAGTATTTGTGATACGCTAGATTTTCGTAGTTTTTCTGACAACTGTTTTTACATTCAACAACATATTTAAAGCTTAAGAAATTTTTTTTCAAATTTTCTTCCTCACATTGAGTCTCTAAAAAAAATTGCCAGTTATAATTGTTCTAACTAAGATTTGGGTTTTTAAAAATGAAATGTCCAGTTATAATATACCGGGCTATGCACTTGTCAGCTGCTGTAAGGAATCTTATTCATCTGGTGGCGTGGGAGTTTATATTGATGAACATTTTAGTAAAGTTATCATTTTACTATCAAAATGAGAACTATACTATGCTGTTTTTTTTTTATAGATTACATGCATTTAGTAAAGGTTTCTTTATAGATGAATTCAGCAATATTCTCGAGGTATGTAATAATAATTGGTGATATTAATATAGACATTCTCGACTCGATTGATAGAGAAAATTATCTTTTTTTAATTGCAGACTAAGGTTTAAAGTCTTTAATTAATGAACCTACTCGGGTCACTGAATCTTCTAGCACTTGCATAGACCATATTTTTAATCACTATAGCATAAACAACAAATTTAATTTTATTGGTTATGTTCTCGACTTAAATATTTCAGATCACAAGCTCATTGCTCTTAACTATGATTTTCAAGAAGTCTCGAAACCATCTAACTTATCGCATAAAACCATAATCGACTACTATTTATTAATAAATATTTTAACCCATACATTTTGGGAACCAGTTTACTTGGAAAATGATCCATCTGTTGCTTACGCAAACTTTGTTTCAATCTTACAAGATCATATTCAAACTTCTTCTTCAACTTCAGTGAGACGGTCTAAGAAAAGAAAGTTTTTAAAACCCTGGATGAATTTAAGCCTCCTTATTTTAATCAATAAAAAGAACAATGTGTGTTTAAAGGTAAAAAAAACATCCAATGAATTTAAAATTAAAAAATGGGCACGACTGGGTCGCACGTACTTGCTCTTATGTGCCTAGTTACATTGGAAAGCAGGATCTTTGGCAGAAACAAGTAACATTTGCGTTGAAAATAACACAGTTTGAACTTATAAAAAGTATTAAAAACCACAATACTTAACGGTTTTTAGTAAAAATGAAGTATGCCATCACACGTCTTAAATAACAAGGAATTTATGAAAAAAGTATTCGAAAATTGTAGGACGGATTTTGATAAAATCCTGTTTTTTTAGTATTTTTAAAAATAAATAATTTTTAAAATTTTAGTATGCAGTTTTTTAGAATTTATTAAAATACATGTGATTATCAAATTAAAAAAAAAATTTTTTTGATTAGTTTTCAAAATATTAATTTTAATTAGAAAAAAAAGTTATTCAAAATGTTGATATGCAGAAATAATTTGGCTACCTAGATCTTCTCAAATATAAAATTTGATAGGAATCCAAAGAGCCCTAACCGAGAAAGCCAAAAATTAAAAAAACCGTTTTATGAAAGGTCCCGTTAATAGACTTTTTCCGTATATGTGGTTCTAATCAAATGAAAGGCAATACCAACAAAAAAATTCTCAAAAATTTTCATTAAAAACGTTGAACCGTTTTCGAGAAAAATAAGATTTCCTAAACGGTCATATGGCAGGTACCGTTATTTGAGGGCTAAAAATAAAATTTCAATTTCTCCTCTGGGGAATGCCAAAATAATCATACACACCAAGTTTGAAGATAATCGCTTAAGCCGTTTAGTCTGCAGCTCGTTATACATATTGACAGACAGACAGAGACAGTAAGACATTTTTTCTCGATCACTTTTTTAGACTTCTCTATGATCGTAATGTCATGTTTGATTGTTATCTCAATTTTTTTAATATTCACGAATCCTAAACTTGCCTTATAGTCCCTATAATCGCAAGTGAAAAATATTACGTTAAACTTTGTAAAATTGTCAAATCAGCAGTCGAAAGTAAACGCGAAAAGTATTATTCAACCCAACGGAATAAAGGCAATCCTAAAGAGGAGTAGAAAATTGTTGACAGTATTCTAGGCAAAAATATAAAATCCAATGTAATTGAATCTGTGGTGGTCAATAATATTTCCTCGCATTCTTTTTCAATTGCAAACAAATTTAATGAATATTTTACAAACATCGCTGATAATATTAGACCGTCAATAAATTCACAATCTAATTGTTACTGTTTGAATGGTAAGAAGGTTGCTTGCGAACAATCACAACCAAAAAGTATCGCCTTTGAACCAATTACATCTTTTGAAACATGTAAAACTATTTCTTCGTTGAAGAATAAATCATCTTGTATCTAGCATTATACTGAAAAAAGTGGCATTTTATGTATCTTATTTTCTGAGTTGCATTTTCAATCTAAGTGTTGAACAAGGATGTTTCCCTCAGCAACTGAAATGTGCTGAGGTGATTCCTCTTTTTAAGAAAGGTGATCGTAAAAATGTGGCTAATTTTAGAGGAATTTCTCTTCTTCCAAAATATTTGAAAAAAAAAAAAAAATATAAAAAGAATATCTTCGTTCTTATATATATATAAAAACAAATATTTTAATGAAAATCAATTTGGCTTCCGTTCAGACAAGTCTACAGAAGAAGCGATTCTCAGGCTATGTTATCAGCTTTATGAAAGTTTGAATAGCAACAAAACCACTTTTGCTCTTTTTATTGACATGACAAAATCCTTCGATATGGTTGACCACGTATTGCTTTCAAATAAATTGTAAAGCATAGGTTTCAGAGGCTTAATCTTTGTCATTATGATTTCTTTTGCCATGGCTCTAATTGTAATAGATTCAGTTTTCCTGTGCATGATTGCGGTAAGCAAAATTTTTTGCACAGCGACTTGTGTTCCGATTCTTGTTTTAAAATCGATATGGTTAAAAACTATAAGTACTAAGGGGTAATAATTGATACAAATCTTAATTGTAAAGATCATACTAGAGATCTAAGAAGCTATCTCTTAGCTGTTACTCGAAAAATGTATCTATTAAAACCATTCTGTTCAAAAAAATTATTAACTTCAATTTATTACGGTCTCGCGCACTCTAAATTACAATATGGTTTGTCAAGCTGGGGTGGTTTATATGCAAATTCCTTAAGACCGTTGTTGACTGCTCAAAAACACGTTATTAGAATAATTTGCAACAAAAATTGCCTAACTGAAAGTTGGCCCCTATACAAGGAACTACGAATTCTACCTATAAGACACCTTTACATCTTTAAAGTTCTTAAGGAATTTTATAAACAGAGTGGTTCCCACTGCGAACAAAACCCATTTTTCAAACTTTTATACTGTAACATCACCGCGATTTTTTAATAAGTTGCCTATGTCAATCAGAACAACGGTGCATTTTAACCCATATCTAAATAAAATTAAAAAAACTGGCTTTTCACAATTTACGTAATATTGAAAATTCTTGATCTTATTTTATATCTTTGGGAAAAACTTTGTTGTATAATGTTTGTATGTTTTGTAATGGATATCCAGGCTCGTAAACTTGTTCATCCTATTCTCCTAGTGTCATATTGATTCTCTTTGTAACAAATTGTTTTCAAACTGTTGTCACCCTACACCAGTTTCTATTATACACTGAGTTACAAAAAAAGTGGCGCAGTCATAGTTTTTGATGTGTTAATGAGTTTATTTGAATTTGTTTATTTATTAGTTTTTTTTAGTAATTTTTGTGAAAAAAATACGCAAATAAAGGCAGAAGAAGTCGCCAGGGCGCTGGCTTTGACCGAGGATGGACGAAGTGTACGGTATGAATCTATTATGATTAGAAAACCGGAGGCAACGCTAAGGAGAGCTATTAAAAGGTACAGGGACACCAATTCTTACACCCGACGTCAAGGCTCAGGTCGACCGAGAGCAATATCTGCAAGGGATGACCGATTTTTGGTGCACTTCGAGATCGTCACCAAACCGCGGTTGAGCTGTCTCACAGACTTCGATCAGTGAGAGGGACAGCTGTAAATGCACAAACGATGAGGCGGCGATTAGAAGAGAGTTGCCTGAGAGCAAGAAGACCCGCTCGCGTGCCGAGACTTACGGTGCAGCACAAGCAAAGTCGGATGGAATTTGCTCGCCTTCACCAAGATTCGACCGAGGCCGACTGGAGTAGAGTTCTTTTCACTGATGAGTCAAGGTTTTGTCTGCGCTCACCAGATCCGGTGAAAGATTCTCTTCGGCAACAGTTGCTCAGCGGGAAAATTTCTGGGGAGTTTTAGTCATGGTGTGGGCAGGAATTTCCATGCGCGGGAAAACCGAGCTATGCATCGTGGAAGGATCCATGAACTCAAGTTATTACCTGAACAACATTCTGAAGTAATATGTGGTTCCATTTGCACCATTAATTGGCAATAACTTTTTGCTGATGCATGACAATGCTAGACCAGACTTTGCTAGGTGCGTTACCGACTACGTGCAAGAAGCGGAAATCGAGATGATGGCTTGGCCTACGATGAATCCGCACATGAATCCCATCGAACACGTCTGGGACACGGTGGGAAAAATGATAAGGAGGCGACTTGCCCTCCCAGAGACACTCAGTGGGCTGAGATCTGCTCTGATCGAGGAATGGCACAATTTGGACGACACCATCGTAGCAAACCTTATGTTGCAATTTTTTTTTAGATGATTTTATGTTAAAAAAGCATAACTGTGTCAAAAAAAAGGTTTTTTTTAATCACTTTAAAATATTGCAAAATTTTAAGGTGCGCCACTTTTTTTGTAACTCAGTATATATATTACTTAGTATGTTTCATTTAACTTTAACTGTAAGTTAATGAATGATAACTATTATTTATTCTTTTTTGTTAAAATTTCACAACAAAAACTGTAAACATCCTTGTAACGAATAAATAATTATATGTCTAATCTAAATCTAAATCTAAAATATTTGTATTAATTTTGCGTTGCAATTCTTATAATGACTATTATTAATTAAATGACTCTTAAGAACGTTCAAAACCATATATTTGAGTTATTTTTTTTTCGAAAAGGGGTTTTTATCGAAAGTCGAAATGAAATAGTTTCTGAGGTTCTAATTGGGAATGGATGAAGTGGAGTACATTTGATACAAATTAATTTGTAAAAAAGTATTTTTTGCAGGATGTTTTGAAAACCAGGATTCAGTTGAAAATTAGTGAATTTTTTTTCTAAACAAACAAGAGAAATGTAAGGTTTCTATAATTTATAACAAAAAATTAAAAGACACGACTTTCAAAATTTGTATCATACATGTTTCCGGTATGATGCAAAGCACGAGTTTGATTAAAATCTGATCGAAAATTACATAAACACTTGATGGCAGTGTTGCCACTGGGAAATTTGAAAAAAGTCAAAAAAAACATCACCAGCGAAGAAAAAGTCGCATAAAAAAAATTTTAATAACCGTTACAAATCCTTATAAAATGCAAAATAATTTCTCGAAAACGGCTCCCAGAATTTTTATGAAAAAGAAATCAGTGTAGGTGTGGTAAATGTTTTGGTGAAAAAATAATTAAGTTTGTGAGCTAGAAACCGTATTTTTTACTTTCTCGAGAACTGGTTAATCGAAGGTTGTCAAAGTAATTTTTTACATACAAATATTTTCGTATTGCTTGTTTTTGTGTTTGGATAATAATTAAATGTTTTTCTTTTTTTAATAACAATATTTTAAAGACGGGTTAAAAGATTTTTTTTTTAATTTTGGTTTTCAATGTACGTTATTTTAATTAAAATTAAATTAAATTAAAAAAATCAGTGTGCAATTGTAGGTGTAGGTTTTGTTTTGGTGAAAACCAAAGTGAAGATGATGGGCTTAAACGGTACCTCCCATAGAAGGGTTTTTTCTTCGACTTTCTCGAAACCTGGTCATTCGATTTCAATCAAAATTGATAATCACGAAGATGTTGTTGTTAGCCTAAGTAATTTTATTTTAAAATATTTTCGAAGACTTTTTTTTTATTTTTAATAATTTTCTTAATTTTTTTTTTTAATCAATATTTTGATATATTTTTCTAAAGAAACATTTTTTTCCGCTGAAAACTATTTTACGTGTACTTTTTCAAACAATCAAAAGCAAGAAAAATCGAATAAAAACTTTGAATTTCCTTTAATATTTTTCCAATTTTTTTTCGAAGCTGTGACCGCACATAAGAGCAAGAACGTGCGATCCAGTCGTGTTTTAATAAGATGGCGTTTAAATTAGTTAGCCCAAAAATTATGTTACGTACTTTTTTCGAACAGTCAAAAGTCAGATAAATCGAATAAAAACTTTTACAGGACTTTCACTGACAAATAGTTGATAATCTAAGGAGTTATTTGGCTATTTTAATTACCCCTAGTTGGCGGCTGGAGTCGATTTTTTTTTTTTTGAAAATTCTTATTTATGCCCCGTTTTCGATAGGACTTTTATAGGCGGATAGCTGATGTTGTAAGGAGTAACAAAGACTATTTAAATCACCTCTTGGTGCCGCTTAGATCGTTTTACAGCAGATAGCTAATTTTGTAAATAAGGCTATTTTGATACCTAGCGCCTCGCCGCACCGGGGTGTTTTTTTTTCGAAAATGTATGATATACCCGAGCAACGCTTGGTGGGTAAGCTTTGTATACAATTCATACAATGAATTTTTGTATGTTTGGATGTTTAAATGTTTTTTCCGAAATCACGCCTCAACGGCTGATTTGGATGAAATTTGTGAGGTCGATGGATAAGGGCTGGATTGAAGCATAGGCTATCCCGAATATGCATGGTTTCTGTAGGAATGGCCAAAATACAAAATGATGTAAAGGTTAAAGTTTGTTACGCTACTATGTCTCAACAACTGCGTGAATTTGTAAAGTTTGTTAGATGGAAGAGTTGCAGCATTCACTAGGCTAATATACTTTAATTCCTGTGGAAGAAATCTGAACAATTTTCTTAAACGAGTTTTAATTCAAAAATACAAATAATTTAAGTTTAAATAGGCGCAGACGAAGTTGTAATATGAACTTTAAAAAATTGGCTTAAGGTAGCCCTAAACGAGGAACATGCTCGCCAAACTTGTTCGTTTGGGTTATTCCCTATTCCCTACACGGCGAACATTCATTTCGTGTTGATTAGGTGGGTTTACATGGATAAACATTGTTGATGTTTCACCATGTAGACGCAAGAAAAACCGCAGACCCAACCATGTGTGCCGGTTTTCAAAAGTTTTGAAAACTTGGTGGTTGGGTCGAACCACTGAACTTGTCTGATCAAATGGCAAAAATTTGATTTTTGACGTTATAACGTCTTATAAATCGATGAGACGCTACACATACGAAATAACATGACTCAAGTGACGCACGGTTTTCAACCAAAACCGAAACCAAAACCAAGCACCAGGCGAACATGAAAAAGAACAGGCGCAAATTCCCAAAATGTATTACATTTGATTTATATAAATAAAATCCATCTATCTATCGGATTCACACTCATTGATCCTGTATCGAACTAAAAGCTTTGTGTTGCGACGTTGTGAGGTTTGAGTTGGATGTTGTTTTTTTCTCTCTCTTTTAGATCGGAAGTTCAGTTTGTTGCTCGTGGAAAGAAAGACATTTTATTTAGCCATAGAAGGGTTTTGAATATAAATAATTTTTAAAGTGGTTTTTGAGACTGAGTTTTAAATTATGTTATTTTATTTGGAATTTATTATTAATTGTTTAGTTTCGTCTGAGCTACAAAACAGATCTTAATTGTCAACAGCCATGGCTCTGATAGAGCATCGCGAAATCCAGCATCAATGCGCGTTGTTAGTAGTCGAATTGAGGAACGTCCGAAACCAACCGTGTGCTGATGACATGAATTTACTATTCTTTCTTCTGTTCTGATTGCCCCAGTTGCTCGGAAGTGTCTCTAGTTTGAAGATTTATCCACAATTCAGTTAAGGACTTATAACTCAACAAAGTGGGTCGAAATTCTACACAAAATCCTTCTGGCCAAAAATTTCTTGCGAATTTTTCATTTGGCTCTGTTCAAAATGAAAATCATTGAGTTCGCAGGAAAAAATTGATTAGATAACACAAATTAATTCAACATAACAATTTAAATATGAAGTAACAGTAAGAACTTCAATTTTTCATTTAATAGAACATGGATAAATGAAAATTCATGGGTATTTTGAAGTTTCATATTATAAGTGGCTCTTTTGAGTTTTGAATATTCGATGAAAGCAAATAAAAGGTAACCATTTCAACCGAGGAAAATTATCATTTTCTATAATCTAAGCTTCATTTCAATGACCATATAAATTTTAAGGATCGCGGTATGAAACTGCCTAGTGCTCTGAGTATATTATGGCTACGTAATTTCCAGAAACATACCTGTCATTCCAAAAAGAAGCTATAAATCCGACTAAAAGAACAACCTATTAAAAAAAAACTTGCAATTTAAAAAGTCATGGCAACATTAATTTTAATACCATTCACCAACATAATACAGAATACCTTTATTCTGGGTGAAGGATATAGCAAAAAGAATCCCTCTAAGGTAGATCCTTGTCAACTCTACTGAATTCTCAAAATTATCCAATCAAATACACAAAAATAGGCATTTTTTTTTCTTTCTTTTTTTCAAATAAAAAGCAATTTAAATCCTCCTCTCACATTACTAGCTCTCTCTCTCTCTGATGGAATGTACTTTTCGTCAATAGATTTAACTCTAACAACATAGCAGTCTAGTTACGTAGCAATCTTGTTACATTTTTTCTCATCTAAAGCGTTTACATTTTTCATTGAAAAAATATTATAATCGCATCACCACTAATGGAGGAAAACGCGTAAGCTGGTGCACGATACTCCAAATAACAATACCAAAAAGAAAAGTCAAAATAGCTAAAGTATTTCGTACAAAAGATACAAAAAAAAAAAAAACCTGCCATCGATACTCCGTCAATGTTAACCTATTTTCAATATTTCATTCTTCGATATCTTTTTTTGATTACAATAAATCGCCGCCCTCTTTCCCGCGTACATATCTGTGTCATACATTTTATAAATATTGAGTGATTTTTCCTCCTTAGCTTTTGTCGTAGCCAGTATTGTTGTGTTGGTTTTGAGGGTGTAAGAATTTTCATTCAAATAACACAACTCTGTAGATTCTTTTACACAGTGAGGTGCAAACAAATGTTGCCCACATTTTCAACAATTAAGAAAATTCTAAAAAAAAATCAACAAAATAAGAATTTAGTTCCTCCCTGACCGTAACATATTACATTGCATTGAAGGCAATCCCATTAAAACCAGTTATACAGCAAACCAACACAATGGACTCTTCACTAAACATGACAAACATATTTTCGTACATGTTTATAATTCACACTTTACGGCTGAATATTAACGATCACCTTCAATAACTGCGCGAACAACAGCCCCTTCCTGATACATGGAAACCGTCAAAAGTGATAGCCGTGCCGAAGAAGACCAACCGGACATGCGTCGAGGGATATCGGCTAATTTCCTGCTGGAGGGGCCAGAATGAGGAAGCTTCAGTATTTCTTCGGGGAAAGGAAAATCATATTTGAATTGCAGTATGCTTTCAGAACACGACTCTTCACCAGATTTTGGACTACAACCCGACGTGCGACATGGACTGAACAAGAAGGAGAAGACAGTCACCTGTTTACTGGACATCGAAAAGACCTTCGACACAGTTTTGATAAAGAGACTACCTGTTAAGTCTTGTACTACCTGAACACTTGAAAAGAATAATCAAATATTTTATAATACCAAGATTTTGTATGTACAGGTTAGCAAGGAATATTCGTCAAGAAAGAGGATCAGCGCTGGAGTTCCACAAGGTTCTATGTAAGGCTTAATACTTTTTCAATTAATAAAACTGACGAGCCCACCAAGGACGAAAACGAAGCTGTATGACCGAATAACATACGCAACATCGCATTCACCGGAAATCGCGGCAGAGACTGCAGGATATTAGAAACTTGTAGGACTACTACCTCAAATGCGGACTTAAGATAGAGACAAGGAAAGCAAAAAAGTATCTTGGAGTTAATTTCACCTACCGCTTAAAATTCAACAAGGAAGGCTTCGTTTAAGCTTAAGAGATCTAACTTCTCACTACATCTGGCCTACCTTATTTTGAAAGGAGAAACGCACTGAGCAGAAGGACTAAGTTTCTGATATATAAGCAGGGGATCCGTCCTGTTCTGACGTACGCTTGCCCTATTTGGTTTAGACTGACATCTATGAAGAAGATCCAAAGAGCTGTACAGGTCCAATAACCAAGAAATATGTCCCAAACAAGATGGTGTGGGATGTCGCCAAACTGAACTCGTTGTGAATTCAGTGTCCAACGCTATCTCGTTGTGAATTTAATGTCCAACACTATCCCGTTGTGAATTTAATGTCCAACGCTATCTCGTTGTGAATTTAGTGTTCAACGCCATCTCGTTGTCAATTTAGTTTCCAACGTTATATCGTTGTGAATTTATTGTCCTACAATATCACGCTGTGAATTCGATGTCCAACGCTATCTGGTTGTAAATTTACTCTTCAACACTGTCAAACACTATTTCGTTCTGAATTTAATGTAAAACACTATCTCGTTATGAATTTAATGTTCAACACTATCTCATTCTGAATTTAATACCCAACACAATTTGGTTGAGAATTTACTGTCCAATATTATTTCGTTGTTAATTTAGTGTTCAACGCTATTTCGTTCTGAATTTAATGCCCAACAATATCTCGTTGAGAATTTACTGACCAACACTATTTCGCTGTAAATTTTGTGTGCAACACTATTTCATTGTTAATTTATTGTCCAACGCTATCTCGTTGTAAATTTTGAGTCCAACGCTATCTCGTGATGAATTATGTGTCCAACGCTATCTCGTTGTGAATTTAGTGTCCAACGCTATTTCGTTGTCAATTTAGTGTCAAACGCAATTTTGTTGTTAATTAAGTGTTCAACGCTATTTCGTTTTGAATTTAATGTTCAACACTATCTCGTTCTGAATTTACTACCCAACACAATTTCGTTGAGAATTTACTGTCCAATACTATTTCGTTGTGAATTTTGTGTCCAACACTATTTCGTTGAGAATTTACTATCCAACACTATTTCGTTGCGAATTTATTGTACAACGCTATCTCGCTGTGAATTTAGTGTCCAACGCTATCTCGTTGTCAATTTAGTGTCAAACGCAATTTCGTTCTGAATTTAATGCCCAACAATATCTCGTTGAGAATTTACTGACCAACACTATTTCGCTGTAAATTTTGTGTGCAACACTATTTCATTGTTAATTTATTGTCCAACGCTATCTCGTTGTAAATTTTGAGTCCAACGCTATCTCGTGATGAATTATGTGTCCAACGCTATCTCGTTGTGAATTTAGTGTCCAACGCTATTTCGTTGTCAATTTAGTGTCCAACGCTATCTCGTTGTAAATTTAGTGTCCAACGCTTTTTCCTTGTGAATTTAGTGTCCAACACTATCTCGTTGTTAATTAAGTGTTCAACGCTATCTCCTTGTAAATTTTTAGTCCAACGCTATCTCGTGATGATATTAGTGTCTAACATTACCTCGTTGTAAGCTTAGCGTACAACGCTATTTCGTTGTCAATTTAGTGTCCAACTCTTTCTTGTTATGCAGATAAGTAGAAGTTTTGGATGGATGGATCATTCGAAGTCATGTTTTAGCTTCGGTGGTATTTTTTTGAGTTTAATCTTTTTCAGAGAAATCACTCTTAACAAAATTCTGTACTTTAAGCTTTTTTTTCACAGTATTGTAAATCATGAGTATGTGTGTATAAATTCTTATGTATCTTTCCAAGCAGTATGAAGATTGGACCCCTCTTACTCCAATACAATATATCTTCCAAGAACTCACATACATCGAGGTCGTATAGCAAAGCAATAGGAGAAGTTAGCGGCCTAAACACCCCCTACTACAACTACTCGTATCTATGAAAAGAAAAAGAAAAACGAAGCACCAAATCAATTTTCTTCATATTTCTTTCGATCATTGCCTTTTTTCCATTTTAACTCTTTATGATTGCTTGGGTGTTGGCTGGTTGCCCCGCAGAAGGACGAGCGTGCACAATATACTTAAACTCAATAGCGGAACTAAAGATTGAAATTGAAAAATCAAAAAAAAAATTAAAAAAATTGCAAAAAAGTGTACAACTTTAAGATACCGTCGACGTCGCTTGGAGATGAAACGAATTGCACTTAAGTGGTAGCGCACGAAAAATAATAATGGAAAGTGTTTTCTTCAGGATGGCTATGAAGATGACTACCATGACGACACGAAAGGATTTTTTTGTTCGATCCTCTGCTCCACTAGCTTATTTTTTTCCATCGTCTTCAGGGCTGATGCTCTTCACTTAGCAAATTCCCATTCCGACCCAGGGTTATAAAGCAGAGGCGAAGCTCCTTTGTTGCACAACCCGAACCGAAGCCGATGCGATGCGGTGGTGTTGAAACTACATCATCTGAGTAAGGATGAAAATAAAAAAAATATCGGAAAATCAGATTTCGAACTCTGAAGTTTTATCATCATTTTCCTCGGTAAGGGGGGTGCTTTGTTGCTCTTTTTTTTTTTACTTCTATGTATTCCCTAAAACTGCACGCGCCTCTCCACGCCTCCACAGCTATGCTTAAGGATGGTGAATGTTAGAGAAGCAAAGCGGCGAATAACAAAATCGAACTTATAGCTCGATAAGGAGATATTTTATTTTCAGGAAGCAGGATATAGACGAGAAGTTGAAGGTAAGTAAGTAAGAAAAGCAGCAGACTTTCAATTGGGATTACACCAACCCTGCATACTCAGTAATATGTTTTTAAGGATTTTCAACTTGTTTTCCCTGAAGTAAGCTGAACAAAAATATATTGCAAAAGAAAAACATCAAAATAAGCGAAAAGGATTTACAAAAGTTTGACATAAAGGTGAGAGAGTATCAAATGGGTTGTTGAAGTTTATACGTTGTTTTGCGGCGTTAAGAACAAGTGTCGCCACCTCGAGGGAAAGCGGAGAACACACACATTTGTTAGAAAGTAATTAATTGAGAGCTCCGCAAGGATGTTAGGTTGTAGGAACGTGTAATTGCATTTTGTAAACACACACATTAATTGAAGAAAATCTGCTGAACTTGCCGAACTCGAGAGTTTATTCTAGTAACGTTTGAGTTTTAAAAGATTTTTCGTTTATTTTTTTTTTTTGAAAACTTTCGACTTGCTGAGGGAAACTCTTAAGAAGTTGTTTTTCAACGTCATTTTTTGTGTTGTTGCTGCTTTGCTGCAAGTATGACGTAAGGTGCTACATTTTGTCGCCTTATTTGAGCTGCTTGCACGAGTTTAAGAAGATTAGTGCCATTCGTTTTGGAAGGTTTATGTGCTCTTTTCTCTGAATGGATTCACGTTGGTAATAGAGTGGTTTCTATACATCCTGAATTAATAATAAGGGAAGTTTGAGATACCTGCAGAATGTATAATTATTTGAACAAAGGAATATTTTCTGCTTTGAAGTTTGTTGCGAATACTTTAATCGATGCTTTGAGAAAATTAAAGGTTTGGGAACAAAGCAAGCTGCTTACGTAAGTTTCAAAAATATAAAAAGCTAAATAAACTAAATATCCTTATCCTGGCATTCGAATTGTGAAATCATGAGAAGTCAAATTCAGTGTATTAAACACAATTTTGGCTTAATTTTTGGGTTGAGATTTGCAATCACGAGTTAAAAATGTTTGTTTGTTACGCTTTCACTCTTAAACTACTTAAGCGATATTGGTGAAATTTTGTACCCACAGAGGTACACACACTGCAATAGGTTACATTTTATCCCGACAAAATACTATTTGCGAGGGAAGAAAATCCGTAGTAAATAACGCAGATTTTATACGCCTGAAGGTATGCAACACTTATGAGGTATGCTTCGAATAGCTGTTTTATTTCATCTGGCAAAGTTGCAACAGGAGCGTAAGATATAGTGGGTGAAAAGCCAAGCATTCAGCATAATTTATTGATAATGCTGAAGATTTATTGGCAACAGCTAATTAGGTATTGTCAAATTTGTGTGCCTGGTTCGGGAGAGTTAGTTGAGGTGTTTACAAGAATTTGGCATCTAGCGATGTTGAGATTCAGGTGGCTGTTTGTTGAAGCAGATGGAAAAAGTATAAATCCAAGTTATGTTAAGGATTAAGCAGAAGAATCTGCAGTTGGTGATGTTCAAGCCACTTGTATATTAAGACAGATCATATTTTGAGAACCTGAGCGTTGTCTTTGCCGGTTAGAATAAACAAATAGGACCTTAATGAACGCCTTCTAGTTTTCGGGGAGTGTAAACGATCTTATAAGTTTTCGGATGTAATAAGCTAAAGCAAGCTATGGTCTACGAAGCTTATAACGACATTTTCGCCTATTAGAATGAACAATTCTGGACCTTAATGGTCCCTTGTGGTATCCCGGAGGAAGGGTAAACGATCTTATTAGTTTATTAGTTATTATTAGGGACAGTGTGCCTATACAAGTACACTATTGGTAGGAAATATTGATTTGAATTTACTTACATTGAAAACAATTATTACACTCGAATTGAACTGGCAAGATAACTCATTTCTGTGAGGGGTTTGTTCAAACTAGGGTTGGTTTTGCGCTGACCAACATGCATTAACTGGAATGAGAACCACTGCGGTAATTCAAACCAATAATAGAAAGCAAATACGGCGCATCAATATGACCATTGCTATTGGTAAAGTCATTGAGACCCTGTCTTTGAGATAAAGGTATGGAGTTAAAGCCGATTTTCTGAAGGCGGAAGAATGTATAGATCAGCCTAGGGTAGATCTTTTAGAGCATAACAGATTAACTCATGCTTACGAGCTATGAATATCATAGTCAGTTTGAGTGTTTAATGAAAGCAAGCATGGAGTTTACGTTTTTTACTAATAAATGAATATTTAAAAAAGGTTATCTACCTTGATAAAGAATCTTCAGAAATCTAATATCAAAGAAAACTGTAGTTTTTTCTTGGGAAATATCATAGAGTGACATCTAATGAGCATTAAGATTGAGCTACATTTCCAATGCCAAATACCGAACTTTTCTACATCGGTTTGCAGAGGAATATTATAATATTATTGATATCTAACTAAACTATACCTGACCTTTTGTAGGTCATTTACTGGACTAGATCGTGGAACAACCTACTGCGAAAAACTGAGCCAAGTGTAGTACCTCATACTTTAGTATGACCGGGATACAGTACCCGACTAGAAAGAGACTTGGGTTTTTTTGGAAAATAGTGTAATTTGATACAAAATTTTAACATAAGTATGGACTCAATCGTATGCTACAGAGACATGCATATGTAGTAAATGTCCCCGTATATTCTAGGGATCCGATGTGAGTAGGCTCATCCCAAAATATATATACTAAGGTCAGGTCGTTCAAGTGACTACTTCGGCTGGCTTCGCAGTAGCGCATTCTGACCCTGGAATTTTCCAAGACCATGTTAATGGTTTCGGGCTGTAGCTCACTGATTGTTTGGATGATATTGGCTATAAGTGCTTGAATCGTTTCCGGCGTGTTGACATAACATCGGTCCTTCACGGTTCTCCATAAAAAAAAAGTCTAAAGGTGTCAAATCGCACCTCTGAGACGGCTGTCAACACGATTTGGGACAAAAGATCGATTGTGGCATAGGTTATGTGGAATAGCGCACCATCATGCATGAACTATGGGTCGTCCAAATCCATGTTTTTAAAGCTTGCGTACAGCAGGCGCGGTAGGTGCTTCATTTCGGCCAAAACTTCTTTTCAAAAAAACGCACTGTTTTGATAACAAGAAACCTAGTTACAAAAACTTTTTAACAACCTGAGACATCAATCTTAAGCAAATAATTTATTGGAGCAAGCGTATGAAGAACTACAAGATTTCCGAAATGTCTACAAGAGAGCAAACAAACAGTCGAGCTAAATCTGAGTTTTGCAACAAGTGGACCATGAAAACTAAGAAATATTTCGAAGAATTATGTGATGAAGAAGCACAATTCGGGTTTAACATTTTACATGAATATACTAATATCGATAGCAGTTGATTAATCATTCGATTTAAAAGTTAAGAGGATGTTATCAAAAGTAAGAGTATTGCAAAAATTGACAAAAATTACGGTAGCTGTGAGACTTGCCGATACTTACGCTATCTCTTCGATTGAACATTTTAAAACTAAGTTAAGGTAAGTTAAGTACATTATCCATGGAACATAACGTAGTCAACAGCTAAAGAAGTAATCCCGACCAAAATAAATAGCAAGTTGGCAAGTGTAACTTTATAATTTATAGAATTCGAAAATTGTTAATGTTTTTCACTGTTTTTGATTTTTTATTGTTTAACAATATTACACATTTTAACGTCAATTACACTTAACATATTTTTTTTTGAACGTCATTTCCCCAGTAAAGTTTCTAGTGAAATTCGTCTAGGGCCTACACTACTATAGACACGCCATTAATCATCCTACTTCCTACTTTATATTATAAATGTGAATGTAAATCACGCCTAAACGGCTTAACGGATTTGGATGAAATTTATTAGAGAGATGGATAATGTGCTGGATTGAAACATAGGCTACTTTTTATCCAGGAAATTAGAACGGTCCCTGTGGGAGAGGCTTAAATATCAAATACTGCAATGCTGGACGTTCGTTTTATATGCTTTCATGCCTTAACGACCACACGAATTTGTAAAATTTGGTAGACGCAGTTACAGGATTCACTATAACACGGAGGCTACATTTATTCCGAAAAATGCACCGTTTCAGGAGAAATTTGAATAATTTTTTTTTAACGAGATTTGATTTAAATAATACAAATAATTATATCTGAAGTCCACGGAGATGAAGTCACGGGTAGAAGCTATTAAGGATATAAATGTTGTTGTTACACAAGGAAATGTTCTTGACCGGGTTTGTTCTCCTTTATAATCTAGTAATCCTGATATGCCCACATTTGCTGAAGGTTGAGCTATTCTTGCGTCATTCGACTCAGCCAAAGAGACAATCACCGAAAAGCTACAGGAAACTTGCAATTATGTCCAAATGTATAAAGAAATTGCCTATTGTTATAAACAACTTTTATTCAACACATGAAATCGAAATAAACTACTAGTATTTGTTTCCACTTTCAGTACCCATAACAGGATGCTTATTTACAAGTAAGTGCTTAAACAGGTATGGGTGTGCAGTGGAACATTTTAAGGTTATAAATTAACCAAATCACCTTTTCAAATGATAACTAATATACGAAAATAAAACTAATTGAACTTAATTATAATAAAGGGAGCTGTTTTTTAGTGCGTATAAACTTGGCAATACTATACGTAGTTATAAACAACTATATGATACAAATTTTGTAATCTTACTTTTACATTCCTTTAAGGATTCATTGATGGATTTCGTGGGAAGATTTAACTCACCTGAAAAGAAAGAAATTGATTTTGAGAAGTGTTATCATAAAAATTATTTTTTTTATATTTAAAAATAACTAAAATTGTATTTAAAATTATTGTCCTGAAAAAAACACAAGTAGGTTCCTGCAGAATCAAAAATAAAAACAATGCATAGTTACTTCAAGATCTTAAGAATAACTTTGTTGGAATTGGAGGAGTCCGTATGAATTTAATTTCGAAAAAAGAAAAATGATATTATAAATCACAAATATAAAACTTAATACAAAAACTACATCCTTTCTTTTTTTTTATAAGTAAAAAAAAAAACGAAAAAAAAACGTTTAAAGTAAACATATACCTTAGTAAAATAAAAGGGCAACGCTAAAATAACTTCATCTTCATATTATGACGCAAATTCAAAACTCAAACAACGAAGATGACTAGAACGGTGAAGATGACACCGCACTGTGGGACCGAATGAATACTTTTCTTGCAAAATATTTTAATAATTTTGGAAGTATTTTTTCTCATTTTTCTTGCCGCGTTGCGAGTTTCTGAGGAGATCTATTTCTAATCAATTCTTTAATATATTTTAATAAAATTCGTCTTCCTTGTGCAAAGAGAAACTAACAGTAGAGTTCACTTCAAAAAGAAAGTCGTTTTTTTTTAGATATTTCAAAATTTGTATAACACCAAGAGGGCAACCCTAAATAATTCCCAGCAAAAATGGAAAGAATTCGATTAAATTACAGCTTTTGAAGCTCCAACTAGTGAAACAAAACAATTCAACTAAAATTAATCTAGGAACAATTTTTATTGATTTTTGGCACGACCCTAATCATTTAGTTCCACAGTGAGCCGAAGGCATCAACCATCAACCTAAACTGATGTGAGCCACCCAAGCAAACAGCCACCAACCAAACACAAGTCAACTTCCGGAAATTCTATGGTAATCCATATGCAAGATGCATACGTGCATACTACATATGAACATCAGAAAATAAAAACGAACTTAAAGAAAATAAGTTCTATGACCCCAATTTTCTTATCCGTGAAAGGGTGTGAAGGATTGCAAACTATCGTCAACTATAATATGGCAGAAACTGAGACTTTAAAACCATAAATCTTCGCGTTTTTCATTTTTTTGGAGCATTTATACATTTTCGTCCTTAAATATGCCACACATGGTTTCCAATTGAATTCCTTACACACACGAACACACACCCACAGAACGATGGCAGCGAGCAAGCAAAATAGAAACATTCCAACTCTCCTCGGCAATATGATGATGCAGTGTGGCGATGTGGGGGACACAAATGGCATTGTAATTTTAGCCCGATGTCCTTATAATCCTGCTCATGTACCGTTCGAAAAATTTCTCACAGCCAACGCAAAACCAGCCACAGGCGACTTTAAATGCTGCTCCTGTTATAACTGGCCTCTGGTGCAACTCAATTCTCCTCAACCCGGCTTAGTGTCATGCGAAGTCGCAAAATTTATTAACCTTTTACGCCCCTAAATCGTCCAATACTCTTCGTCAAGAGACAGTGTGTTGGAAAGAGCAATGGTGAGTCAAAAAAAATAAAAAAGGATGAAAGGACCCTACACCACCACAGATATAGCTATAGCCTGGCTAATCTCGTCATATCGATTTCCCGTCATCGTTTCATATTTTAACGAACGTTCATCGGGGGGATTTGACTCGCTCTGGTTGACTCGATGTATGCATGCAATTGGCCAAGTGGAAAGTGAATTCATTGAACATTGTTATGGTAGCGACATAACCTAATACTCCTCCTCAGGACGACGACGACGAGCTAACAGAAGGAGGCGATTATGGCCGAAGGACGACGACCAGAATTGAGCTGGATGTTGGAACAAGTAAAATGCAATGCCAGTGGGAGGTGGATTCTCATGTTGGGTTCGCTGGTATATGGAATGGTTGGTATTGGCCAAGGCAATATACACAAAAAAATCAATGAACTACTTTCCAAGTCGATTTATAGTTGCAGCACGTTTTCTTGCAACAAAAGAACAAAAAATACAAAAAAAAGAATATCAGATACGGATACGTCCTGCCAAGTCAAACCGAGAGTATTCTTCCTTTTTAGGGTTTTTTTGGTGTGTGCATTGGCTCGGTATCATCTTGGTTTCGTGTTGAAACCACCCGCGGGGCATATAGATTTTTTTCTTTTGAATATATACGTGGAATCGGTTTTGAAGGAATTGGATTGTCACACAGAAAATCACAAGAAAATCCACAGGAAATTACAAAACGATGAGCACAAGACCGACCAGTAGTAGTAAAGACACGAAGTTTTTTTTTTTTTTTTTTTGAGGGCAAACATCTTCTCTTCAACCCAAAAGAAACAAATTGGCTTAGAGGAATATGTATTTAGACGGGGTTATGTATCCTGCAGAAAATCGAGGAAAAAAATTTAAGAAAATATTTGGTAATGGATGAGTAGAGTGCCAACTGCACACACATGACACAGGAGGAGCAGCATAGAGTCGAGTCGAGTGGGGTGTATGTTTGACTTTATTGAGTTGTTAAACACAGCGGGAGTATTGCACTGGCACTACAGAAGTACAGATACAGATACTCGTACTTTGATGGAGATGAAAGAATTTCTAACTCAGAGGACATGGCAGAAGTCAACTGAAAGTGGTTATCGCTGCACATAAATTGGTGATTTACCTCGTTTACTGGCAGAATAATTTTGACCTCTCGTGCTGATCTAAGGATTTCTGTTTGATTATTATTTGGTGCGTCTGGACTCTGGAGGAATATTATATGAGGAAATATTCACTAGACATCTATGATGGTAATGGCTTTGACGCGAGTTGGAAGGGTCGTTAGATTTTATTAATTCAGAGCCATTTAGAAGGACATGGATATGATAATGGGTTTATAGAAATAACATTTTATACCAACCACAATGGTGATGGAGGAGTTACGTGGTAGTACCCTGGTTGACTCTTATTTTGAAGTTCTGATGACTGAAAAAGGCTAATGGCCAGTTCGAGAATTGGTCGATAGCTTTTAAGATTCGTTGGTATATTTATATTTCATCGAACTAATGATAAAACTGAGGACATTATTTCAACAACTTTTTGTAGAGTTCATGACAATCATGAAATTTTTTTTAAATTCGTTTCAAGTCAATGTCTTATTATTCGGCTTAAAGCTAAGCTAAAGCAGAAAAATGAAAGTAGGTATATGCCTCTAGACTGAAGATGATACTGCTAAATGCTGAAATGGTTGCTGATTTATCAACATTATACTTGAAAGAATAATGCAGAACTGCAACGCAAACACTAGAGGCACAATTTTTACTTGCGATTATAGAGACTATCAGGCAAGTTATGCATTCGTTAAAAAAAAAAAAAAATTCTAACAATCAAACATGATATTACGATGATAGAGAAGTCAAAAAAAGTGGTTCCGGAAATTCCGTCCGTCTGTCTGTCTGTCTGTCTGTCCGTATCGATATCTACAGCCTAAACGGTTGGGCCGATTTGATTCAAACTTGGTATATAGTATTTTTAGAGTGCTCTACCCGACATTTTTTGGAATTGGCATTCTAGCTCCAAAACTAACGGTACCTGCCATATAACTTTTATTAAAAAACTTATTTTTCTCGAAAACGGCTCCTACGATTTTGATTAAACTTTCAGAATGATGTTTTCTGTGCAAAATCTATCTTTTAATTTTAATGGATTTTTCAGAAAAAGTTTTATAACGGTACCTCCCATTTGACCGGTTTTTTAAAATCAGACTTTCTCGTTAACTAATTGACGGATTTTGATGAAATTTTCAAAATATGTAGTGTTTTATGATTTAAATAATATTGCTTATCAAAATTTTCAAAAACATTTTTTTTAAATTTTAATAATTTTTTTAAAAAAATATTTTGTTTTTTGAATATTTTGAAAACGGATCTATAGATTTTTTTTTAAATTTTTCTCCTAGTATAAACTATAGATTTCTTAAAATTGACATACTAAATAAAATTTTAAAATATGTTTTCGAAAAGTTTTTCAAAAAAAACATTTTTTTGAAAAAACTGGTCGAACGATTTTGAAATGAAAAATTCATAAAATAGAAAACAGCAAAAGACATAAGATGGCTTACAACATTTTTTCCAAAAAAACGTTATGAGTAGTGTTTTTTTGAATTCATAAATTTTTTTCCCCAACATTTTATTTCATATTGCTCGGCTAAGCCCTAGCCAAGCCATTAGTCAAATAAAAGAAAGTGACAACCTACATTACATACATACTTACGTATTTTAAAGTATTTTTCATCATCATAAAAGCACAGAATAAATAAGGAAGCCTTTGATAAACACACAAAAACAACTAACAAATAAAAAAAACTATTCGATTACTACTGAATGCAAAAATTTCAATCGAGAAAACAAAAGTTTACACCTTCCTATAAATAAACAAAACCACTGTGTTAACTTTTAATATTGTCTCTATACCTACTGGCTTAACAGTAGTTGGAACACGTATCTTAATTTTAGTACCTACCTTCCTTCCAACCTTATTATAGGTACCTAAATCCTTTATAAATTCCATTGGTCCCATATTGGGACGTATAAAGGTCCCTTTACCTAGCATTATTGCCATACTGCTGATTCCGACGAATCTTTATGCCAGTTGTTCAAATTTTTCCATACCAAAATGAAAATTTAACTGAAAAAAGTCCTTTGTATCTTTCTATTAGCAAATTATATTATAAACAGTAAGCAGCAAGTGGAAAGATAATACTACACTAAAAAACTGCAAAAGCTAACAATCCTATATATTTATGTGTTTATCCCTTTGTCGTGACGCATGTTCGTTCGAGCTTCACCCCAAAACGATTCTAAGGGAGTTGCACGTCATACAAAAAATATTAAAATAAAATCTTTGTCAAAAAGACGCCTGCACTTAAAAAGGATTAGCACATAAGAGCAAGTACGTGCGACCCAGTCGTGCCTTTTATTTTTCAAACGTCCGGTCAATTTTGATATTGATATAATGGAAAGATCACAGCGTGATGCCAGTAGTGCTTTTGTGAATATTGATACGAAAGATGGGATTAGCTATCAATCAGGCCAAGACCAAGTGCATGCTCATCAAGAGAAACCTAATATCGAGTTGAAAATATATCTCGATAGACAGCTATTACTTTGAGGTTGTTATAGGAACTTTGTTTACCTAGGGACGCCGCCGCCATTAACTCCAAATACAATACCAGCTGCAGCGTTGAGTTCTAACAAAGAACTCTTGACAATTTCTATTTCTCCGGGTTAAGAAGTTTTCCCTTTATAAGACCTTCGTCATCACGATCCTGCTTTTGGACAAAGGAGGGAAAACTTAGGATTTTCTTATTGGGCCAGAAACAAAACTATTGCAATAGGAATTTTTTTGTTTGAATTATTTCCGATATGAATGTTTAACGCTACTGGCCTATTAACATATTCAATTGTCATTTATCAAATGTCAAGATATCAATTGATAATTGATAACTGATATTTATAATTTCAATATTTATCAATTATTTATAAAAAATTAAAGTTAGATTTTCATTCAAATATTGTGAAAACTCTGTGTAGACAAAAATTTGCTCGGCGTAGATTAATAATAATAAAGAATCGGTCATGCGCTTGCTTTCCATCATGTCTATTGAGGCTTAGCAAGTGGAACCGATTGGTAGACTTTACTTTTTGGATGACTTACGTGATAAACTGTTCCGAGACAAATTTTCAGCTTTGTAGGAATATGACAAATATAATTATTTTCTTAGCACATTGCAGGGGCGGTTGACTTGGGATCGCAAGGCTTCCATTGTGGTAGACTTTGAATTTGGTTTTATGAGTATGACAAATCTCAGCTTTCTAGGAATAAGACAATTATGCTCATTTTTGTAACATTTTGCCCAATTTTTGTACTAATTTTTGCAAGGCGACGAGTTTGGTAGATTTTCATTTTCGTTTTTTATAGTACTAAAACTATAATAGAAAAAAAAGGTATTAACGCGAAAAATATGTCGTTCTCTACCGTACTATTTCTAATTTTTATACAAAAGTCGGTGACGGTAAGCGGAAGCCTACATATAAGAGAAAGTGCGCCATCATTAACACACAGAAAATCTAACCAGAAATGGTGTCCTGCAGATTGCGAAGAAACTATTACTCTTGTTCCTGAAGTCTCCTGGAAAAATTGCACTCTGTGATAATCAATGGACCTCTAAAAACTTCTAACTTCAAACTATCCGAAGATATAAAAAAGAAAAAAAGCAAGCATTCTTGAAGAGCAATTATTAAAATTCAACATCTGATTAATGCTAGTTTAGGCTTGCATACGTGGAAATTAACTAAAGTTATTATGGTTCCAACACCAGGGATAACTCTTATGTCTGACTGATAAGAAGTCTTACAGACCAATATCGTAATTGCCAGTAATCTCTACATCTATTTAATATATTCTTGAACACCAATTTGGTTTTAAGAAATAACCACTCAATAATAGATCAAGTATAACAAATAAAAAATAAATTAAAAAATCCCCAGAGCGGAGAAAGATTTGTTCAGGCGTGTTTCTTGATGTTTCCCAAGCTTTCGATAAGGTCTGGCACGACACGACGTTTTAAAATTTAAATTAAGACAGGTTTTTTCGGAACAAATTTATTATATTCTGGAATCCCACCTGGAAAAAAGACTTTGGAATAAAACAAGGAACGGAATATTCAGTATTTAAATAAATAAGTGCTGTTGTCCCACAAGGAAGTGTTATTGGCCCAGTGTTATTCGTACCTCATACGAGATATACTTTAACCACATATGCTGAAGATACGCCAATACTTGCATCATCGGGCTCAATCGAAAGAGCAGTCTAAAAGCCACAGAAAACTCTTAGTAATATAATAAACTAGGAAAAATAGCAAAATAGTGAAGATCCACCTCTTGTTCAGATGGATGATACGGATGATAAGCAGAATGTACTTGATTATTATTAAAAGTTTCCTTTTTCTGAGTGTGTTTCAAAAATCAGGCATACATTTTTTCTCGTTTGACAGATGTATTTTTAATTCTTTCATTTTAGAAAAGAGGCCTTGGCATTCCACGTACACATTTTAAACAACTGGTCCATTTTCATAATGACGTGTTGTTCGAGCTCTAAAATCAAGCTTGCTCAATATTTCAAATATTTCTTTATTATCTCTCAAGAATCAAACAAAAAAACTTTAGTAACCGGGTATGTCTGGCTTATGTTTATTTATTTGATTCGGTTTTACACTTTCTTCAGTGCATCACACCTTTTTTTGAATTTTAACAGCCGCGATAATTTGCCGGATGATTACCTTTCCAATCAACCCACTAAGCTGGAGACTGCTTTGTCAAGATGGCATTCTTCTGAGGGATGTTTAATTGCGTATTTAACGGGACGCATAACTTTTTTACAGTACGTTTGCGTGTGGTTATAACCTCTACCAACTTTACCATCAAGACTGGAGGAAGCCAGCTAGGTACCGCCTTGGTTGCAGTAGCTTGTTGGTTGAGGACCAGGTTTAGCCTATAGCGTCATCTATGTTGTGATAAGTTAAATGCTAGTGTTAATACAACCATTTTTTTATCCCATTATAAATATAACGAAATAAAAACACATACACTTAAATTTATGAAACATTTTTTTGGTGGACCCGCCCTGTATTTAACCAAATAATATCTAAAGTAAAATAATAACTAAAACAAACTTAATTTAAAAAAAAATCAATTTTTTTCATTTCAAATAAAATAGCTCTGTTCAGTTAAAAATCAAATATTTATTAAACAGATTATTTATGGGGCAACGCTCCTGCATGAACTCTAGTAAAACGCCAATACCAAATATAAATTTTCGATGTATGTAAATTCCATTCAACAGTCAGTCAGTTAGTCAGGATTAAGGATGCATGGCCTCTTGAGTATTTATTTTTAAAACCCCTTCCCCCCCAAAAAAAATTATCCGATATTCGAGGTACCCAAGCCCAATCATCCTTTGCATTGAAATTAGTTTCTAGTTTTTTGTTTGTATATCCCAGTATGTGAGTTCATGTGGAAGCTGTTAATATTACAGGACTCATCATTCAATATTTACTTTGACGAGCATCAATCAAAAGTGAAACGGGCATGCATACAGATCCATATAGATGTTTTCTAATATGCAAACTAAAATTCCACATAGAATTATAATCATCATTAGAAAGGCAAAAACGAACAGAAATGAAAGCAAGGATATTTCATTCGAATGCAAATAAATGAAATTTTGTTGGATTGGGGGGTGAGTGAGGGATTTGATATCTTAAAAATATGCGAATGATTGCACCCAACGACAACAACGTTGGTCGTCTGCCTCTTTCTATTCCAGAACTCTAAGGATTTTACTAATCATTCATGTTTTGATAGCTTTTGACATAATAACACAAACATGAAATGCATATACGCTAGCTACATACATTCATACAATTGCATATCTTTCCTAGTGAAAGCCGAAAGGACTCTTCTCTATATTTGAATCATCATCAACTAAGCATAAAAAAATAGTTCTAGTTCTTCAAAAGATTTTGTTTCAATGTGATCCTTGGAATTTCAACATTCATATAAGTGCGTAGGTACTAGACATGTTTATAACAGTAGTAGTAAAATGTATGACATGACTTTAAAATATTTATTTACATTAGATACAAAGAAAAAAATTATCGAAGGTTTGATTGATGAAAATGACTTTTGACTAGGCAAAGGTTTACTAGCTGTGAGTTAGAGGGCCTTAAAGGCTTAGACTTGCCATATAAGCCCGACCCTTAAATCCTAACTTTTTAAGATACCAACTCTCTAAATTTTAACTACCAAAAAACCTGACTCTCAAAATCTCGACTTATGTACGCAAAATTAAAGATAAACATGTGCAAATCTATTTCACTTGGAAATGTTCTGTTGTTCGTTCTTGTGATTGATTCTCAAAATATCGTGTACTTTTACTAAGTGTTAATTTTTCTTGTTCTTTTCATTTTATCTAGGACTATGCTAATCGCAATAATTTGTGTTATTATTAAATTACGTTGAAAGCAAACTTATCATAAAATTAAAAAAAAAAATATAATTTTATTATTGTTGCTTAGGTTTTTTTTTTTTTTGTTTTTTGGGAACAGTTTATGCTAACTCAACTTCTAGGGTATGTCATCACGTAGCGCCTGTATCATCAGTTTTGGCCAGCAACAAATTTCTTCACCCAAATTCATTAACAATGCCCAAGGTCAACGTCTTTTGGATAACGATAAAATTCATCACAGGCGGTGACATTATTTAAAGGATTTTTGATATGAACAGTTTCCTAGGCTATACTTTTCAATAGCTGATCCAAAAAACGAAGAAGTTCTCGACATCACACTTGAAAATGTAATTGCTCCGTTGAAAATATCCAAAAAGGGAAAAACAATGGGATCAGACGATATACACTCAAGATTAATATCAATATATTTTGTTGGTTGATTTTGAAAAAAGCATTCGATAGACCATGAGTTCCGCAAATATTTTTTTCTTTGCGGCGCCCCGCGGGCGGCATGAAATATATTCATAGCCACTACCGCAAATCTAGCTGCAAACAATAGTAAGATTACCAAAGGAGTCACCAAAGAATTTCCAATAATATGTAGTGTGCACCAGGGAAGCGCCTTGAGACCTTTGCTTTTAACTACAGTTTTTTTCAATTCGAGTGACAGTAACGGACCCGAAAATTTATCACTCATCTTTTGCTGACGATTGAGTCATCATGCAGAATACGCAGATCCTATATATTTTAAGGAGCACTTGATGTATGAGTGGATGTTAGATACCGCATTAGTGCGAAAAAGACTGGAGAGATATGCTGCCAAGTTTCGACATTTATTTGAATTGAACATTCCTTTCACTGTGAAAAAGTTAAAATACCTTGGACCTATGACCAACAGAATCTTGTGATGACGCCATCAAGTATAGGGAAAATACTCTGTCATCTTCTTTCATCCAAAAATGCTGAAAGTAAAAAAAGATATTTCACATGATGGCAGGACACATAAAAAATACCAATAAAGACCGAGGAAGTCCGAGGAAGAATATTATCTTGGAGAAAGTGTATCATGACCAACTTACCTGGTGGTACGAAAGACCGGCGCAAAACCTTCTGATTTAAACAAATACAACGACATCTGTATTTAGTTGGCCTCAGGCATGGAATGGAACTAGGAGTTCTTGCAGAGTTTTCTGACCTCAACCCGGAAAACCCCACAGGTTGAGCCTTAAAGCAAACCAGTAATTTTGAAACAGTTATGGTCCCATGTAAGATTTAAAAAAATCGTCGGTTGACGAATAAGAAGAAAACAATGTACACACCAACACCAAACAACTTTTTAAATCAATCTTTTCATCCAGACATCAGTTTCCTTAAAACATTTTATGAAAAATTTAACATTTTATAGGGAACCTTTCAAATATTTAAAGCTTTAAATAGTTTTATCAAAGTAAAGAAATTTTTGGGAAAATAAACTAATAATAGGTTACCGAAATATTCTTCTTATTTTTATTTTACCAAAGACTGCTATACTCTTAAGTGTGTTGCGACTTTTGAACACACCTTTTGCAACCGATCGACATCTCTGTTGAGCCCATTGATGGTGTTTCCTTGGAACGTATACATTATTGGGATAGTTCCTGTAGTTTCCTTGTTTCTTTTCAGATTACCAATCACTATATATTGAGTTGAATCTTTTATTCCCAGACTACCTATATTCATGGAATTAAAGCACTTTCGGTAGGATATGCAGCCAGATATTATTGCCATATCGATAGAAGTCAACAACTTTCTAAATACGTTGTAGCTCCGTTGCGAGAACATGGTCTAACAATCAGAGTAGTAAAGCAAGCATGAATGAGAAGTATTGCAATCATTTAACAACCTTGGATCAAAATTAGCAGCTGATAACAATACGGAGGAGAAATATGCGGGCGATTGCTAGTGATACAAAAATTAACTGCCGAACTAAACAAATGGATAGCATCCGATAGTTACAACGATTACGAAATTTACTTCAGTTAGAATGACGAATTCCAAAACTACTATAAAGTATGTTACGATAGATATGATATATTTGCGAACTGTTTGCATCTTTTTTTGAAACTGTTTTTTCAGAACCAAATGAATTCAGTGTTGAGGATTATGATCATATTTTTGAAAACAATGTTAACCTAAGCTCCATCTGAATCACAATGCCCGATTTTGTGCGTGAGCTTATCGCTATTGACGGAAATAAGACCAGTGGTCCTGATGGTATAGTCTGTGTCTACATTCCACCAAAAATGCATCGTGAACTTTACGATCAATGTGTTATAAACATTAAGTACATCGTTTCCTTGATGAATCCCAACGATCGGTTACAACTTGTTAGTGATTTTAATTTACCAGACATTGAATGGGACGTTCTTCAAGAAGATGACAAATTTTTGTCACCTACATCGTTGACATCAGAAACGAGTATTTCTTTTGTGGACTCAATGTGCTCTTTAGCCTTAAATCAAGTTAACCTGTTTAAAAATGAAAGAGGTTATTTTCTCGACCTCGTGTTTACGGATGATGTTAATGGCTTAACGGTGCAAGGATCATGCCCTTTATTGGATGATGTAAGATTTCACCCTTGCTTTGAAGTTTTAATGGAAATGCCGACCTCCGTTTGTGCTAGTCAATACGATCATGGCTATGAATTTGACTTCAAGAAAACTGATTTTGAAAAACTCAATATGGAACTTTCTCAATTTCACTGGGATAGTGTCTTTTTTAATGTGGATGCTAGTAAAGCAACTGATACTTTCTATGAAATATTGTACAACAGCTTTTTGAGAACAATACCTGTTCGCCGCATCAAAATTGTTGATAATTGTGTTCCTTGGCTCACACCTTTCCTTAAAAGGCTTAAAAACAAAAAAAAAACAAACTCCACAACAAGCTCAAATTCAAGTTTACAGTTTCCACTGCTCAAGACTTCAGCAGAATAAGAAGAGAATTCCAAGTCAAATCAAGGGCTGCATATAAAAACTACATAATATCTATGAAAGCTAACTTATTACGGAATCCTTCATATTTTTGGAAATTTGTTAAAAATAAGAGAAAAATAGCTGAATTCCCGTCCTATATGAATTTAGATCCAATTTCTTCAAATGATGGGGTAATGATCTGTGATATGTTTGCAGAAATGTTTAAAGGCATCTACAAATGTAATAATGGGTTGGCTGGGCTGCATCAAATTACCTCTAACAAATGACTTGCCATTTATTCAAGAAAACGATGTGACAAGTGCAATAAAGAAGTTAACATATTCATTTTCTACTGGACCTGATAATGTTCCTTCCTGTGTTTTAATAAACTGCTGTCATTCCTTGGCTAGTGCTTTATGTTATTTGTTTAACCTATCTTTGTCGTCTTCCGTTTTCCCGCACGCTTGGAAGTCTTCATTTATAATTCCACTTTTTAAATCAGGAAGCCGATGCAACATGCGTGACTACCGAGGTATAGCAAAACTCAGCGTTATTCCCAAGATGATGGAATCTATAATAGTCCAGGAGTTGATACATGGTGTAAAATCGCATCTATCGGACAGACAGCATGGATTCGTCAAGGCCAAATCTACCATTACAAATCTGTTGGAAATTACATCATGCATAACAAAAGGATTCATGAATGGTCAACAAACGGATGTAATATACACTGACTTCTCCAAAGCATTCGATCAACTTAATCATCAGCTGCTTGTTAGAAAACTTTCACTTTTCGGCTGGTCCCCAAAACTTGTGCAATGGATTGCAAGTTATTTATCATCTCGTACTCAATATGTTAAGTTCAAGTCTCATTTATCCAACGCAAAAGATGTCAAGTCTGGCGTGCCTCAAGGAAGCCACCTGGGACCACTGTTATTCGTAATTTTTATAAATAATTTACCCACTGTGATAAAATACTGTGATATACATCTCTATGCTGACGATGCGAAAATTTCATATTCATATAAAAATAATGCTGATTACCTTCAACTGCAATCTGATATTGATCATTTGCAGGAATGGTGTAATAACAATGATTTCACACTGAACTCTAAGAAATGCAAAGTAATGACCTTCGCTAGAGTTAAAAATGTTTTCTTTAATGAATACTCTATAAATAATTCAAAACTTAAAAGAGTTAATTATTTTATAGACTTGGGAGTAATATTTGATACAAAATTAGACTTCAGAATGCACATCGACTCTATAACTGCAAAAGCTTCTGTTCGTCTAGGAATGATTAAACGATGGTCAAAAGAATTCAACGACCCTTATGTGACAAAGAGCCTGTTTGTTGGACTGGTTCGTTCGATCTTGGAATATGGTTGCCAAGTTTGGTGCCCATATTACTCCTGTCACATTGCCCGCAATCAATCCATTCAAAAACAGTTTCTATTATTTGCTCTCCGTCATCTTAACTGGGATAATCATCACCATCTTCCACCATATCGTTCGCGACTTTTACTGATTGGTCTTAATACGCTCGAGGATAGGAGGTCATCACTCAATGCTGCATTCATATTTAAACTTTTAAACGGTGATATAAATTCTCCTTATTTGCTTTCCTTAATAAAATTAAATGTGCCATTCCGTCCAAGTCGAAATTATAAAATTTTGCGAACACATGAAACTACTTTAAACTACTTAAATAATGAACCGTTCTCTCTCTTATGTAAACAGTTCAATAACTATAATTCCTTCGTAGATTTTAATCTTACTTCATTAAAATTTAAACAAATTATACTTTTATTCAATTTAAATCGTCACTAATTATGTATCTGTAGTTATAGTCAAATAAATAAATAAATAAATATAGATCACGATTGTTTAAAAAAAAAAATTCAACAGAATTCGTCTACCATCCAAGCTCAGTATTCGTTATTAAATTTATTAATAGTTGTTTGGTAATTGTTTAACCTTAAAGCAAAGGGAAGTATTTCGATAAGGCAGAAAATGGCTAACCCTCCTAGTCTGTAAAATTCATCCCCTGGTTGGGGCTAACTTCTTCTACAGTTTTAACTGGCGATTATTATAATCTCAACTGGGGCCAAAACTTTCCCACTTCACTTCTGTGCCCTAAGGCTACACCTGTGTGATACATTGGGCCTTTATCACCAACTTACAACAATGCTTTGGTATTTTCCCTTGTATCTCATTTAAAACAGTTTGCTCATCTTTTTTACGAAAAATTAAGATTTAATCTAAAATAATCACAAACTCCATAAAAGACAACAAACAAAAAAAAACTTTTGAAATAAAAAAATCTTCATGACAGCTGCGAGCTTTTACCTTCCTTCGTTGGCCCTCTGAGTCGTCAAGAAAATGCCATCGAATCACCTCCTTTTGAGATTCAAATCTTCCTTTCAATTCCTGTCTTACCTCATTTCCGTGCTCAAAAAAGTCTTAACCAATCTGTTGTTTGTTCCTTACTAAGGGATCACGTGCCAGGCATACGTTCCTTATTACTGAGAACGCGCGACATTTTTCGTCGGAAATGTAAAATTCCCCGAAATGAGCCTTCAAGGCTTTTATAATATAGTTTTACAACAACTGTATCTTCTTCCAGCATAATTCCTTCTTTTATCCCTCTACAAGTATACTCGTATACACAGAGTATTATAACAACTAAAAAAGAAAAGGCAGGTAGGGATTCTTTCTAGAGCCACCAATCTACCTACCTACAGGTAAAACTCGCATCACTAAAGACTTCTGTTACAGAATGATGAAGGAAGGTATGTGCTACTCCTCCTCTCAAAAGCTTACTCTTCTTCATCTCATAATTCCTGATTACAAATCCCTGGAGAGTTTGTCATTGATACACTTATACATCACAAAACAACATACCGCTGCTGTACTAAAGGGGGGCGTGTGTACATATACATTATAACGGATCCAAACCGTAAGAGTGCAAAGACAAAGATACTTTTATATCTTCTGGATGAATTACCAGCAGTAGTAGCTGGTATAGCAGTAGCAGCATCATCAGCAAGTGTAGGTAGCTCCACTGTATATCTATCCTCTTGTGGCAGCCGTATCTCGTAGATAACAGCTGCTCCCACCTAGTTTGTAGAACAGAGACGCAGCCAAGCAGAGCGAGGCAAGACTCATTTTGCAGCACTTTTAGATCAAGCAAAAGTCAGCGTTTTTGAGGTGATTTGCTGTATTTTTGCTCACACAAAGGTGGGTGGAAGTTGGATGCTAGCTGAAGCTGTAGGAGCTATCCCATTAGGTTTATGGAGAGGATACCAAGCACAGTTGGAAAGCAGTAGAACGAGTGTAATTACTTTTCAAACTCTTGTGCATGTTTAATTGATTAAAAACGAAGCAGAAAAAAGCTGAGTACAGCATGGTCCATGTGTAGGATGAATGTTCTGTGTAAAAAGCTATATAGTTACATCTATCTTGTAGATATGTAGAACGACATGGAACCGAGGAGCTTCTGGTAGTAATGAGTAAAAAAAGAAAAAAAGAAAAAAGGAAAAGCGAACGCTTTTTCACTTTTTTTTCTGGGTTCTGTAATAATCTTGCCATGAGATTTTTATGAAATATCTTTTGTAATGATTTTTTTTTGCTACAAGTATCTATGTACCCATGTTGACTTCAGTTCCATGTTCCTGAATGAGAAATTTGATTAAAATTCAATTCCAGTAGTTATATTTTTTTGTGTGATTTTTGTCTCTTTTTCGTACTCATTTTCCCTTTCCTCTCTTATATTTATCCTCTAAAAGCTATTTGATTTATTTATGTATCTTTTTGCGAAAAAAAGGATAAAACTTAAGTCGTGGTGTTGACCATGACTTAGATATCTTGAGATTCCTTGCATCTTTTATCCTTCCTTTGCCGGGATGATGAAGTTCATGTTTTTTATTTATTTATTATTATTTACCCAAGGCGTGCTTTATAGTTTGAGAAGTTTATCCATAAGATACTTTCTGCATTATGGGTTCGGGTTGTGTTCTTAGGAGGAGAGGCATGATGGGTTTGGGGCAGACGCTTTTTGACGTGACCTTCGTCTTGAAAATGAAGATGGAATTATGATTTGTTGATTAGTTAGCAGAGATCGTTGTTGAAAAAGTTCAGTTTAATTCTTTTTTTCTTCTGAAAACTGCGCGACAGCCAGAGGGAATTATTTCTGTGGCAGCAGCAGCTAGAAAAGTTTGGCCTTCACACTGCCATACCGCACCGTCCTCGTTGTCGTCGCCTTACGAGTAAGTTTTTCCAAGAAAATTTTACGGTTGAACTTCGAAATTGAATTTCTTGCGGTTTGTGTTTGCGGCAAGTGAGAAGAATAGGTAAGAAGTTTTTTTTTTATATATCCAACTATTTGGTTAGATGTTCAACTGTTTAATGTAAAATTAAAAATACATCTTTTCCCTGCTTTTGTAGGATTAGGGTTGGAATATTTGAATTTACGCCTCTCATTGGTGATTAGTATAAGCGACAGAGTCATTTAAATCATGAAGGAAGAAATGAAGGATGTTGTTTGTTCTGTTTTCCTTGAAAGCAAAACATTAAGACGACACCTTAAGGGAGAATTAATTCTGGGTATTGTATCTGTTTGTTAATAATATCGATTTGTAGAAAATAGCACGATTCACAACAGCTTGAGATATAAGTTGTAAAAGTATCTTTTTGGGTTTGATTTTTTTTTCTCATTTTGGTGTGATGTCTATCATTCTTAGACTGGTTGTCAAGTGAGGAATTGACATGATTTTATCGGAGGATGGATTTAATTTTATAATTTATTTTATTATTAGAAATTTATTGCTATTTTTGGAATCTAATAATGGAGAATGTTTTTTTTTAGATTTAAGATTTTTTCAGACTCACGTTTACAAATAATAATACGTCGAAATTGGTATTTTTGTAACCCTGTTAGAAATATAGAGCGTCATGAGATTTTGCTGGAAAATGAAGAGTGTCTTTTTAGAGGTATAGAACTTTGAAATGGAATAAAGCAGAGATGATTTTTTTAAATTGACATGAAATTTACTTTATTCCCAAGATAATCTTCGGGGATTATAATTTAAATATGATTTCTGGCATATGACCGCCACGGCTAGTTCGAACGTAGTCTAATCTGGAGGTCCCAATTTTCGATGACACAACATTTGTGGCCGTATATCGGGCAAACCGCGCGAATGTTGACCTCCAAGTGGTCAATCGTTTCGGGCTTATCGGCTTATAGATTAGCGACTTCACATATCCCCACAGAAAATAGTCAAACGGCGTTAAATCGCACGATCTTGGTCCGTAACGTGAAATTATGCGGTTACCAAACGTTTTCTTTAATAAATCAACTGTGGCACGAGCTGTGTGACATGTTGCGCCGTCTTGTTGAAACCACAGCTCCTGCAGTTTCGTTTATTGACGTATCCATTCAACTAAAAATGAAGACGATTATGTTGACCGTAAAATGGACGTAGTGCGCAATACGTATTTCGAACAGAAACATGATTTTCAAAATAAACTTCACAATTTGGAAGCGTTGTTGAGGCGTCAATCTATTTATGTTGAAATGCCAAACTAAACTAAAAATAAATCACTTGACAGCTGACAAAATGGCCGCCACTTAAATTAATGCTGCCAACTTAAAGTTCTATACCTTTAAAAAAAAACGTCCTTTACTTTTTTTAATTCAATTATTAATGCCAAAGCACCAAAGCTAGTTAGCCACCATATCCAAATGATGGAAATAAATGTGCAAACGTTGCTTGCGTTGCGACCATTTTGCTCCTTTCTTTAAACTGTGGAGGAAAACTCGAAGTGGTTGATCCTTAAAGGTGGCCCAGGTAGCTTAAAGTAAGCTGGGCAACGCCGTTTGATCACAGGAAAAACTTGGGAGTGTTTGGAAGAAGATTCCAATTATGGTAAAAAAATCATTTTTGTTTTTGACGTGATAACTTCTAAAAAATCGATGACAGGCTACACATAAGAAATAACATGACTCATGCTGATAAGACTCATTCTGATAATGCTGATAAGAAAAGTGACGCACTCTGCGATACTGTGGTTCTTTCATCCAAAATCGATCGCAAGCACCAGGCGAACATGAAAAAGAACAGGCAATTCCCAAAATAATTCCACTCAAATTCAAAAAGTACAAGAAGAGAAAAAGAAATACAAAATAGGCGGAGTTTTGTTAAAGTAGAAAGTAGATGTAGATATAGGGCTGTGTGTGTATGGATTTAGAGGGTTTGTGAGTGTGAGTTAACGGGCTGTATGTTAGTGTTGACAAGGTTTCCTTATGACGTTATCACGCAAAATTATCGTCCGTAAACCGACTTTACAGACAACAAACTCTTTTTTTGTATGTTGACTAGCAAGAATGTCGTATTCGGAATGATCAGGCGACGTCAATACAGAATATGTCCAGCAAAGGTTACTGTTGAGGATTTAGGTCAGTTGTTTTTATTTTTAATTTGAACGTAGTATTTAGAATTTTTAAAACCTTCAATTTAGTAACCCACAAGGGATACCGGCTACACCTATTTTCAGCTTAATGCCATTATTTAGTGTCAAGACGACGAACTATGTAAGTGCTACACTACGATCGCCACAATGGCCGTTCTCGGCACGAACGATCTGAGGGATGTCCTGATATTGGTGCAGTAAAAAAGTATCTGCTTGCTGACTCAGACATTGTGCGTTCGATACTCTGATTGGGTAGCAATTTTTTTTAAATTTCGCGAGAAAATAGTCTAATTCTCAACCTATTGAGCCGAAAAAAATCTTTCCTATCTTTCTAATTCTCCTCAAAAGTGTGGTGCGGCATTCCATATGCATTCTACCGCTCCCCCCTGCTTGTCGTAAAGTGCCACTAAAGGATTAATAACATCTAGGCAAAGAACATCAAGGTGAGCCTGGCGACACTTAAACACTTTAAAGTTTTGAAATCTTGAGCCACCACACAGACAATGCGTTATATTCCACAGAGGGAATACATGATCCCTTGAAATAAATAAGAAAATGGCCAATACCACACATACATTTTGATATTTATTCCATTTAAAAATCAATCCATCATTAATAACATAATCAACTCAATAAAAGGGAGCCTTATACAACCAAGTACTTCGCCATACTCCCTATATATTCTGGTCTACATTCAAAGTATGGAAGGTCTTCCGCGCTGCCTTCTTCCATAAGATAAACTGCAAGACTCACAGTTGGTACCTTTTCACTCATACCAATTAGGTGTTCGATAGGCCGGAGTCTACCGAGCTTTATATATATATTCCAAATAGTATCTGCTTGGAAGTAGATTTCTTACAATTCTGGATTATATTTTTCCGGAACGTTTCTCCTTCGAAAACGGTTCCGACAATTTCCCGTACACAAGACGAGGCGCTGTCATGCGACTTCTTCAAGATTATACTTAAAAAATAGTTCAGAACTCTCACGCCAACACCAGAGGGGTGCAGGGAAATAAGCCCCGGGAACTAATTCCACCGAGGTACTTAGTTCCTACTTAATGGGAACTTAGTCCAGTTTTGAGAAATGGACTTTGTTCCCATCCTAAGTTGGGAATTAGAAGAGCTATAAAATACAGTTACATAGTTATCAGACTGATCTTGAATCGCGGCAATTTTCTTTGATTATTTTTAGAATATTATAAACTGAATTTCGAAATTAACTGCTGGTTTTCAAGATGCTGAAAATATTCAAAGAAAATCTTCGAAATTTGGATTACAAGCTTCCGAAAATAATCAAAGAAAATCGCCTTATAAGGGTATTAAGTGTTACGCCGCGCCGCACCGTTTTAACAGTGCTGTGCAGTACAGTGTTTTAAACATGATGTACCCTTCTTGGGGTAACTATTGGATATAAGGAGCGGTTTATCTGGTTCTTCGTCCTTGGAGGCAAGACAAGGACCTGGTTCTCCATGTTGGGAGTTGTGCCGTCGGGGTAACTTCCCGGCCATGTCAAGAACTACTAGTTGCGAAGCAACCACGAGCCTCGGATACCGACAAATTCACTGCTAACGAACCCTGCCAGCGAAATAAGGACAACAAATATCGGATATGAACATGGAACGTTAGATTTCTTAACAGACAACGTGCAGCCAAACAGCTAGCGGAGGCCCTTGACTACAGGCAAATATAACCACCATCCAAGAAATGCGATGGGATGGCCCGGGCAAAAAAAATGAAAAACTGCAATATTTACTACGGCAACTGCTATGCACAACAAAAACAGGGCTTATTTGGATGTGGATTCGTCGTTGGAGGCAGTCTCAAGCTACAAATGTGCAACGTACACCTCATGACAATCCGCATCAAGGCTAAGTTCGCCAATATAAGCTTTATATGCGCGCATGCCCCTACATAGGAAAAAGATGATGACACCAAAGAAATGTTTTTTGAGCTCCTGGACAAAACATATGAGCAGTGCCCTAGCTATGACACTAAAATTGTCCTAGGCGACTTTAACGCCAAGCTAGGGAGAGAAGATGTCTTTGGTGGTACAATCGGAAAACACAGCTTGCACGAAACCACCTCCGATAACGGATTCAGGCTAATTGACTTTGGTGCGGGCCGAAATATTGTAATAGCTAGTATCATGAAGATCCCTTGAACAATCAACTGTCAACCAGATTGACCACATTGCGATCGATGCAAGGCACTACTCCAGTATGATGGATGTCCGAACTTTCCGAGAGGCAAACATAGACTCGAAATATTACCTCGTTGTAGCTAAGGTACGACTGAGGATATCGCGACCAACGCCAATAGGAGGTAATACTGTGAGGAAGTTCAACATCGGACGGCTGCAATCGCAAGAAATCTGCAGGCCCTTTTCCGATTGAGTCTCAAATAACCTCCAAAGGAATCCTTTACCGTCAGCATCAAGTATTCAGAACCAGTGGTAACATTGCCGAAATGACTTAGGGGAATCCCCAACTGAAGTGCTGGGTTTCACATAGCCACCAGAACGAAATCCATGGTTTGATGATGAGTGTCGGCAAGCACACGCAGCTAAACAAGAAGTATACAAGGCGGCGCTGCAAAGAAGGACCAGAACTACCCGTGCACTCTACGAGCAGAAGAGAAAAAAAAACACCGGCTTCTCAAAAAGAAAATAGGGAAGAAGCGCGCGATCTAGGAAATGGAAAGCTGTTATTGCAGGAATGAAGTTCGAAAGTTTTACCAAAAGTTAAAAAGAAACTGTCAAAGCTACATAGCTCGAACTGATGCTTGCAAAGCTGTCAGGCAGAATGCTCCATTTTATCTGGGCGAAGTAGACCAACAATTCCGCCCACCACATCTGGATGAAGTAAAGCTAGCTATATCTTAACTTAAGAGCAACAAAGCCACCAAAGCCAATGGCCTAGCTGTCGAGAGAAAGGATATGCTCTCATCAATAAGAGACAGCCAACATCGACGTCTTGGACAAAACATCACCATAGACAGTTATAACTTGGAGGTAGTTAGGGACTTTGTCTACATGGGCTCCACTAATAACTCAGACAACAACACCAGCACTGAAATCAAACGAAAAATAACTTTTGCCAATCGCTGCTTCTTCGGGCTTAGAAGGCAATTAAGTAGCAGGGCCCTCTCTCGGGCAACTAAATTGTGCCTTTAAAAGACCCTCATCATCCCAGTCGTGCTTTATGGTGCAGACGCATGGACGTTGTCAAAAGCGGATGAGAACGCTTTAGGCTGCTTCGAGAGAAAGATTCTCCGGGTGATTCTTGGTCCCGTATGCATTAACGGAGAGTGGAGAAGAAGATACAATGAAGAACTGTACCGGCTGTAAAGCGACACAGACCTAGCCAAAAGAGTAAAAATTCAACGTTTCAGATGGCTGGGTCATATAGAGCGGATGGACATCAATGTTCCGGCCCGAAAAATCTTCGAATCCACCCTAGAGAGACGGTGCAGTAGAGGAAGACCGAGACTCAGGTGGCGCACACAAGTGGAAGAGCAACTCAACCGACTCCACGTGCGAAACTCGAGGCAGCTAGCTAAGGACCGATCTGGCTGCAGAATCTTGTTGGTTGAGGCCCAGGTCCACCCCGGACTGTATAGCCACCTAAGGAAATTTAAGGTAAGGATAAGAATGTGAGACTTAAATGTCCCACCAAGTTATAAGCTTTTCTCAACAAAAACGTTTTTTTATTTCATCAATAAAATGCAAAATAATTGAATTTTTGTTTCACTTCTTGATGTAAGTGGAAATTTATTTCACATTAAGTGTGCTGATTTCAAAAATCAAATGTTTTGAAGGCTTCATCTTTAAAAGATGTTTAAATTCGACTTTTAAAGCATAAAACATACCCGATATATTCCAACATATACATAGCTTGTCAAAACCATCTGTTTATGTTACAAAATTCCACAGGAAATCCCCATACCAACGGGTTCAACATAAATCTGTGCCTGCTTTCTCTCCCTCTTTCCCCTTCCTATTCAAGCACACAAACTCAAGAACTTCAAACTACTAAATTAAGAATATCGTTTCAAAAACGTATCATTTACGGATGAAAAACGTATATTTAAAAAAAAATCCTTAAAAACACAAAATGAAATGCTTTTAAACAAAACTTGGTCGACCCCGACATCATTCCAATTGAACTTAAAAAAAAAAACAAACAAAAAAAACATAACAAATATACAACACGACTCCTTCGCACAAGATCCAACAATACCCAGTTTTCCTAAGTGAAATCAAATATCCGAATCAAAGGCCGCAGGATACTATTTCACTCCTCAACAGACACACACAAACACAAGCATATACCTTCAACGAAATAACAACATCATCTGAAAACTGAAAGGATTGCTTCCAGCCATAAAAATGGAAACTGTAACACAACTTTTCCCAATGACTTCCTTGGGTTTGTTATAATGTTGTAGTACTTAAGACACAAGACAGGAAGAGAAGGATCAAAAATAAATGGAAGAAAAGCTAGAGCGGGAGACAGTGTGGATAAAGGGAAAACAAAACATGAAAAATGTGAAATGAAATGTGTGCTAAATACTACCATGACTGGGTTTATAGTTCCTCTTCTAGTACTAGTACTTTCAAGCCACCTGCCACCCCCCTTTTGAACACAGTATTCAATTTTCATAGCATATTACCGTTACAAACAGCAAAAGATGGAAGGAAGGATTTTTTTTGTTTTTCCCGAAACAAACAAATATACACGCGCGCGTAAATTCATAGTAAAAGTGGAAAATCTGTTGAGAACGGCTCGAAAGCTTTGCTTTTTTTTTTATTTTTCCGAGTTCCTTATGGGGTAGTTTTTTTGCCCGAAAATCCAATCGCCACTTGTCACTTTCTGTTCCAGAACAGAGCAAGAACCAGAAAGAACGGACTCATATTATAAAGAAGTCTACAGAGGAAAAGTAATTGTGGCACACAAGTCCCGGCTGGGCTGAGAGCTGAGCCAAGTCGCAAAAAGAGGAAGCACGACAACGAGGACGACTTCGACTGTACAAAGGGATACATTGTTCCATATTTTTTTAAAACAATCTGGCTGACACAGAAGTACCACGACCGACGCAGGGAGGGATGTGCGCCTTAGTTTGCCACAAAATCAAATTTTACCTCCTCTGGCGCCCTCTTTCTATACGTGTGAATCTAAGCCGAGGAACCCAGAGGGTTTTTACAGACAGAAGAAGAAAATTTGCATTCTGTACGCTCCGCCACTTGAAAAAGTGGCCCAATTCTTTTTAATTTGTTCCCACGAGTGCTCATAGACATAGGAGCTGCTGCTCCTGCTATGACTTTGGCACTCACCTGCCAAACGAATGAAATTTAGATTTGTTTTTCAAGCCCCTTCGCCTCCTTTTTTTTGCAAGGAAAACCAAGACGAAAATATAAAAATTAATGCACAAGTGCTGCGCTCATTAGTTTGGTGGGGTTTTTTCTGGGTTTTTGAAGTTTTTTCGAGGCCGTTTCTGACCCTGTGTGGGGAATATATTTCGAGATTTACAAATTTCATATTCAACGGCATGAAAATCTGAATCTGTTTCACTTTCATTTTCATCATTTTCTTTGCAAGGAGCACGTTTATCTGTATACCCATCGGGATCTACCTTCTTTTTTTTAGCTTAGAATGCATTTTGTCGAATTGCATTCAAGTGGTGAATGGAAAGTGTGAATGTTTGTGTGGATGGAGCTTGGCTCGTTGTCCTTGCAACAAGAGATTCTTTCGTTTTTTTCTAGGATTTTCAATTTTTTTTGTACTCCTGATATGTTCCAGTAAGACCCTGATGATGATGATGATGATGATTATATGGATGTATACATAGAAATGCATAGGCATAGATGTATATGCCGGATTCCAGAGAGAACGATGGATATGTGTATATGTACTTATATGTATATAGGCAAGATTGTTTGAAGGATGAAAAATGAAAATAATTCAGGCCAAGTACCTTGTCGTCACGTACACATTTGTCATTTGAGTTTGTGTATTTTTTTTGTAAGAGTGCGCCTGCACGGAGGATAAAAACCCAGCAGCACACTTAGCCTTGGATGGAAACTAAGTCCTTTATTTTCTTTGCTTATTTTGAGGTTGCTTCTTCGGACTTTTTTTTTTGTGATTTAGTAGGGAAGATGACATAAATTAGGGTCACTGGTCATCATATGGTTGAAATTTAGTGGTTTTTATAAGATTTTTTTGTCTAAAGGACTTTTTTTTTTTTTTTGATTGTAAAGACATATAACTTTGTGTTCAATGAGGTTAAGTTGCTGTAATGGGTAAAGTATGTTGGAACTTTGAGCGTATTACAAATAAGGATCTTTTAGAAGGCCAAGAGCATGAAGAATATTATGAGGAGAGCTTCTTTGATTTGAGAGTAGTAAGTGGAACATTAAAGGAATATTTGAGGGTTCCTCGTAACTCATCTAAAAATTCAGTTTAAAGCCCTTTGAAAGGATGTTTGTAGCACCAAACGAGAGGAGAAGGAGTGCTAAAAACAGGAGTGCGCTAAAACACTTTTCCTTGTTTTAATATGGCAGCGAAAGAATTCTCTAGATGAAATCAAGGGTGTCGAATAAAGTAACATTCTGGTTGAACTTACTAAGTGAAACTAGTATATCGGCTAGAACGAAATTTTCAAAGACTTCTAAGGAGCGGTTTATCCGGCTTCTTGTCTTTGGAGTTATGTTAAGGACATGATCCTTCAGATCGGCAGTCGTGCAGTCGCGTTGGGGTACTTTCCAGATTATATAATGAAAAGTTTAGTTTCCAAGAAACTACAGGAATTGGGTACGGATTAACTCAGTATGATGACCAAACCTGCATACGGAACAGGGACAACGAGCTTAGGTTCTGTATGTGGTAATTAAAGTCCTTTAAAAGACACCCGAACAATTATCGGAGGCCTGCTATATGGCAGGAACTCCATCCCAAGAATGGCATTTTTGGCTGGGCCAATGGAAGATAAAAAATCCAAAATATACTACGGCGCCTACTATAAAGAAAAAAGAAAAAAATCAGCGCCTATTTGAATCTGGATTCTTCAATTGAAGTAGGCTCAGACAAGAGGTCTCGAGATTCAAATGTTTCAAACATTGTCTTAGGCGACTTTATACGCAAGCTAAAGATTAAGGCAATCTTCGATGGTAAAGTCGGAAAACACGATACCTAATCCGAAGAAGGATTGAGGCTAGTTGACTTTGTTGCGACCGAAATATAGTTATAGTTATATAGCTAGCTGTTTCAAGTTTCGCACGTGGAGTCGGTTGAGGTCTTCTTCCACTTGTGTGCGCCACCTGAGTCTCGGTCTTCCTCTACTGCACCGTCTCTCTGGGGTGGATTCGAAGATTTTTCTGGCCGGAACATTGATGTCAATCCGCTCTATATGACCCACTCATCTGAAACGTTGAATTTTTACTCTTTTGGCTAGGTCTGTGTCGCTTTACAGTCGGTACAGTTCTTCATTGTATCTTCTTCTCCACTTTCCGTTAATGCATACGGGACCAAGAATCACCCGGAGAATTTTTCTCTCGAAGCAGCCTAAAGCGTCCTCATCCGTTTTTGACAGCGTCCATGTGTCGGCACCATACAGCAGGACTGGGATGATGAGGGTCTTATAAAGAGACAGTTTAGTTGCCCGAAAGAGGGTTTTGCTACTCAATTGCCTTCTAAGCCCGAAGAAGCAGCGATTGGCAAAAGTTATTCTTCGTTTGATTTCAGCGCTGGGGTTGTTGTCTAAGTTAATAGCGGAGCCCAGATAGACAAAGTCCCTAACTACCTCCAAGTTATAGCTGTCTATGGTGATGTATAGTCCAAGACGTAGATGTTAGGTGTCTCTTCTTGATGGCAGCATATACTTGGTTTTGCCCTCATTTACTGCTAAACTCATCCTCGCCGCTTCCGTCTCAAAACTCACAAAAGCGCTACTGACATCTGCGTTCTTCCAATTATGTCAATATCGTCGGCATATGCGAGTAATTGGACGAACTTTTGAAAGATCATGCAAAGATCATCAAGTATGATGTTGAAAAAGTCACACGACAGCGCATCGCCTTGTCTAAATCCTTATTTGACTTTAAAGGTTTCGGTGAGGTCTTTAACGACCTTGTGGGAACAGCGGACGAGTTTGGCAGGGATGTTAAAACTGCACATTGCTCTATACATCTCGCTCTATAAATGCTGTCGTACGCGGCTTTAGGTGATGGGTATCGATTTGAAGATCTTGAGTTTTTTCCAAGATCTGCCGTAATGTGAATATTTGATCGATAGTGGACTTTCCTGGCCTAAAACCGCACTGATATGGACCAATCAGGTTGTTGACGAATGGCTTTAGGCATTCACACAATACAGCAGCTTTCTTCTAACCACATCTTGTTTATGAGTTGGTGCATACTTATAGCCAATAGATAGCAGCTAGGCCATCGGCTCCGGCGGCGGCTTTGCTGCTCTTAAGTTTAGATATAGCTAGCTTCATTTCATCCAGATGTGGTGGTCGGAATTGTTGGTCTACTCCGCCCAGATAAATTGGACCACTCTGCCTGACAGCGGAATTCGTTTCGTCATCGCCGTTATACAGTCTGCAGAAATGGTTTTTCCATATTCTAAGCATCGACTGCGATTCCACTACGATGATTCAAGGGTAGATATGTGTGTGGGTACAAGCACCCGCAAATCCCCCCTGTCTATCAACTCCTACTCTCACTTCCACGTGGTGAACATCGTTTGCCTAGTACCTCAACTGGAGATTGGGTTCCAACCCCTTTGGAAGGTTGTTGGTGGCAGCAAACGAGAGGGTGGGAGGAGTGTTACCACTAAGGCACTACTCCTTGCATTCAGGCGGCAGCGGAAGCATTCTCTAGATGGAATCTAAACGGTGGCGTCTATAGTTCCAGTCAGGTTGAACTACTTAGTGAACATCTTATATGGGCTACTACGACGTTTTCGGAGCTCAGGCCTATAAGGAGCGGTTTATCCGGCTCTTCGTCCTTGGAGTCAAAATAAGGACCTGGTCCTCCAGGTTGGGGGTTGTGCCGTCGGGGTAACTTTCCGGCCATACCAAAAACAACTAGTTGCGAAGCAACAACAAGCCGCGGATACGGAAGGATTCACTGATGACGAACCCTGCCAACGAAAAAAGCTACATATATTACGAAAACAAACTTGGAAAAACTTGCGAGCAAATTGGTATAGGAAAACTATCTAATAGGCTACCCGATGACATCGATTGCGATTTTCTCAAAAAAAAATTCCTCAAGTGAGGTGGAACCAACTAGTATCAACATCTCTCACAGCTTCATAAGAATACTACAGCTTCCATCTTAATAGCGCCATTGGAAAAGTCTATGGTAGTCTCCGTGTTCTTCAGATCAACCGAAGATATGTCCCTACAAAAACAAAGTTGCTTCTGGCCAAAACTCTAGTGCTATATGGATGTAAAGCCTTTTGCAACTTGGACTCTGCTTCCTACTTATATAACAACATTGCTCGTTATGTCTGTAATCAACGACGTTATGACGATGTCTCAACATTTACGCTACGTATCTCGGTAGCATCGACAACTTATTTATCTTTTGATCGGTGAGCTACCTGCATGAAATCATTCAAACACAACTAACTGAATATTTCCCTCATTTTACATGGTCTTTTGCCAAGATATATCATATATTTGTCTATGTTATATACCTTTGGACAGGAGGTCCACCATCGACCAAATATTTACAGTAAAGACCTTGGAAAAACCCCAAGAAGAGACGTTGTGTGTCTTATATATGCTATATACATTGTATCATTATTATTATCATTATCTTTATCATTACATATAATAATATTGAAGCCGAAACTCCTGACCGCGCATCACGCGAGAACGACAAAACTAAATTGAACAAATCTTTTTATAAATAATAGTAAATTTACTCGAGAAACATATAGGACCCATTTTTTTGTTTTAAATAAATTAACTAAAACTTTTCAAATTGCAAAAGAAAAAATGTGCTTACCTTATTACGCAAAATGATAGGACGTATACGATCTACGATGTAGATTTTTACAATTACCCCATACATTGGGTTGTTGCGTACTTCTACTCTAAAACAGATGGCGTATATTGAAACTTTTTATTTTAAGCTGCGTTAACAACAGGACTCCAGGAGCTGTATTTTATGGAGAAATACAATGATACATAGAAATGCCAGTTATGCTGGTTTGATGCATACAAAAATTTCCTAACGTCACTATCATCTTTTATTATTATTTTACTACCTTAGCCACCCAGCGTTGCTTGGGTATACCATACATTTTCGAAAAAACGACCCCGACGTGGGGCCATCTAGTAATCTAAATAGCCTAAGTTACATCTTACAAAATAAGCTATCTGCTTGTGAAACGACCCCAGCGGTACCAACGAGTGATTAAAATAGCCTTGGGTACACCTCACAACATCAGCTATATGCCTGTGAAAGTCCCGTCAAAATTCGAGGCATAAGTAAAAATAAAAAAAAAATGCATCCAGCGCCACCTAGGGGTAATTAAAAGTAGCCTTACTTACTCCTTATAATATCAGCTTTCTTCCTGTAAAGATCCCGGCGCAGTATAGGAAAACAAGACTTATATGGCGGAGGAAAGAGAACTACGATCAACTTCACGCGTGCCAAAAACCGAGCTGGCTAGATAACATTGTTGAAACTACACCGGATTGTAGTGCCACCTATGTCAAAATATGATGAATTATTAGATTTGGCGCATTGGGACCTTAAAGATTTATTTTGCTCTCAGGTTAAAGATAAAGGAACGTTCTTCCATCACCCAGGGATTCACTGTTCGTCACTTTATCACCAAAAAAAAATACCATTTACGGAAAATCAAAAATCTAATATTCACCATATTCCAATAAAAATACCGTTAATAGGATCATAAAACGCTTCTCTCAAACAACACCCAATATGAACAAAAAACATGATCCCCTACAAAAACACTCCCTTAAATTAAACCAGCAACAGCTTATCTTATCCAAAGTCTTTGCTCCAAATTTACCTTTATTACTGTCCATATGTAATAAAAAAAGGATCTAACTTACAAAGGACACAACCTTTCAACCATTCTCTCATAACTCAGGATAACATCAAATATATATGCGTTCTCTCAACAGAGACTTAACTTCTCCTAACTTAAAAAAAGGTTAGCTGGATAAAGCTTTTCCAATAAAATATTTTTTTTTGTTATGATATCCATCTATAAGAAAAATCCTTTAAGAACCAATATTGGACTTTTGGGAACAGGACATAGAAAAACAACACTAAATCACAACCACAAGCTTGTGTAAAAAAAAAAACTTACTACAACAACAAAAGAGTGCTGAGTTACCCCCTTTAGATACATTGAAAAAAAGGTAACATGTTGGAAAAAAAATTAAATGGAAAAACCATAACCACCAAAACGTCTTTTTAAAGTGTATTTTGATTTACAAAACTAGGCCAATACGGTCCATTAAACAGACTCGTTATAACCCCGTTCGAATAAATCAGTCCACAAATTTATAACTTACAATGAATTCAATTTACGTGCGTTTCTCTTAGGATAGATACATTTTTTTTTCTTATCGTTTGCCTTATTTTTGCGAACCAAACTTTTTCGCACTCTCGCCCACTAGATGTTTCCGCAACATTAACCAATCCATTGGACGAAGTATATAAAAAAATACCAAAGGGAGCGAACAAAAATCCCACCACCTCGTATCTCAGAACCAACCACAACAATCCATTCAGCCATTCAACTGAAAATACATGATGTAAGTTGGTTAAGTAAAAAAAAACACAAAAAAAACGAAAAATTCTTATCTGAACCAGTAAATCTCCATTTTAAATCGATTAACGTGCCGATTTAGATATTCCAACTCCCACAACCCTTAACTCAAATCAACGTGTTACCAAAGAATCTCACGTCCTAAGATTAAAGCTAAAGATACAACTTAAAGATACTCAGATACTTTTTTTGAAATTCAGATAATTTTGTTCACTACGTTCGCCCTTTTTTTCGTTTTTTATTCTACGCGATATTAACAGTTTTTAATTAAGATATTTTTACATTGAAAAAAAGTAGGTTTTTTTTTTGTTCATATTGTCTTTAAAATATAAAGGTCCAGGCTTCATCAGAATGAAGTAAGCAGCGCTACTCCGCCCCGCGCCGGCCACCTGACGAGGAACAAAAAAAAACTTAAAAAAATGGCCGAACACAAGACCGACAAGAATTTTTCATCTCAGGTTCAGGATTCGGATTCTTGTTGTTGTTGTTTTTTTTTCTTTGTTCCTTGGATCCTTGTAACTTGTTGGGTGCTTGATGTATTCCCGGAGAATGTACTCCAGCAAGGCAAAAAAAGGACGAAAATGTGAAGGGTTGGCATCTTTTGTGTGAGTTAGGTGGTGAAGGTGCTGGTTTTACGGCAGCTTGGGTGGTTTCTGCAGCTAACCTATCTTTGAGTGCCGCAACTTTATTCATAAGCATTTTGCGTTCCACCATAAGTAGAAAAAGGATAAAAATCAACACACATACACAGGAACGATTCAAATTTATACATTTCAAGAACAACAAAGGCGGTGGATAGGTATTTGAGAGGAGGAAGCCCACAAGGTTTCTGCGGCAGAAGGGAGTTGTAACGATGATTTTTTTTTTGGAACTCATTGAAAAGATGTAAAAGCATGAACGAAGGAAAAAATAAATAAAACCTACAAATGTTAAAAAACGTCCTTTTCTATCTGCCTTGTCATAAGAGCGGAAACATGTTGTGTAATTAATAGCTCCACTCAGAGACACATTTGAACCAATTATTTGGACTCTTCCAGGTACCTTCCTTAATAGTGTCCTTTTTTGGTAAAAAAAACGTATATTTTAGCGTATAGTTAACAATCCCTTTGTTAGCCCTGTCGTTGGTGGCTATCTTTATGTGTTTTCTGAAATTCATTCCAGGAGGAAAAAAATACATGAATACAATGGACGTTTTGGATATAATTGTTATGCAAATACTCTTATTTTGTTTGTAAACATTTTAATTGGAGCAGAAAATATAGAAAAGGAATTTTCCTTTTTTTCCCAAATTTGTTGACAATTGAGTTGATATACATGTATCTATCTATCTATGAATTGTATCTAGATATAAAAGTTAGTTTTTTTTTATTTTTATTTCGAAAAAGGGTAAGTCAACAATAATTAGTTTAATAGATGGGACTATTACCTGCCTATACAAAACACCGTTATTATCGACATCCTGGGCTGGCTGGGTAGATTTTGTTCTTATAAATTGTTTATAGGACCGTAAAAATGGAAGCTATCTTTCATAAAATTTCATTAGTGAAAAATTGTTGCGGCGGAATATGGTAATCAAAACCTTTGAAAGGGAGCCAAAAGGATGAGGTTAGAAATTAAAACAGGGATTTCCTACAAGAGAGAGGGATGATTGTTAATAATGTTTAATAAAGCTAACAGAGGATTTACCCTTTTTTAATTTAGGTTGGTAGTTAAAGTCTTTCATTCGTGCGCCTATTTTACATAATTTTTTATTTAGCTATATAGGCCATGAGGGAGGAGTGGCTGTTTATTATTTTTATTTTTTATTAAAAAAAACATTTTTTTTATTAAAAAAGGTATCAATTGACTGATTATGCGACTGATTGGTGCTTCATTAGGGACGAATTTTCAAATCGTGCTAGAATTTTTTAGTATTCCCTGACTCCAGTAATCAAATCTAGTGGCTGATTTTGCTTGTAAAAGAAAATGATTAATTCATGTCGGGATTATTCTTCCTGGGGGCCAAGGTTTTTGGTTTGTTAACATTTAGCTGGACGCATAATTCACTTTAGACATTAAGCGATTGAGAAATGTTCATCGTCATTTTGAAGCAGTGGTTTAGATGGGTTTTCAAAGTTGGGTCGGGCATATGAGCAACGTTTTTTCCAAAAAAAAATATACCTGAATGTATGTAAAATGAGAACACAAAAATAGCAGTTATTTCACATATATCGTTGAATGCTTAGTTCTCTTAGTTCTGGACTCCAAATTCAAAAAAGAATACATTCCGTTAAAGACAAAATCTTAAGATTTCTTAAGAGAGAGAGAGAGAGAGAGAGAGAGAGAGAGAGAGAGAGAGACAGCTATAGAAATTATGCCATGCTTAAGAATAACCGTTCATTGTTGAGGATTGTAGTCGATCAAACCATGTGGAAATGTCTTTTTCTGTCTTTTCGAGAACATATGCCGACATTTAATACACTTTTTTATTTGTTCTTATTTTATATTCAGACCAATTGGTGATCTCAGCGCTACACATTGCGGCTTCTGCAGCAATTAAAAAACGATGCACTATAGAGGCACTGTATATACAATGTCGATGACATAAAATGGATCAAAATGTGTATGTCTTAGAAAATGTGATGTCAACAGCTAAGAAGAAATGCCTCTCCGATCCATTCAGCAAGATAATGAGGCGACGTACACTAGTAGAAAAGCTAAAGACTAGTTTCCGGTGAATGGGATTAAGTAATGGATTGGTCAGCATAATCCCTTGACTTGAATCCCATTGAAAATCTTTGGGGAGACGTTAAATTGTCAGTACAACATGCTAAGCATACAATCCCCAATTTTAAGAAGCAATCCAAAGCAAAAAAAAAGCATCTAACAATTTTCTCCAACCAGCTCGTTTTGTGGTTACCTGTCTCCAGTTTTGCTAGCGTGAAGTTGATCATAGTCCTCTTTCCTCCACCATGTAAGTCTCGTTTTCCTTTACTGCGCCATCTCTCGAAGTAGAATCGAAGATTTTTCGCTGTCTATTCGGTAACTATGATCCAGCCATCATCATCTGGGGAGCTTGACTTTTGCTCTTAGGGCCGAATCTTTGTCGCGTTACAGTTCTTCGGTGTAATTGCTTCTCCACTCGCCGTTTACGCAATCGGCCAAAAGCCTTAAGCTTAGATCAGACGACAAATAATACGCACGGCAGTGGTGCAGTAGATAAGATGTTTGCTTGCTAAGCGAGAGGTCGTGAGTTCGAATCTCTGTTTGGGTAGCAATTTTTCTAACTCCTAGTGCAAGCTAGAGCCCTTCGTGAGTTTTAAGTGAGAAAATTATCACTTAATTCTCGATCTACTTGGCCGTAAAAATTCTTTTCTATCTTTCTATTCTTCTAACTAGTGTCGTGCAACATCCAGTTGCATTTTAAAAGGCATGTGCCTCACAGACAAATAAGTTAAAATATTATTATTATTAAAATATTTGTGTATAAATTTGTGCATTCCTGTAAAAAAAAATACACAAACCGTGTGAACCACAAATTTGATGAAGACAAATGGCATACACAAACGATTGGGGACAAATTTAAAACTTTTTTCTATGGGATTTTTTAGTTATGCACCAAATACTAAATATCAATATAAATATCTGCATGAAGAACAATGCGGTCATAGCTAGATTTTATTGTCTTGAAAATCTTCATGTCATCAGCGAATATAAGAATGTCACTTGATTGTATGCATGATGTAACATCATTTATAGCGAAAATGAATAGTAAAGGACCAAGATGGCTTCCTTGAGGAACGCCCGCCGGGGTCTGCCACGAAAGGGTCTGAAAGACAGTTTTTAAATTTTAACTACTAGGATCTATTCTCTAGGTATGATTTGATCAAAGCTAAAAAATTAGACGGAAAACTTTTGGTTTTAACTCTTAACTCTTGGTTTTATATCTTAACTTAAACAAGATTAATTCGTGACTTACTTGGTCAAATGCTGTTGAGAAGTCAGTGTAAATGCAGTCAACTTCATAACCTTTTTCTAATGCATTTAAAAATTTGTAGGAGAATTTAAGAAGATATAGGTAGCTAGGTTTACTTCGTTCAAACTAGGTGGACGGAATGTTGTTCTACTTTCCCCACATAAAAAGGTCATTATGTCTGACAGCGGATTCCATTTTCTCAAAATCGACGGCGATTCTTCTACGATGTTCCCTTGATCGTCATGGCAAGGCCTTGTCAGTTTCTTTTCATCTTTTATATTGCATTGATAACCATTTCTGACTTTTTTCGAATGTAGAACACATTATTCAGCTAATTTCGTCTTTTGGATGGCTTGTAAATTTATTTATTTTTAATAATCGGACGCACTCAAGGGGTTTTAACGAACTTTATCATGTATTAACACTTTGCGCGCGTTTAGGAAAATTGGATAGAAGATGAAAGGAGGTACCGATACACATTGGTTTTGAACGTTTGTAAATCGTAATGGAAGGGAAAAATCGAGCCGGGTAAAGCAATCCACATTCGTGTAGTGCGGCTAAAGAATGAGTCTCTATACTTAACAGTGCGTTCGAAAATAGGCCCAAGGGTAAATCTATGAGCATGCCTAGCGGTACGAGTATTACGGGGAAAAATTCTAAGGGGAGGAATGCAACTGGCTATTTGGCTGGAGCATATTTTATAAAAATAGGGATAGAATAAGGAGAGACAGGAAACATTTCGAAGATGTTCTAGTGAATCAAATGTTTCTATCCAGGAAACGCAAGTGAGTAACAGAGGAATTGTACTGAGAATTGTACTCAAGCTTCGGGTGAATGTACGCCTTATAAATAGTAGCCATATCAAACGGGGAGAAGTAGTAGAAGCATCGTCTAAGAAAACCAAATCATTTCGCAGCTTTTTTGGCGCTGTCATATATGTGTTTGTTCCACAGAAAATGGTTTGTGATACACATACCTAGAACGCAGAGCTGTTCAGTTTCCTTAATGCAAGTATCACTCATGGATAGTGGTATGGAGGGTACTTAATGCTTTAACGACAGAATGCAGCATTGAGTTTTTGAAGCATTAAGTTCCTAAACGATTAATATTTCCCCATTGAACAATGCTGGCCAGATAAGAATTTAATGAACTGATCATACGTTGCCGTTACAGTTCCACATCCGAAGAACAAGGAACTGAATGTGGAAACGAGTATGAGAAGCTGAGGGTACTGTCATCTGCAAAACAATTCAATGGATTAGATGTCTTAGACAAGAGATCATTGATAAAAATAAGGAAGAGTGTCGGAGACAGAACGGAGCCTTAGGGCACACCAGCATTTATGTTGTGACTATCATACAGGAAGCCATCCAAAACAACGCGAATTGAACGTTCCGAAAGGCAATTTCTAATCCATCGAATCGCCGATTCCAAATGCACGCATTTTCGATAAATGAGCTTCATGCCAAACTCTTTCAAATGCTTTTGAAATATCAAGTGCAATAATCTTACTTTCTCCAAAACGATGTTAAGATTGACACTGAGATATACCATCATATCACGAGTGGACCTATTACTACGAAAACCGTATTGCCGGTCATTAAGAAGTTTCCGTGTCTCAAGATATTTTTTAATCTGATAGTTTATCAGCGTTTCCATGACCTTGGAAAAAAAGGAGGTAAGTGCAATTGGTCGGTAGTTAGAGGAACAGTAAGATACGCCTATTTTAGGTATGGGCTGGACAAATGCAGTTTTCCATCCTCTTGGATAGTCCCGTAGAATACCACATTTAGAAAAGTTTAAACAGTGGTTTTGACAGCGTGGAAGCACACCTCTTCAGAACTATAGGGGAAATACTATCCGGGTCATCGGATTTGTAAATTCGAAATCCTTAAGAACTCTTGCAACTGTACGAGCCCGAAAAAAGATTTGTCCCATAAAACCATTTATGTTATCAAGTACAGGAGGAGCCATATCACTTTCGCTTGGGAGTTGACCACAGAATGGTCATTTTTGGACAAGCGTCGGAACCGAAGACGAAGGACCAAAAATTTGTACTTCCTTTAGGATATGTTAATATTGTTTGGCTTAAATTTTATTCGTGTACAAATAAGAGGATTGCAGGTCTTTCTGGCTTGTTTAAACTTCTTCCTCAGAACGGTTGGCTTTAAAATATTGGAAACATACTTCTCTCACCCTGACCCTGATAGCCTCTTGACAATTTGAGTCAAACCAAGAATTTACTTTTTGTTTGATACTTTTTAGCTTATTTGGAATAAATTTTCTCATACCAAGGAGGAATAATATTTGTAATCAAATCGGCACTACAATCTACGTCACTACCGAGGAAGAATAGTGACCAATCAAAGTTATTAACAAAGTTATTTAAACCTTCCCAGTTGGCTTTTTCGTAACGCTATACGTTTCCTTTTGGGATGTTTTCTTTAACATGTTACATGTTAATATGAACATATGATAAGGTGGTTCCTAGAGGCGACAGTACATTGATGTTATACTTATCAGGATGACACGAAAGAAACAAGTCCATGGAGTATGCGGAGATTCCACCATTTTGTATCTGGCCACGTTCCTGCGTAATTCATTCATAAAAACCGCCCTAATGCTGTTATCACAAGAAATGTAACATTTTTAAAATTGGTTTATCAACCAAAGTTTAAGTGTTTTATCTTATTTAACAACAAAACAAAAAAGATACAAAAAACACACACCACATCCGGTATTACTTCATAAAAGCTTTTTTTTTAAGTGAATTGTTTCAATTTTTATTATTTAATTTTCTTGTACACAGAGGGTAAGCATTTTATTTTAACACACAAGTCGCGCATACATTCTTTCATCAGCCTTGAACTTGTGGTGTGGACGGGTGATTGTGCAGTGAAAGCTGGAGCATACAATATGTCAGGTTGAAAAAAAAAATAAAAACATCCATAATGACATTTTGTTGGTAATGCATCGTCGGCCTTGGTGTTTAATTGAGTTTGTGTGGAATGAAATTATACTCTTTTCTCTCGTAAGTTATATTTTTGTGTTTGGGACAAAATCAAATGACATTTAATCTGGTGAGAGTTAGTAGTTTATTTGTATGTGAGTGTGTGTAGCTATTTTGGGGATTTTGTTTTCGGAAAGCACATCTATAAATTCCCATCGAAATGTCCTTTCTTACTTTTTCCATAAAGCGATTAATTTCGTATCTTTGTATTGGTTTTATACATTAGTTATGCAAAACTCACATTATTCACCACAAATAATAAACGACCATTGACGAATTGGAAAAGAGGATAAGCTTGTGCTTTGATGATTACATTTTGAGTAAGGCAACATAACATTTATTAGTAGTATCTTTATGGATGAATGAATTGGAATTGGATCCAAATCCATACGAAGGATGGAGATTTTGAGATTTTAGATGTTCGAAAGAACTAAATATTTATAATGTGTATAAGCTCTTTTGTGATTTCTGTGTTTTTGGAAGTATTTTAATAATTAATTTGCCTTAATGGTCATATTTCACATGCATTTGTCTTTTAAGCATTTTTCTTTATTAAGTAGAGTTTATGTAAACATATTTACTTTACTTATATCTTATATGTTATGATTTGTGCTTGAAATCTGAATTGTTAGCTTAGAATGATGAATTACGAAAATATTAAGTGAAAACCAGAATTCACACCATCTTTGTTACGCAAATATTTGATGGGGAAATTGGTTTGTTTGCTTGTAACCACAAAACACACATAACAACAGATTCGATAAAGAAAAACTTGATTTATTTTTGGAGATAGAGTAATTGGAGCTATTCAAAATGTTGGGTTTTCTAGGATTAGATGTATAACTGGATCACACGTAATTTTTTTATGTACGCAGTTACATCAGGATATAGAATTTGAAGTGCTTCACTATACTCATTTTAATAATTTTGCTTTATTTTTATTTATTTTTTTAATGTACAATACGTCAGATAGTTTTTAGTGAATAAAAAATCGCTTTTTTTATTTCTTTTAGAAGTTGTACGTTATAATTTTGTTCAAAACCGTGGTTGGGGTAGAATAACCAAACAACAATGTTTTTTAATAAATCTATTGATGTATTTATTTTAGAATCACAAAAAAATATTTTTTTTTATTTTGTTGGATTTCTATACATTTTTGATAATCCAATTGAGTTTAAAATGATTAACTTATTCTGAGGAAATCAATGACAAGCAGACAAGGAAATAAAATAAAATATAACTAAACGAAATGAATTAATTTAAAAAAATTAAATTAAAATAAAATAATATTAATATAAATAAGAATATATTTATATTAAAGTGAAATAAAATAAAAAGATATATAATACCATTTATTAAATAAAAAAAATATAGTTAATATACAATAAATTTAATAAAGTAAACAAAATAAAATAAAATTTTATAAAATAAACTAAATTGACACCAAATCAAAATAATAAAAACTAATATAAAATACAAAAAATGGGCACGACTGGGTCGCAAGTACTTGCTCGTATGTGCATGATTACATTGGAAACCAAGATCTTTGACAGAAACAAGTAACATTTACGTTGAAAATAGCAAAGTTTGAACTTATAAAAAGTATCAAAACCACAATACTTAACGGTTTGTAAAAATGAAGTATGCCATCACACGTCTTAAATAACAAAGAATTAATGAAAAAATTATTTTGAAAATTGTTTTGATAAAATCCTGTTTTTTATTTTTAGTTTTTTGAATTTTTTTTGTTTAAATTTTGGTATGCAGTTTATTAGAGTTTATTAATATACATGTGGATATAAAATTTAAAATATTTTTTTTTTATTAGTTTTAAAAATATTGATTTTTCAACAAAAATATTTCAAAGATTAATTTTTATTAGAAAAAAAGTTATTAAAAAATTTGATATGCAGAATTAATTCGGCTACTTAGATCTTCTTAAATATAAAATTTGATGCCATCAATGCCATCAAAAATATTCTCAAAAAATTTCATCAAAATCGTTGGAGCCGTTTTCGAGAAAATAAGCTTTTCCTAAACGGTCATATAGCAGGTACCGTTATTTTTGGGCCTAAAAATAAAATTTCAATTTCCCCTCTGGGGAATGCCAAAATAATCGTACGAACTAAATTTGAAGATAATCGGTTTAGCCGTTTAGGCTGCAGCTCGTTATACATGCTGACAGAGAGACAGACAGACAGACAGACAGACATTTTTTCTCGATCACTTTTTCAGACTTCTCTATGATCGTAATGTCATATTTGATTGTTATCTCAATTTTTTTAATATTCACAAATCCAGAACTTGCTCTTATAGTCCTTATAATCGCAAGTAAAAAAATTAAATGCAAAAATTAAATTAAAATTCAAAATAGCTTTTTACGGTTTTTAAGTCCATCAAAAAATTGGCGTTTTCAAAATGTAACTTTCGATTTATGCAGTTCAACACATATGAAGTTTTTGACAAAACCGTACTTCTACTTAGTCTTAGTTGTTTTTTAAATTTGAATTTTTTTACACATAGTCTATAGATTTAGTATTTTTGTAACCTTCAATAAATTAAAATTTATTAAACAAAAGAAATATTATAAAATAAAATTAAATAGACCTAAAACAATATTGAAATAAAATAAACGATATATAGTTAAATAATATAAAATTAAAATATAATAAAACAAACTTAAATAAACAATTTAGCTTGCATAAAATCCAAGTCTTTTTTAATTTGGCAAACAATAGCTTGCATAGAGCTTGTATAAGGCAAACTTTCGCAAGCCACACATTTCAAACTTTGACAATTAAAAAAAATTGCGGTCATAAGGCCTTAAAAAACGAGTTTGGCGAGCTCTAAACAAGTCTTGTAGACAAAGGTTCAAAATGGCCTGTATAAGGGCTCATTAAGATGTTTACTGAACATAAAAATGCAAACTAAATTAATATTTCTTTTGGCGATGTTTGATTTTCATTTTCTTACCGCGGATTGATGTAGTAGTGGAGTATGAGAGTAGAATGAGAAGAACTCGAGTTCAAAATTCAGGTAAATAAAAACTTTTAACTTTTATTATCAAAATAAAATTTCAATCGTTACAGTATGCAGTAGAAAAAGTAGGGAACTGACTGAGGAGAAATATTAGCTAAAAAATGGAATACAAATAATGAAATGAAAATTCAACACTACAAAACAAAACAAAAACAATGTAATATTTTTTATTTTGTTCTGCTAAAAAAATTACTTTTTTCACTTAAAAATAAAACATTGTAGGCTAGAAAGTACTTTTTGGTCGCGGCACAACAAAATAGCCTTGATATAAACATAAGGCATGATATTAGCAAAAGATGTCATTAAATGGTTAGGGTAACGCCTTTTAATAGGTTTCAGGAGGCTAGGATTGAAAGGCTTGGGTTAGGACTTTTTTATAATATTCAGAGCAGGTTTATTACCATTTAGATATCATAAAATGGCTTGATCAGACAAGCTAATAACATTTTATGAAAAGCCATTTGCTGCTATAACACCTTTCAACAAAAGTCTTTTAGCAGTTAAATAGTTGGCTTAGTGTGCGCCAAAATAATTTGTATAAAACCTTTTAATGTTAATATAGCAGTCTGTAAATAGCTTGTTTAGAACCTTATACAAGTTAATATGTTAGTTGGGGGGGTTATTGTGTCGGACTGCCCTGCCAAAGGATCGTTGTTCAATTCCCCGTTAGGGCCATATTTACTTCCGGGATACCACCTCTTGCGACGAAATGACAAATCCTCTAGGAGTAAGATTTGTCTAGAAGTAGTGCTTCTCATGTAGCCGTTCTGACTTGGCGTTCAATTATAGGTCCCCTTGGCTCCTGGAAAGTCATTACACATACCCAACGCTCACACACCACGGCCAGGGTGTGCTTGAGCCCCAGCAAGCTTGGTATTAGCTGACTGTTAAAATTGCCGTAGGTGGGAGTTTCGGGGAGGCTATGGTATTTTTGATCTCTAGGGAGAAGGCTCGGCTTCGAAAGAAGTCTTGTACATTGCCGTATTTAACCTTGATACTAGGGATGCATGATGAGTCTTGCTTTTCAGCAAAGACGATAGCTTTTGCCATAACAAAACTATTAAATTGCAACTATAGTGGCACCACTCTTGTAATAGAGTGGACTGATCCACCATTCTAGGTGTCATGTCATACCTCTATAATTTGACTCCATATGTGAGTAGGCCCAACGCCAGATTAGGCCTAACTAGTTCTGGCGTCACGCTTTATAACAACCTCCTTAAGGAGCTGTCGGGACAAATTTATCTTTACTATACATTAGATAAACTAAAGTAAAATATATTACATCAAAACAAAATAAAATAAAATAAAATTAAATTAAATAAAAATAAAATAACATTAATAATATAAAAAAAAATTGTTTTATTGTTTTGTACACACAAAAAATAAAAAAAAAAACTGAAATAAAAATTAATATGAAAACAACAAAATAAAATGAAACAAAGCAAAAATTATGAAATAAAATTAAAAAAACGGTGTAATAAAATAAAATAAAAGGAGGAGGCACTTGCTCTTCAAAACGGTGGATTTATAACAGGTGGAAGGTGATTTTCTATAGGTCCTCCATTAGACAGATGATCGCCTATGGGTACCCTGTGAGAGCCCTTCACAGTCGACTTCAAAGTTTGGTGGACAATGTTGAGAGGACTTGGTCGGCAATCAATCAATTCGTGTTTTAAAGTCTGAAAACATCGCCTCGCCCGCGAAAGTGTACAGAAGAAACCGATGCAGTCGATTCTTCACGCTGCACAAGAATTCAGCTTTTTGCAGACTTCAACTTGGCGAATTTTGGTTCGAAACTTGAACCTTTACCCGAATAAGATTCAAAAGAAATACAGGAGCTAAAAAATCATGGCCATCATCAGTTATCTCTCATAGAGGTGACGGGAATTGGCCACACAGGTCATACCATTCGACGCCGCTAGACTTTTCTTGTGGAATTTTTTACTCAGTCTAGATTTGATACGAGATAAATCAGTGACCCCGTTGATCTACCACCTCAAGTGTAGGACTGTAGATAGCCGCCATTTCTACGACCCAGACATTATAGCAGGGAGCAGTTTCACCTCCCGTTTAGGCGAGCAATATTTTATTAATGCTGAAGGAGTTTATTTACAAATCAATGATTGAAAAGTAGATATAATTGCAATCGACCACGTTTACATAGTTTTGGCGACACCAACAAAAAGAAATTCTGCAACACCACACGAATGCCACAATTTTCTAATCTTAACAATAAAATGTATTTGTAGACTTTCCCTTAAATTCAAAGAAAGAAAGTTATGTGAATTCTATTAGGAATATGTTATGTATATATTATATACATAAGTTAACATCACAATGTAGTAACTGCTAGTAACTGTTGCACCATGGCGTCTATGTAGACTTTTCAACATTTTCTTAGCACTACGAGGAAAATCGAGTTATTTGGAACAGCTGCCAACATCTCTTCGACTTTAATGTTGTGATACTGTCACGAATTTCAATAAATTCGTTTGGAACAAAAATCAGCCTGTCAAAGTGTCCTTCAAAGGAAATAATCTTTATTTCATTAAATCCCTCCTCTTTCTTTACTACAGAATCCTTCAAAAAAATAAATTCAAACAAAAAACGAACAACATCTCAACTTTTTTTTCACACTTGAGCTGTAAAATGGGTAAGAAACAATTACTGTCATAGAACTTTTGCACTTGAAAAGCCAGCGTTAGCTAGGTTGGTGGGTGTTGTTTGTACTCATGTTTTCTTTATACATTGTATATTATATAATATTTAACATCTCCAGAAATGAATAAATAACTAAACAGGAACTTTTTAACATTTGCCAGTCTCACTCGGTCCGAACTCAATTTTGTATAGCAGAAATAAAGGACACAACAAGGTTGCATAGACTTGCTTTAGCATATTATTATGAACTCTAAATACGGTGTGTTTAAAAAATGGTAGCCAGAAGTTGTCAGAGATTCTTTATCTTATAGTTTCTTGGTATTCCTTAAGGGTCATTTGTTGGACCACATTTGTTTTCATAATTGTGTAACCTATTTTTCTGCCGCAGTTGAGAATTGCAAACGCGTAGTTGTAAATGATAATGAAATAAAACCTGTTACAAGGTGAATTTGTATAATTATCGATTGCGCTACATAACAGCGAAAACTTAAAAAATTAGGTTCATGCGATTTTAAATACAAAGAACATTGCCAGTATTATGTTTTTCCATTTCATTCAGTTAAGCTTGATTTTTAATTACAGTTTTTTTTTCTTTTTTTTACAGATGTCAAAGTTACCCTAATAGCGACTCCCATCGCAAGTAAAAACTGCGGTAGCGAAGAAAATCGTACGGCGGAAGTGACGGCTGCAAAATGGCGCTGTGTGGTGGGAGTCATGGGTGTAAAGACTGTGTTCCTTCGTGATATCACTTTGTGCTTCTTATTTTTTTTTAAGGAAGCTTGCCTGTCGCCACCGGTCCTTTATTTTTTCTGTGCCTTGCTCCTTTATTCAGCACAGAACAGGAGTTTCTTCCTGATATTTTTTTTTGTTAATTCTGATGAAAGCTTAGTTTGCTTGTTAACATTTTAAACTTAATGATCCGATGGAAATTTAATGATGTCACTTTAATAGAATGAACAGAACCCCTCTAGGGGCATGCAAAGTGAGGTATATGTGAGAAGAAGAAAATACCAAACACCTCTCACTTGCACACAAAATAGGATCCTTTATACATCGAACTATGTATGTGATATGTACTCCCCACAGAGGGAAGGCTATGTTCTTCCGTGCTCTGAAGCTCTGGTGTATCGTTCGTCAAGGTACATGAATTTTATGAAATACAACGGATCCAAGAATGTGATGGGTGCATCGGGTGTGTTGATATAGTGGGAGAGCTGAGCGAGAGTTGTGGGGGATAGATGTTGCTGAACACCTTGATTTAGTTTTGCTACTCATTGCTGCTTAACACTATACTGGCGTATGGATAATATGGAAGAGAGATTGAACAAGAGACGCTGGCGAACAAGCTTCAAGTGCAGTTTTATTTACATAGATCCTATACTTTGTCATATATTTACGTATAACTATGTTGTGAAACGACTATCCATCAGTGTTACCACTTTAAGAAAATAAGGTGAAAATTATTAGTGATGAAGTTGATTGGCCTGAAAGTTGCAATTTCTAGGCAATTTAGATAAAAGTTCACCCGGATTTGGATGCAGATTGGCTGTCGAAGCATTAACTCTTTCAGTCCCATGTTTCAAATATTTGGTAGAAAAGTAAATAAGCAGAAAGAAGCTAGATGGATTTCAAAGGGTTTAAAAAAAAAAAGCTTTCTAAGAGCTATGTGTCCAGCCCACCAAAGTCTAGCTAGCTTTATTTTTTCCACAAAATCTGTTTCGAGGATAGATTTCAAGCAATTCATGATTTTATATTCTCCTGAATCATTTTATCTCGCACACTAATAAGACTTTAAAGCAGATTAGGGATCAAGGTGCCTCATAGTAAACATTCAAGCCTCGGGAACGTATGTGAGTACTTGCAGGACCAAAGTCTTGTACAGCAGCAACTTAGTTTTTATGGTAAGATTTCTGAATTTGAATCTGAGCCTTGACAGAATACCCAATTTTGCTTGTATAAGGCCCTATTTTTCGGAAATGGTAATAGTTTATATGGAACTTGTATAAGGCAAGCTTTCGGAAAGCACACATTTCAAACATTAACAATACAAAAATAGCTGCTACAAGGCTTTTAAGACTAAGTTTGACAAGTTTTATACTAGGTTCATAAATAAAGGTTCAAAATGACCTGTATAAGAATTCCTAGGTTGTTTCCTGGACATCAAAAAAAATATAAGCTGCTATAATGCTTTCTACTAAAAATCAATGGAAACAACTTGCTTATAGAGGTCTTATACAAACAAAATAATTATAATGTTTCAAGTAATTCAATTTTGATTTTATTTTCTCAACTAACAAATTAGCCTAATGCATAAGGAGCCACATAATTCAAACTTTGATATTTAAAAAAGGCCTTTTAGAGTGATTTTGGCTATATACAAGGTTTGTAGACAAAGGTTCACAATGGCCCTGTATAATGCCTTCCAAAGATGTTTACTGCTATAAGTCTTTCCACGACAAGTTAATGCAAACAACTTGTGTAAGACTTTCCTATAAAGGCTTTATGCAAACTTAATATTATTTGCGCTACTTCAAATTAATGCTTCACTAGCCTGATTGTTTGAATAACACTTCGATTACGTTCTGTTTTCCCTTCATTGATATACAGCCCCAGGTTTTGTACTGCCTCCTGGATCTAGGTGAAGGAGTCTTGTACAGTTTGTTGACTTCTACCAAAAATGTGGGACTTGGACTTGGGGACGATACCCCCTCTTCGTGAGTTCCCCGAGTCACCAATTGCTTTTTCCAACGGCAGATTGAGGAGGATGCAAGCCAGACATTGATTTATCTAGACAGAAAATCGGGTACTTTGACTTAGCTCGTAATTTTGTAAATTTATTTAGGATGCCGAGTCCTCTCTAGCCTTTAAAAGTTCTACCCTGGCTATGATATCGTAGGCATCATTTTAATTCCATAAAATATAGTATGTTGGAATGTTAAATTTCAAACTTTTTTCCATCGGCTGCCGAAAAATTAATCTCCTATGTCCTCTACTTCTCCATTATTGTGTACCGTATGTTAGCACTGCCATGTATTATAGCCTTCCTCTCTTCTTAGGGGGCATTTTTTGAACACGAAGAATGGTAGTTTTCTCGCCTCTTCATCCAACTTAAATTTGGAAGATGCTTGATATCGTAATCACAGCATCTTAAGCTATTGATCGATCCATGATCCAAAATATTCAAACCTTTGTGCTTGAATAGCAGAATATTCCATTCAAATTAATTTCCTGAAAAGGTTTGTGCAGATCAGAAAATGAGCAGCTCAGGTATTTAATCTTGATCGCACTAACTAAGTATCAATATCACTCTATAATATCCACGTATACATCAAGAGCTCGTTACAAAGATAAAGGATCTTCACCTATGATAACTTCATCATCGACACCACTCGAAATACTTTCTAGCAGAAATTCAAACTGTTTCAAAAAGTTAAGGACTCACGATACTTCCCTGATGCACATCAATTTACATTAAGAACTATTCGGTATTTCCTGTGGATCAACTTACTTTTGTTTTGTTAGATCTTCTACAACTAACCTTATCGAAATTGTTGTCCTCTCAGAACTGATTTAAGTAAGGCCTTTAACAAAATTTCACATAGTCTTATCCTCTTCAAACTGAATGCATTTGGCTTTGAATCTATCTCCTTGAAATAGATATCTTCTTAAGCCAGAAATCGTTCCTACAGAGTGCGTTTCATAAATGCATTTTCTAGCCCATTTTTCAGAACTTCTGGCGTCCCTCAAGCAAGTCACTTAGGCCCTCTTCTTTTCATTCTTACCATTAATGACATTGAATTTGTCATAAACGATTCAAACATCTTTTTGTATGCTGACCATGCTATGTTCTCTTAAAACAATCCATTCACATCGTTAATTCAATCCGAAATCTTGATTTTTTATTGGATCGTGACCTTAGTTTCCTTACACACATCGATGAAATAATCAAGGAGATCAATTCAACACTCGGTTTTGTTAAATTATGGTCTTAAGAATTCTCCAACCCTTTTGTAACTCGTTACAAAAGACAACCTTCGTTATACCTCTCTTTGAATATGGATCTCAAGATTTGTGCTTCCAAAATCAAAAGCAACAACGATTTCTTCGTTACGCTTTTTGTGGCCTTCTATGGGAAGATCTTTTTATTCTACTTCCTTATGAAGATCGTCCCAATTAGTGTGAAAAATCTAGAAGAACAAAGAGTGGTAGCCGATATAATTTTTTTTAACTCATACATTTTATTCTTACGGGGTCCCTCAGAGAAGCCACTTAGGCCCTCTTTACATACATACACCATAGGGATAGAATAATATTTTTGAAATTAATTAGATCACCAAACAGGAAGAATTTTGAGCAAGGATAATACAGATACTATGAATTCGTATTTTTATTTGATTTCTTTATTCTAAAGCATCTGGCAACCACATTCATAGTACACCATTTGGTACATTAGTATGGAAAGTTCGTATAAATAGAGTGTGCTAGTGAAGCTGCATTCCAAAAGGATATTCCAGAATTTCATCTATCCACACTTTTTTGGAGTTTAGCAGTTTTTTTTTAACTTTTCCCATACTCATTCATCCCCAAACTCTATGAGGCATGAAGAGATGTACATACATAAGGAGTAAAGAAGGATTTGAACATTTATTTGAATTAAGTGTACAACGGCAAAAGTTTTGCAATGTATGTACAGAGAATCGAATACCCACACACCCGATCGTCTCTTTTGGCAATAATGAAATAATGAAAAGTTTTTCACCCACAGAATTCCATTTAACCAACCAACCACCCCCAGACCACGCCCCCAAATCGGTTATCCAATATCCTGCTAACTTCTCAAACAAACAATATAGCGTCAGGTTAATTGCAAGCAAATTTATTTGCTTACCTGCACATGGAATACAATACAAGTCCATGGCAGGGCTGGGAGGTAAGTCACCAGAAAAGATGGAGTCGAGGGTAGAAGTGTGAATAGGGCTAAGAGTGGGTGTATATGTAAAAATTCCTTCCGGGGTATCCGTGCTGTCCCTTTTTGCGGGGATTAGTATTAATTCCTTTTTTTCTTCGATTAAGAGCCCCATATCGTGTGCTGGTGTAAGACACTGCCGGCGGTGCTACGGATAAACCTACCTCATGCCTGAGTATAACGGTGTCGGAGTCTTATAAGGGCTTGTGTTTAATTTAATGACATTAATCTGTGTCCTGTTAAACAAGAAATGGGCGAGGAGGCTAGCTTACTTGGTTCCATGGCGATGTCGTTGGAACTGTGTATGCGCAACGAAGGAGTCCCCTGGTAGGGTGGTGGGTTCATGTGGGTTGATTGTTGAACGTTCGGAATTAGACTAAACCGATTTTCAATTAATTTTTTAAGTGCAGGTGAGAAAATTAATGTTTTCCGATTTTTGTGTTGGCTTTTCTTTTGTGTGTAAGCTAAGTTTGTGTTTTAGTCAGAGTGGGTTGAGGGATCGGATAAAATGGAACATGGACACGAAGAAGAATTATTTCTTTATGACCTTATTCGTTAAGGTAGTTGCTAAACATCGACCACTTTTATGTTCGTGCTTCGTGCAGATGGAGGGCTGAAAGTTGATTGGAGAAAAAAGCACGATTTTCCTATACTAAATGCATCAACCTTGTGCGGCGGTTGATGGAGAGATGGTGGCAAGAAGATATAAACCAATAACCATCATTATCCTTGTCAACGATTCAATTATAGATGGCTTTTGTATAGAAGATGCTGGGCATGTTGCAACCTTGTGCTGCGGCTATTGTTAAAATGAGAAGGACTTGGTTCAAGGATTAGGTTAGTTACACATTTTTCCTTCTTCAAATTTAACAAGCAACATCTGGGTTTAAAAGAATTTTATTGTTCTTTTACCTTTAAAGAGGATTTTTTTCTTTTCTTCGTCGTTTTTGTAAGTAGATTTAAATATTAACTACGTAAGTATATTTGAAGGGAATTTTAAGAATTTATTTGAGGGAAGTAATTGATGGGGCTAATGCGGAATAAATCGAAATGTATTAATTTGGTTGCCAATTGGAGAAAGCTGGAATGTAAAAGGTATATTTAATTTTTTTTTTACTTTTAAAAAGAATACAGGATGCATTGATGGCCCAAAAAGAAGGAAAAAGAAATCTTTTAGCTCATTTTCTAGTCATAAATCAAAAGTAAATTGAGGACAGTTTTGCAGATGTATAGTATCTTGACAACATTTTTAATGATAATGCGATCCCAAAGGAAAATGCATGTTGGACGCGAGCAGCCTTATGGAACCCTAAAGTTTTAATAACGAAGAGTATAAAATGGTAAAAACTCCTGTAAAAGAATTTGTTTCGACTAAGGACTAAGAATGTAGTTTACAATTTTTGACAGATGCCGAAAGTATTGTGAGATTTTAAATGGACAGTTTCCTAGGCAATACTTTAAAATAGCTGCATAAACCAACGAAGAAGTCCCCGATCTTATAAATTTGCTCCTATACTAGATATCCAGATGGCGAACATCTGGTATAGTGGACTAAAGATTAGTGGGGAGGAGATCGCAATTTCCTAATCTAAAAGGGGAGGAACACGATAGCTATCCTCCAATCAAAATGATATAATGCACCATCAGGATCGTTCAAGTTATATTTAATTTTTGTGGGCATAACACTAGAACAACCAATCGAACCGGAAAAAATCCGCAGAATAAAAAAGATATCGGCTAACCTTTCTCGTTATTCTAAGGGTTTTAGGTTAAGGAATTAGAGACGATCTTGATAGGGAGGCAGGACATTAAAGTGGTGGTATGGGCTCCAAACTTGAGAAGTATATTCAACGAAAGATCTAAAGGAGGTTATATGTAGGGAACGAACTACAAAACGGTTGGAAAATTCTTTAGACTATTGTTTTATTAATATCGTTTTTTTTTTGGTCCTCCAGAACGGTCCAGATTACCAGCGTATGGCCTTCAAGATTATTTCGTCAATGTTTCTAAGGAAATTAAACTCACGATCTGAAAAAAGACTAAGATCTCGGATCTATTCAAAGACGGGAATGGAATGATTGCAGAAAGAGCAGTGACGAAGAGGCAATATTATGTCCTGACATTTAAAGGTTATTGATTGACATTTGTCAACGTTCCATTCCAGGCAATTTTTGCGACACCAAATTGAAAAGATGTCAAGGTATAATTGAATAAAGTTGGAGTCACTTACTGATGATATGGTATTTTTAGCATACAATCAGATGTTTGAATGCTTTATGACCAATAGAATGTAATTAATGGTAAGGTTGAAAAGGAGAGAGCCTAAGTCACTTCCTTGAGGGACCCGGATGTAACACTGGGCTGGAAAGTGCATTTCTGTGGGAAAAAATTCGGAGAGCCTTGTAAAAATCAGTGGAGATAACATCGACTTCCATCTCAGCTCCCAGTGCTGAGAAGACAAAAAATTCAATAAGGTTAGTGATGATGATCTACAATTGAGAAAGCCATGTCGTTAAGGAGATGAATGTGACTTACAGCGAAAGATTTAAAGTTCGCACATGAAGCATTTAAATAATAATAAGACTAATTCATTTCAGATAAGACAACTACAGATAAAATGCAGAGTATAATCAAAACCAAAAACATCGGGACTTCTCAAGACATTTACGCATTCTGGTGATTGAATTAAAAAAATAAACATTGGATCGGCAACCACAAGATCTGAAATAGGTTTGAGGAAATCTACGTCCAGATAAATATGTCATCAATCCAAACAAAAGAAGGATATTCCGTAGGAAATACCGAAGAGTTCTTAATTAAAGTGGGTGTGCGTTAGGGAAGCGTAGTGGGTCCTTCACTCTTTAAAACATTTTTTTTGAATTTCTGCTAGGAGGTGACTTTTTACTGACAATGATGGAGTCACTGTAGGTGAAGATCTTACATCTTTGTAACGAGCACTTGATGTATACGTGGAAATTTGGATGTTATGGAGGGTAATTGATATCGTTTTAGTGCGAAAGATATTTTATACCTGAACTCCTTATATTCTGACCTGCACAAAACTATTCAAGACATTAATTTGAATGGAACGTTCTTCTTTCCAAGCTCTGCCATCATCTGGACAACATGGGAGTAATTTTACGGCACTCGATGGAGAAGTCTAGAATTTAACATACCATAATTTTATATATATTTAGGTAGGATTTTATAAAGTCATGAGAGAATTCGGCAACCCAAATAAATTGACAAGACTTTGTATTGACTTGTATCACTAACATTACAAATCAAGTAAAAGTAGCCGGTTTGAAGTCCAGACCAATGAACATCTTTAATGGACACCGATGTGATGTTCTGGCTTGCGTCCTCTTCAACCTGGCGTTGGAGAAAGCAATCTGAGTCAGCAAAGAGAAGAACTATCGTAACCAAGCATAACCAGATAATGGCTTAGACAGAAGACATCGGCATTATCGGTAGAAGTCAACAAGCTGTACAAGACTCCTTCATTCAGATTGAACAGGCATCAAGAAACCTGGAACTGCATACTAATGATTAATGAAAAAAGAACGTGATAGCTGCTTCTAGTTGGTAGTGTTGGTCCAACAATCAGTGTAGTGGATCTTGAATTTGAAGTAGTGTCATTCTTCAATTACATTGGATCAAAACTAACAGCAGAACCCACTAAAGTATGTCGTTGCTCTTCAAATTCATATATCTTACCATAAAAACTAAGCTGTTACTGTTCAAGAATATAGTCTTAGTGCTTACTTAAAGTCTTTCTGACCTCTTAACCGCGTTCGAAAGGAAGAAAAAAAGCTCGGTATATAGGCTGGGCACCTTGCTCATATGAGCGAAGAGACCCCAGCTCGGAGTTTTTTGTAGTTCTTTTATCGCAGAAGACAACGTCGAAGACCTTCCTTTCATTGAAAGGATGGTCGGCCGAAGCCTTAAGGTACGAAACTGGTTAACATGGGCCAGCAATCGGGATGTATGGAAGAACTTTTTAGATGAAGCCCGAACCTAATCCCGGTTATTGCACCGCCGTTGATGATGCAAAATAAAGAAGCGTGATCGTATAATGAACAAGAAAATCACGCAAGTTTATCTATTGGTTGTCGGGTTATAAACATTGCTATACCTGCATCTGAAGTGACCTGATCTTGACAAGAAAACATAACTTACTAAAGAGAAAAAAAACACACTCTGAGTTTCCAGGAAGATGCAATGATTTGCAAAAAGTTATTTAAACTTCTTTGGAGGACGTAATGTCATGCTCAATTATTTATATCACAACTTCTTGCGTATCACTTTGATGCACCAGGCTATGAAATTTCTACAACTTGTCATCAATTTCACTATCTACCTAATCAAACACAGATAAATTACAATTAAATTACTCATGTTACCCTAAAAAGTCCCGAGAATGCTCTCACAATTCCTAAGTAAATTCAGTTGTAAATTTTGTTATCAATTCTAAGAAAACAAATTGCAAACACATGTCAACACACACTGATAGTTCAAAACATTTCCTCAGAAAAAAAACTTAAAGACTATAAGCCGCCTTATCAATATTTCGAATGACTCGCTAGATTTTTTTTTCGGTGACTTGTCAAAAGAGCTCGTTGAACCTTTTACAGAAAGATTTCTAAATTCCTAAATGATGCCTTTCATCTGTTCCTCATTTACTCTAATGTGAATACAAGTAGGAGAACAAAAAACTCAACTGATTGTGCATAATCAGCAGAAAAAAGCGGAAAAAGGACACAAAATTAGAGGCAACCGAACTCACATAAGCCAAATAGGTTTATTCCTTCTTAACCTCAAATTTAAGAAAGGCAAAAAGGCCTCTCATCAGTTCCCTCTATCAGCGAGAACATAGTGATTACACACCATGTAGGACATACATATGTATAAAGCAACGGATGCGTTTAGTGAGATATCCTTTATTTTTTTTTTATTTGTATGCCCTTTTTTTTGTCCCTGCCGCTGTATTACTGTAGGCAAGATATACCCATCAAGCCTTCGCCAAGAAGGACATTTTCTTTCATCGTAGGCCACAATTTAACAGTTTTTTTTTTTTTTTTTTTTTTTTTTGAAAAAAATGTCGAACATATGACTCCTCATGGTTGAAGGCCGTGGTTAGAAAAAAAACAATAAACGACAATGATTTTTCTTCCTTCATCCTCTTTATGCATACATTTTTGCGCAAATAAAATCCTTTCAATATTCTATGCGCTTCCTTTGTATACGACGTACACGCTCCTAGCTCCCTCTATACTGATACTCAGTATAGTTGTCATCTCGCTATATTTTCTTTGCCTATCGTCCTCGTCTCACTTTTTTTTGTACCATCAATGACAACCAGCACCAGCACCAGATATACAGTGTATCCGTCGTGTGTATATATATTTTACATTTATTATTCTTTAGCAAATAATATAAATAAGCAAAAAAAAAGGAAAAACTGAAAATCGTCCTTTTTTCAATTTTTCATATGCGGATAATCTTCATATGCATAGTCAGGAATAAAACAAATAAAAAAAAATGGCGTAAAAATATTGTATTCATATGGAAATCTGTCAGATGAAAACGACACCAATAACCGTTTTCAAAAATACAAACACACACACACACACCCGCACGTCACACACGTCACTTTTCTTTTCGAAGTCGTTATTCGAATTTTTTAGGGCAGATGGAAAAAAATGGCGGCAGACAAAAAAAAAACAAAAGCGAATTTAAAGCAGACGCGCTTTAACATATGTCGCCGCGACTCTGTTTTATGACTTCCAACATGAAAACTTGTGGCAGGCTGGGTTGAGTATGCTGGGCTTGGAAGGTCGCCCGTCCTGGAGAGGAAAACAATATAAAACTGCCATAAGCCCCTTCATCCATAATCTTCGATGGTAAAAAGTTGCCTGGCAGTTCATTTTTGAGAAACTCCAAATATTCAGAGTTCAGACATTCCGACACCCAGAGACACATTTTGAAAAGTTATATCTCGCCCTGCAGTTGGTCCTCCCTGCCTTGGCCCATCCTTGTACTCAAAACGTACTTTTTTTTAGTAATGCCGGTTGTCCCTCTTCTAAATAAAATCGATACCCAGCGTGTGCTTTAAAATTGTACTTAGCCAGAGACGAAAACAGCAACAACAAAGTCGCTAGCGATTACCATGATTTTCCAACAAATTAGCCAAGTTAATTTCCTTCCCAACACAGTTTGGTCCTGTCAAGGAGGGTTAGCTTCAGATACGAACTATATTCCACCACCAGCAATTGCAGAAGGACTTTTTTATTTCTTTGAAACAAGAATTCCAAAAAAGAAAAAAATTAAACAGACGCAAAAGGACGAAGGACATCAGGCAGGACAAAACGACAAGCATTTTTGGAGTTTTCGGATAAGTTTTGGATTATGACAGAGGAGCAAGTTTTGGTGGAGGGGGGTTCTTCATACAAACACACTCCACTCAATGTGCCATCATACCATACGTATCCTTCTTTTACAAACTGAATGATAAATGAGGACAAAGATAGCTGATGTTCAACGGACTTACTGCGGAGTATGAAAAAGTTCACTGGTACGTATACGTACTATAGTAAAAAGTACAGTTAGAGAAGAGTGAAATGTATGAAGATGTGTCTCCTGTTGGTCGTTTTTGGGGCACAACAAAGTCATGGAATAGACAACGAGGACGACCAGGACGACAACTAGTTAAGGAGAAGGGGTTTTTTCTTGGTCCTTTTTTTCTGGAGAGTTTTTGGGGTCATTTTTGAAACATTTCTGCTGGTAGTTTTATAACACTTTGTAAAAGATTTTTCGGGGAATGAATGTGGTGCTCGCAAGCATTTAAAGGAAAAGAAACGACGACGACGCACGACGGCGATGGGAACAGTTTGAAGTGTGAAGCTAACTACTCCTGGGAGATTTGATTAGGTGGAAGCGATGTTCTTTTTCATTTCAGTTTTTTTTTTTGGTATGTGTTGGTAATGTTTTGGGCCTCTGTGTGTTGTTATTATTTGGTTTATTGGTATGTTGGGAATTTTTGAGAAGCTTTAAGGAGATAACAATGAAAGGTTGAATATATATAAATTCCAAAGGTTTTTGACTCTACTTGTTAAAGTTTTCTCTCATTGGAGAATAAACTTTTTGATACAATTTTATGGTGAGGCTTTAATAAAACCATCAAAATAATAAGCCTTAGAGGGTCTAATGCATTTATGACATAAGTTTTTGTGAATTGCTCTATTGTTAAAGATGTTTTGGAGATTTATGACCAAGCATTATGAGGAAACATGATCTGTATGTCAGTCAGGGTATTATTGTTCTAAATCACTTTTCTCTGTTCTTCCAATGGTTACCTGTTTAAAAAATTATTGGTTGACCCTGTAAATTTTTTTTAATATGATAAGAAGAATTTTTAAAAACTTACTTTTACTGGTTTTTAACAAAAAATAGAAACAAAATTTCACTTTCAACTTACCTGAAAAAAAGAAAAAAAATGTTATCAATAAAAATCTTTGTAATTATTGTTAAAAAAAAGATATTTGTACACAATTGAAGAAATTGTTTTTAAGAATATTCATTACATCAACAATACGTTGAACTGTATATTCTGCTGTAGAATTTTAACCTTACTACAACAAATTACTATACAATACTGTGTTGTGACACAAGGTTATGCAACATAAGGTCCATCATGACATCTAAATCTACCCAAAGCTACATTAAGTTAAGGTTGTTTTTTTAGAGGTATAGAACTTTAAGTTGGCAACACCACTTTAACTGACGGCCATTTCGTTAGCTGTCAGGTGGTTTATTTTTGGCTTGAAATAGACTGACGCCTGAACAAAGCTTCCAAATTTTCGAAATACGTATCGCGAAATACGTCCATTTTACGATCAACATAATCGTCCATCAGAGCAATTGATATGCAACGTTTTTGAACCACGTTTACTCTAAATGATAATACGCATCCACAGAGACATCGCGCCGTACAGTGCGTACAGAAAAAGTCATTGCTGCAGTAGAGCAGAGCGTAGAGGAAGACCCGAATCAGTCTATCCGCCGTCGTGTACAGGAATTGGATATGTGTCCATCCATTTTATGGAAGATTTTGCAGAAAGATCTTGGATCAGCGTAGATTCGGTGAATGGGGCCCAAACAAGAATGCCGTTGATCACAATTTTAACGATGAAGTTCGCTTTTGGTTGAATGGATACGTCAATAAACAAAACTGCCGTTTTTGGAGTGATTATAATCCTCGAGTGTATGTTGAGACACCGTTACATCCACAAAAGCTGACTGTTTGTTGTGCTTTATGCGTGCCATGATGTGCAGGATTTGTGGTTTCAATGAAACGGCGCAACATGTCACACAGCTGGTGCCACAATTGATTTATTGAAGGAAACGTTTGGTAACCGCATACGTTACGGACCCATGAATTGGCCTTCCAAGATCTTGCGATTTAAAGCCGCTTGACTATTTTCTGTGGGGATATGTGAAGTCGTTAGTCTACGCCGAGAAGCCCGAAACGATTGACTACTTGGACGACAACATTCGCCGCGTTATTGCCAATATCCAGATTAGACCACGTCCGAGCTAGCCGTGGCGGTCATATGCCAGAAATCATATTAATTAAATTATAACGCTAAAAGATTATCTTACGAATAAAGTAAATTTCATGCCAATTTAAAAAAAATCATCTTTGTTTTATTCCATTTCAAAATTCAATACCTCTAAAAAAAATTCCCATTATTATGTCATGTGTCTATTTTTTGTCACATAGGGTCTAAAAAGATACAGTTTTACGCGTTGTTTTTGAGAAAGAGCAATAGACCTCCCTGCAGAAACTTCTGAGATTAAACGAAGTAGTACATGATTTTTTTATTTTTAATTTTTTTCTTTCCTTACATATTTAAAATTATTTCTAATTTCTGATTCAAAGTAAATAAAAAGTTAAAACCTTACGACAATGACATCAAAGTCGTCTGTCGGGTAATCGAAAAAATGTATTGATATTATTGTACTATTTTCGTATTGAATTAATGACCTCATTTACATAAGAAGATTAATAAGCAAGTTTGAATCTACTTTAATCTAATTGAATTCAGTTCGAAGTTGTTTTCTATATGTTCCAATTTGTCAATTTCCATAGGCACTTTTCTTGTGCAAAAACTTATGGGAACAAATGGACCTATCTCCACATATTACCTATGTATCCTTCATCAGACCGAAACTCATTTACGTGGTGACAGTTTGTTGTCTTAGATCAAACAACATATCGTAAAAAAAACTAAGCAGTTTGCTGCGATCAGCAAGCACTTTCCTCTGTTCTAGACATACTCATTAAACTCACTTCTCTCGATATTTATAGTAAACAAATTGCTGCGAGCTTAACCATCGCAGAGCCATCCTTCAATGGATCAATTAATCTATTTGTCATACTTTCATTATCAAATAAGATCCACTAAGTCACATATTTCCAAGCTATTCGGCACCAACTGGACAAACTCTGCGCCGTTAAGCCAATTGCTTTGAAAAGATGCCCGGCCCCAGAGCAAATGGCCATTAACGGGAAGTCCCTACGACGAATTTTAATGAAAGACCTAAAGATGCACCCTTACAAAATGCACACATTGCATCAGTTGTTGGCTGTTGACCGCCAAACACGCGTAAGCTACGCCTGAATATCTAAAGCAAGAATTAACTGGGGCACCGAAAATCCGCGTACGACCAAGAAGAGTCCCTCAAAGTTCCTGCATCATCTGCTGTTTACACTGAAGGAGTCATCAGGCCATTTTGTTTCAAGAAGGCTGCATCCAAACGGTTGCTGTGAACGGCGAGCGCTAGAGAGAGGAAAGAGCAACGGCGCATACTGCAAGGGCCACAACCGATATTCTGAATGAAGCATTTCGTCGTCCACTGCCGACACAAAACCCACACCAAACAACAGTCACGGTAACGGAAGTCGTCCCATCAAGGCAATTTCGAAATCCGGGTTCTCTTCCAAACGCTCCCAAGCCGGACGGAGCGGCGGTTATAAACTTTTAACTCCTAAGTCTGTTGAATCTTGTACCGGTGTAGACCCAGGTCGCTACGCAAAATTCGCAAAGTTGAAGTCTGTGAAAGGCCGAGTTAATTTAAGCTGATTGATTACTGAACTGTTCGCCTCAAATATGGCGCCAAACGTTGAAGAGACGACTGTGAAGGACAACCACGTCTAATGTTAAATGGGCTCAACTATTGCAATAACCAATACTCATTTTGATAATAAAGTTTAATCATTTAGATGTGCTGTTCAATCATGTAACTCATCATGGTGATTTGGAATGAGTTATTAATTAATAAACAAAAGTTTTGTCAGATGTCACCGAAACAATATGGCCTCCACAGGCTTTCAAAATCTATTCATTTATCTATGTATCACTCCTAACCCTCAAATTTCCATTAACAATCTGATGACAAATTTCACTATACAACACAATCTGTTTCAAAAAAAAAGAAAAAAATGTCGCCTTTTCGTAATTAATAAGATGAACCAGCAAATTCCTTTGTTTTTACATATCATTGTTAAGACAACTAAGACATCTGCCAGAATAATACCCCCGAAGCATAGTATGTATGTAATAATCTTCCCAGAGTTCCAAATTGCTTATTATAAGGTATCGCTACTCATTACCACTTGAAGGTGTTAATTTAGATTTGACAATGATGAATGTTTGCACATTTGAAATTGCCCTTCGGATGTCATATCAAAATATGATTACGACAACAAAATTACATCATCCTGTGGCATGAATTTATTGCAAATAATGTCAACCATAAAGTGGTTGATTTCACCTTTGTTTTAACCCCTTCATCAAACTAAAAGCATAAATACGTAAAAGAAAAAACGTGTATTTTCTAATTAAATATTAAAAAACTGTTGTTCTTAATTATGCAAAAAATCAGAGCTTCAACAACAGTCAAACTCTTTTAACTGGAATGGTCTTAGTCGTTGGTCGTTGGGTAAAAAAACGTCAACCAATAATTTTTTTTGGGCATAAAGGTAACAGTTGCCAGGCTCTTATTGGATTAAAATCCTTCACAAGGGTGAAAACTACAGGTGCCACAGACCCTGATTGAAACACTTCATTTAATCAAATATGCAACAACAAAATTACATTTCATTCATTACAGACACTACACCAAAGTGATTCATCGCAAATTCAATCGACCCGCGCGCAACCCGCCTTGATTGAAAACATTTTCATTTTCATTATTTCTTAATCTATCACCCATCTACACACAACATCACATCGCACCATTAACATCTTTTCAAGCTTTTGATATTTCAAAAGGCATCAATTTCACCGATTAAATTCAAACACACAACTTCCAGCCTCGTCCTCCAACAAGAACCCCAGCTGCCATAAACAGACATGCCACCCTCAAGCTTCAGGCTTAAAACAACCCCAGCAGGAAAAAAAATTAAATGAAAATGAAAATGGAAACATCCTTCGCGTTGTCTATATATGCTATATGTAGGTCTTTGGTTATATTTTCTTCACAGGATGTTTTGAAAAAATTAAAAAACCAACGAGTATATCTGAAGTACAGGAACTCTCCACATCCATGGCTAAAGTCAAGCCGTGAAGTATGCAATCGTAGTCTCCATAAATAATAAAAAAAAATAATGGTGACTTCAGAGAGCCAGATAAGCCACGTATCCTTACTAAGAAAGATAAATTCCAAATGTTAATGGGAATTTCAAAAACAACGTAAACACGTCGTTTAACTTATGATTTTGCTAAGAATTCGTTTATAAAATACATATAAATAGAATTAATTTTTTTTAATAAAATAATAAATTAAAATGAAATATAATAACTTATTTCAGTAATCAATTCATTTATCTAAGTTAACAAATTTAAGTACAATTTCTGTTATGAATAATAATAGATAATATGAAAAATAATAGAAATCGTACTTGAATTTGTTAACTTAAATAAATGAATTGATTACTTACTTACTTACTTAATAACTTATTTAGAGTAAAATAAAATCAAACACAAAAATTAAATAAAATATATTAAAATAAAATAAGATAAAAAATTATTAAAAAAACGAAATAAACTTAAAAAAATTATTTCTTTTTTAACCGATGAAAATCTTCATCAAAATCGACACAATAATGTGAATTTTCGAAAAAAAAAAACGGACAACAGCGCCACTTAGTGGGTAACGAAAATAACCTATGTTACTCCTTAGAATATCAGCTATCTGCCAGTGAAAGTCCCGTCAAAATCAGTCGAGCCATTCCCGAGATAAGCCGGAACAAACAGACAGAAAGATAGACAGACAAACAAAAAAAATTTAAGAATTGTCAGTACAGAGAAGATAGGAAGGATAGGAAGTTTGGCTATAACACTTTGCATAAGTCTATCGCATTAAAAAGCTCTTGCAGCGATGCCGTTGTATGTTTAACTTGAGTGAAAAAGTATTAGGGTGGTTGCCAACTTGTAGGTTAAATCCGACAAAATAATTTAAAAAAATATATAAATTTGCTCTATTTTTTACATTACAATGAGGTAAGATACTAGGTGCGTTTTTTTTAAGGGTATCCCTAGTGGGGTTCGATACGGCAGCCCGTTTTTGAGAATCCTGTTTTTTTTAAACCCCTCTTAAAAATCCCGTTTTTACCGTTTTTTTTAATAAAGCTTTTTTAAAATCCCGTTTTTTCAAATTCCCGTGTTTATTTATTGAATATATTCTATCAATATAATAAAGTTTAATATTGTGGCTGGGAAATCCGTTTTATTTACTGTTTTTTTTATTTGTTCATAATTTTTGATATTGCTCTTGATTTCAAAACTGTTTTTCTCCATTTTTTTATTTTTACTTGCAATTGATTATAGGGACTATAAGACAAGTTTAGGATTCGTGAATATAAAAAAAATTGAGAAAACAATCAAACATGACATTACAATCATAGATAAGTCCAAAAAAGTTAGTGGCAAAAAATGTCTGTCTATCAGTAAGCAGCCTAAACGGCTTTAGCGATTATCTTCAAATTTTGTGTGTGTGATTCTTTTGGCTTTCCCCAGAGGGGAAATTGAAATTTTATTTTTAGGCCTAAAAATAACGGTACTTGCCATATGACCGTTTAGGAAAAGCTTATTTTTCTTGAAAACGGTTTCGACGATTTTGATGAACATTTTTGAGATTTTTTTTTATTGGTATTGGCTATCATTTGATCAGAACCAAATATACGGGAAAAGTCTATTAACGGGACCTTTTATAACGGTTTTTTAACTTTTGGCTTTCTCGGTAACGGCTTTTTAGATTTCTGTAGCCAAATTTATTCTGCATATCAAAATTTTGAATGACTTTTTTCTAATTAAAATTAATTTAAATTTTTTTTATAAAAAAAAACTACTTTGATCTCATTTTGGTCGGGCGGATAGAATTCTTTGTTGTCATCAAGCTTGACTGAACCAGGTCGATCATTGGCGGGATATTGGCCGTCACCTCCAATCAACAACTGGTTGAAGTAATCCCAATGTTTCCATCCCATTCTCTGCAGGGCCCAGGACGGCTAGTAAAACCTGATGATGTTTACTGTTTCACTTTTCTGTAGAAGTTTCGCACCTCTTTCGTGTTAAAAAAGCTCTGCATCTCCTCGAAACAAAGTTGCTGGTGATCTTTTATCTTTCTCCTGAGCAAGCGTTTCTCATCCTTCTTTCGGTCAATGTAGAGATTATAAGATGCTCTATTTTTCTTCCACGACGTATATGCTACGGCTTTGGCTTTGTTTGCCTCAACATATTCGGAGTTGAACCTGGGGTTTCTCAGAGGTTTGGCACCAACTAGATAGATAGATAGATAAACGTACAGACGTTCAGAATACTAGAGAAATGTCTTCCGTCAACCATGTGCGCTTGTAGATGTCAAGACGAGGAAATCGCATGCTAATACCGTTTCCAGAGATGTTTTAATGTAGGTTGTGCGTTATAAATGTCTTACCAAAAATGTTCTCTCTCTCAATCTTCGTGTTAAAGTTCCCCAATAGGATTTTCTTGTCATGTTTGGGCCCTGCTCGTATGTTTTAACAATGAAACCTTTTTGGTAGCGTCTTCTTTCTCTTCTGTAAGAGAATGGGCCCTCATAAATCTTAAATGATGGAATTTGGCATTGATACGGATAGTCGTAATTCTCACGCTGACTTAAAAAGCTTAAGACCCTTTGTCAAATTTTTCCCGTACCAATAAAACTGCATCCAAACAAGTGCGAATTCTCATCTAGTTTTCAGTTCTTCTCAGTTTGTTTTACTCAGGCCCGTTTGATCCCATCGTATTTCCTGGAACGCGGCCTGTTTAATGAACGCACTTTTTATGTGCATACACACGTAAATTGTTGTCCGGGCGTCGTCAACTTTATTGGTTAGTTCTTCTGAGGTAAGCATTATCTATTGCTTTTCATTACAATAATTTCTTCCTTAAGCGGTTTGTGAGGCCTGTGCATTGTGCATGAGCATATAGATCATGTTTGAGTTGGGTCTTTTCAGAACGTATTTTTCTTCTACTCCTAGTTTCTGAGAAAGTGACTCAGGTATCTACAACCCATGGGACCAATGGTTCCAACGCTCGTCGTTAGTTTACCTTTCAGTTATCCAGCGGGCACTGCGTGGAGGTGACCATGCACTATGCCAAATTAAAATTTAACCAGACGCATCTTCCAAGTGAATCATTAATCCGGCTAACCACATATAAAACCTGTTTGACTTAAGCGTTTGACAGATAACCATCAAGTCTTTTCCCTTTATCTTTGTTTCTAGTTGAATACATTGAGAGCATTTGTCCAGAATCCTAAATCAACTGGTTTACCACTCAAGAGCTTTTTGTTTCCTCAGAAATTACCTTCCAGTAAAAATTATTTAAATGACATCCTTACCAATTTTTTTATTGAACCCTTCAAAAAAAAAAACTTTTTGGAATAATAGGTTTTTTAAAACTCTGACTCAGTTCAACATAAATATAAAAAAAACCTATACGAATAGACCATTATGTATTACATAAATAACAAACAAAATTCAGACATAACAACCCAGCTTTCTCAGCTTATGTTCGTTTCCTCAACGCACCTTCCTTTTCGATGTCAAAATCTACCAACTTTCTTGACAAATCCCACTCACATACGAACCTCGTACTCCAATCAGCTTAAAAAGGATTTCTTCAACAACACAAACAAGGCCAACAAAACATTCGACAAGAAAATAAAAAGAAAAAAAAACTTTTTTTTTTGAAAAATACTTTTCACATCACTTATACTCATCTCTCGAATTATCTACGCCTAAAAAGCCCTACAACTTGTCAAGTTTTTTGTTCGACCCCCAATTCCCTTCTACACCCTAGCGCCATTATAGCCGTCAAACTTTTCAACAGAGATCTCATCCGCATATCCCGTCATATATTTTCTCGCCGCCAAGCCACGCCGCACCGCGTCGCCATGCCATACCGCAGCCAATCCTTGTACAACGGGACATCTTGACAATATTTCTCTGTCATCTTATGTAAATTCGTTCCTAACCCAAGCAGTTTTTCCAAACACTTCCTTTTTCGTCCTTCCGTCTCCCGCCGAATCTTCGTGTATTTAACAAGAAATTTCAACTGTTGTCAGATCGTCAAAATGGAAATAAGTCAGCGGAAGACCAACACAAAAAAAAAGAAAAAAAACCGGTAAAAAATATTATAAAATATTGTTATTCCTTTTTTGTCCTTTTTGTGTCCTCTCTGGGCGCTGCCATCGCGATTCGGATAAGGAAATAGCAAAAAAATAGATAAGGATCCTTTAAAAAATCCCACCATAAATTCACTCCATGTGCCCACTTTTCAAATAGGGATACAAAATGTTAACGAATTTCGTCCTTTTTTCGTATCTGGCAACTTAACAGAGAAAAAAAAACATCCCAAACCGACACCATTGGCGCTAGTCAATCGAATGGATTGTCGAGGAGCTTACTGTTCGTATTGTAGGAGCCACATCCTTTATCCTCTTTATCTGCTTCTTTCTGTATTTTTCTTTTTTAACCAAACAAGGATGCGACCTTCGATTAAGAGGTAATTGACCTCATCCTTTACAAACATTGTGAATGTGAATATTTTGGGAAAATCTATAGAAAGCTAATTGCAATTTAGAGATCGGAAAACTCAGACATGTTCCTCGACGTTTTACAAGTAAACAAACAAACAAACAAACAAACCTTTCTTTGTAGGTTTGGTTTGTGTTCGTGTGAATTGGTTCTTGCTGGGTGTGAGAAGAGTTTTGCTTTTTTATGGATGATTTTTGCAGACGAATCCATTTAACTTTGTTTTTTTGCCGTGAGTAAATTACATTCGCTCGTTTATAAGCGTGGCATTTATCCGCATCTGTGTTTGCCCATGGGTAGTGATATTTTTTTTTTTTTTTTGGTTTAATTTATTTAAACACTTGGGCATTCAAAATAACGATTTAATAGTCTCCTTCTGGCATTCGACATTCGAAGGCAGGTCAAGATTTATGTTGATTTTGAATTCAAGGCATGGAAATGGGAAAAAGTCCGTCGCCGTCAAGATGGCTCTTAAATAGGCAAGGAATTTGTTTTGCTAAATTAAACAGCTATGACAAGAAAAGTGTTGTTTTATAAATATATAGTTATTGTTCCTTATGTGTTTCTTTTAAAGGGGACATTGGACATCATGAGCAATTGCACCACTGAAACGGCTGAGCTTAGCGGTAGGCCGAAAGGCATTTAACAAGATATTGATTAGTTTAGAGAGCTCGAACTACCAGTTAGGTAGGTAGGTTGTAACTTTATGAGCTAATTGTGAAGGTTTAAGAGTTCCGGAACCGATAGGAAACAGATAAGTGGTAGGTACGATCCCAGTCGAGTTGCAAATCCATCCTCTTATCTGTACACAAGACCTTGGTGCTTAACTGCCTCTTTCTTATCTACTGCAAGCATTGTTGGAACACCATAAAATGTTTGCGGTAAATAGAGAATTGATTTTTTTTTACATACTGTGTTACGGGCATAACACCTGGGACATTCAAAGTCCAAATCTTGACAGTAACTCAACTTTTAACGAGTTTGATGCGCTGTCTCATTTCATCTCGAAAATTGTTTTCTTTGTCCTCGCACTGAAATCGTTATTGCGGGCGATTTCAATGTACACAATTCCAATTGGCTCCGCTATTCTGGTCAGGCAACACCCAAAGGAAGTTATTTCGAGCTCTATGCCGGGTTACATACCCTTACCCAACTGATCGATGTGCCAACACGTATGCCGAATGTTACTCTTGACTTGTTTCTTACTTCTCAGTTCCATCAGTGTAACTTCTTCATAGGGCACTTCGGACCATTGTGTCATTTCAGCAAATTTCTCGTCCTAAACTCATCCAGGTAAAGAAAAACTTTCCACCAGGACCGTTTGGCAAATGGCAATACGAGAAAGCCAACTGGGACGGCCTGAATATTTTTTTACGTAACTTTAACTGGTCACTATTCTTCCTCGATTGTGACATTGATGCCAGTACTGAAATGATCACAAATGTGATTCTTCTAGGGTAGCGTGCATTTATTCCTAGCAGAGTAAAAAGCATCAAGCATTAAGAAAAGTCCTGGTTTAACTCTGAGTGTAAAGAAGCTATCAGGTGCAAAGAAGTAAGATTCCGATATTCCCTACAGTGGAAAATCGGAAAAAGCACAAACAAGCAAGGAGCTCATGCGACTCCGTTATTGAAAGAACCAAATTTTTGCATGACCAAAAATTACGGCAAACAATTCTGCAATGTCCCAAAGGCAGTAAAATTGTTGGTCATCTGTAAAAAATATTAAAAACTCCTCAACATCTTCGGTTACAACGCTCATCGACAATAGCAAAAATTGTTTCCTCTTCAGAGAAGAAGGCGAACTTGCTCGCATTCCATTTCGCTGCACAGTAACGTTGCCCCTCCTTTTCATGAGAATGTATTTATTCCGCACTCGTAGAGTAGCATAAGATCAAAGATCTAGATATACACAAATCCGCTGGCCCGGATGTATACCCCCGATTCTTCTGAAGAGGTGTGCTTCCACACTGGCAAAGCCACTGCGTAAGCTTTTCCATCGCTCCTAATCTTTTGGAATCTTTCCTTGAAGATGGAAAGCAGCATTTGTCCAGCCTGTCCATAAGAAAGGAGACCTATCCTCACCCTCCTCCTACCGACTCATAGCCCAACATCCCTTCTTTCTAAGGTCATGGAAACACTGAAGGAATATCTGGAAAACCGAAAGCTACTCCATGACCGTCAGTATGGCTTTCGCAGTACTCATTCCAGTGGTAATCTTTGACATATCTCATTGAACAGTGGAACAAAGCTTTACATCGCTTTGGTGAAAGTAAGATTATTGCTCTTGATATCTCCAAGGCATTTGATAGAGTTTGACATGAAGCTCTCTTATCAAAAATGCATGCTTTTGAGATCGAAGATACTCTTGTTCGTTGGATTAGAAGCTATCTTCTGGACCGTTCAATACAAGTTGTGTTGGACGAATTCAAATTTGATTCCCACAAAATAAATTCTGGTGTGTCTTAGGGCTCCGATCTGTCTCCAACTCTTTTCCTAATTTTTTTATAAATGATCTTCTGTCTGTCACTTCTAATCAAATCCACTTAACTGTTTTGCTGACGACTCTACCCTCAGCTTTTCGTAATAATATAATTCAAGTGTGGATTTAATGCTTCGAAAACTCAATGCTGTCTTTTGTCGTTAAAGCTAAACATACCCCAATGCCATTAGCCATGATTGGCACTTATATTGAAGAAATCGAAAAGCTCTCAGTACTCGGTATGTGTGCCAACGAAGACCTCCGCTGGAACGACTATATATTTGACATCGCTTAAAATGCTGCTAAGTGCTTAGGTTTTCTGTATCAACGCAAGAAGTATTTTTCCCCATCTGATCTGGCTAAAATGTATAAAGCGTTTATACGCCCTAAACCCGAGTATAACTCCCACCTCTAGGCAGGTGCTTCACAAACATCGCTTCACCTGCTTGATAGAATACAAAATCGAGCGTTAAGAAACAATTGCTCGTCTCGAACACCGACGCAATGTTTCATGTATTTCCTTATCGTTTTCTTTTGTAAAAAATCTTCACTCGAAGTAGCCAGCTGCGGTCCTCCCCTTAAAAGTTTCTCCCGTAATAGTCGTCTCGCAAGGAATGCGCATCAGTTCGCCCTGGAGCCCAATTTCGGACGTACCGTGATATATAGGGATTATTTTTTCTAGCCGAACAACACGAATTTGGAATAGTTTACCCGGCGAGATTTTCCTTGTTAATTTCGATTTGCAAGCATTCAACACCAATGTTAATCGACAACTTCTGTCCTTCAGAATACAGGGTGTCTGGCTCCATCGAAAAATGTACAGAAAAGCTTCAGAAAACTTAATAAAATAACAAACTGGACAAAATAATAGCGCATTGTTCTAAGCGAGCCCAAATCAACACATGTTAACTTTATTAACAAGAATGTTAACAATCTACCCATCTTGTTAACTCGGTACAAGCATGGTATGCTAACGAAGTAAAGTTTCTAGGCATGAATCTTGATGATAAGGTATAGTGGAAGACGCACATAAAATTAAACTAGAGGAACCTGATATTAAACTACGAGAATCAAGAGGGTTATTGGAAAATACTTCAATTTAAGTATTTTAACAAACTGCTTATTTACAAGCAAGTGCCTTAACTCATATGTTGTATTGACGTTCGGAATACAACGTTGAAGTTATGCCAAACTAGGCTAATAAACATTGCAATCATCAAAACAAAGCGCTCAGAGGAATCCTTAATGCTCCATGGTACATACAAGACAGCGATTTGCACAGAGACTTGTGTATGAAAATTGTCGAAAAAGAAATGCAAACAATTGCCAGCAAGTATAAAACGCAATTTAACCTCTTTCAAATTAAATTTTGGATTTTCAGCGACAGCTTTACCTGCTTGGAAAAATTAGAATTCCTACAATCACAATGAAAACAGAACCACCTTAGAATATTTAACACACAGCCCTACAAAGACAAAAAGCTCATTAAAACAAAAACGTTTTCTGCTGTTTCAGTAGTTATGAGCCACGACAGTCTTAACAATATTTTGCAGAAACTTTTCTGACAGAATATGTCAGTGTGTTGGTGTTGGTAGAATTTAAATACATAATTTTTTTTTTAGTATTCTCTCTTTGACAGAACAGACGATGTCGATGCGACTACGCCTACGACATCCACCGACCAACGGACCGACCGACGCGACGCGACGCATAAATAATAACTCTGAGTCTTCTGCACTGAACCGACTGACTCTCGGATAAAATTACTGCTTTGACTTTGCTTTATAATGCTTTGAAGAAGAAAAAAATGAAAGCACAAAACGAACGAACCTAACCAACCAACGAATGAATCCTTCTTCATGTAGATGACGACTACGACGACGACCCATTGATGTACAGTGGACATTTTTGGGCAAAAATTGTGTAATATTATGACAAAAATATTTTTGGAAAAGCTTCAAGCATTGTAAACTTTGTAAATTTTGCTTCAGAAAAGATGTTGATTTATAAATGTTTCTATGTGTAAATTTTGAAATCATATCTGTACCTAATTTGATTTGAAATACACTAACATTTATATTTTTGTAAGTAATTTTTGACTTTTGATTGGAAAACAACAAAATTGCTAAAATTGTTACCAACGAAACAAACAAAACAAAAAAACAGAAAAGAAGGAACTGGCGTAATAATCGATATCAAACTAAAAAACAAAAAAACAAAAACAAAAATATTTCCTTTTCGACTTCAATTCGATGATTACCTTACATCGCATCGTAGGAAATGCTGCTATTTCACTGAATCCACAATTGTTGTTCACCAATGTCATATTAATATCACTATCTGTAAAGATTCACTTGACACTCCAATAATGGGCCACCAAAGCACTTCACTTCAATACAAAAAAAAATACATAAATATTTTCAAATACATTTTTTTAAATTTGTCCTATTTTTTAAAGCTCTTGTCCCACTGTTCTATATAGAGTCGAGGTGATGCACGGTCGGATGGGTGTGTTATTTGTTAATTATGCTCCGGAATTCCTTTTTTTAAGTGCGGCAATTAGTAGTTTTTTTTCCTCAAACATTTTGTTCCTTTTGACGCTTTCGAAGCACACTATTTGAAGTTTTTTAGAAGCTTTTGCCCAAAGAGCTAACAAAAATAAAAAAGTTCTCCGGCAGGATGAAAACTTTTCCCCTTTTTGCAATTATTTAAGGGCTAATTGGGTTATCATCACATCATTTGATGTGTTTAATTTTTTTTTTTGTAACTGCTGCGTCGGTACTATTTTCAAAACTCTAGTTCCTGACTAAAGTTATTTTTTCATTTATTTTTGTTTGTTGTTGTATTTCTAGGAAACTTTGAAACTGAATAAATTGTATCGAGAAGATTGATAAATTAATTCCGAATGTTTGTTTGTTGTTTTTTCATTTTTTTGTTTGCGTTTTTGTATTCTTTTTTTTTGCAAAAATAGAATTAATTTCATTGGAAATTTGGAATTTATAACCTCAATTTCAATGGAATTCGATACGTATGCTCAATTCGATGGCTAAAAATGATTTATAGACAAAATTTACTGACCAGATGGGTTAATATTTGAGATTTTTTTTGTAATATTCGACCATAATATCCACATTAGTTGGCTTTGATTTAGTGTGTTTTACAGGACTCAGTAGGTACCAAAGTTTTTTCTTTTTTTTTTTTTTGTTGTTCCTGGAAAACCACATATGTCAAGATACATTTATATATTAATCTATCTGAACCAAATTTAATCTCGCAAGAATATTAGAACAAAAAAAAGAGATGCCTGGGTATATGTGGGTGAAGTAAATCCATTCATATCCAAATTAGAATTAATTAGGATGTTTTGATGTATTCTGCTTATAATGAAATGTAAAATGAATACAAATCGGCTTACATAAAACATTATTTTAGCAGAAGCATGGGCCACTATATTGAAAACAAATTTTTATTCAGTAACATAGGGACTTAAGTCTAAGGCAGGCGATGAAAAAATCTGGAAATTAAAACCTGGTTAGAACTTTATAAAGTTATGAGAAAATTCGACATCCCAAATAAATTGACACGACCATAAAGGTCGTGATTTTACATTGCAAGCCAAGTTTAAGTCTAGACCATCTTTAATCGACTACGTCAGGGGAATGGTTTGGAATAATCTTTAATCTGGCCTTGGGGAAAGCAGTCCGTGACTCTGCCACGTCAAAACGAGTGACCATCATAAACAAGTCTAGTCGGACAATAGCTCAAGAAAAAAATATCATTTTGGGTAGAAGTTAACCAGATGAAGAAGATTCCTTCATCCAGATAAAGCAGGCGTCACCCTGGGACTGCACATTAATTATGTGAATGAAGAAGTGTTCGTAGATTATTCAGGGCGTTGGAGCATGTTTTTGAAGTGTTGCAAAGCCCTTAATTACATTGGATGAAAAGTTGTACAAGCGGTCCAAATTTTCCACGCTCTTTTCTGTCAGCCTTGACAAACTGAAAGTATTCGTAGCTTTAAAAACACTAACTGGCTTTTAAAACGAAAGCTAGGACCAGCTGTTTGACGATACGACTACAATATTTCGATATGAGTGATCGATCATATAAACATAATATAGTCTAGTTTGAAATGGAAAAAATTAATTCGTACAGTATTCTTTTACAGTTCGTTGGGGGGCCATTAGTAGTTAAAATTTCGCTTTTCATGAAAATCGTGCTGGAACTTCAGCCGCCATTTTGAATTCAATGAAGAATATGTTATCTTTTTTTTATTAAAATAAAACCCTTTTCTGCACCACCGAGGTAGAATATAAAATGCGTTTTTTTTTTGTTTTATGTAGTTTCTCATGTAGGCTTAGTTCACGAATTTTGTTACTTGAAAGAAATTTTTTTGCAGTTAATTATATTTCCTTACAAGTAAGTTATTTATTTATTTTACGGTAACTTGTTTGATAAAAAAAATATATAACGTGCACGACTGGATCGCACGAACTTACTCTAATGTGCGACAGTGGTCTTGGGGCTTGAGATTTTTGAAAAAAGAAGGTTATTTGAAATTTTGTTAATCACTTAAAATTCACTAGTTAAAACGATTCATATGGAAAAATGGCGTAAGCCATTTAATTTCTTTTACAGTTTTGAATTTTCAGGAAACATTTTTTCAAAATCGTTTTTGACCAGTTTTTCTCAAACAACGTTTTGTTTTGAAAAAAATTTCGAAAACATATTCCAATTTTTTTTGAGTCAACATCTAGCAGCTGGTAGTTATTATCAGAAAACAAACATTTTAAATTTTTTTAACAAACCGTTTTTGAGAAAAACAAAAATTGAAAAATTAAAAAAAATCCGTTCTTTAATTAGTTTAAGAGTTTTCTCGGGATATCTAAATATGCAATAAAATTTAAATGTCTATCGAGGAAAAAAAATATTGTTTTTTTTTAAAGTCGTTTTTTTAAATACTTTTCGAAAAAATATTTTAAATTTTTGTTTAGTATGTCATAAGGAAATCTGTAGTTTTCATCTGAAAAATTATTTAAAAAAAATTCAATCAACTCGTTTTCAAAATATTTCAAAAACCAATTTTTTTGTTTTAGAAAATTAAAAAAAGTTTTTTGGAAATTTTGTAATGCAATATTAATTGAATAAATGACTTCCTGTGTACAAAATTTTATTGAAATCGGAATAATGGTTTACGATAAAACCGAATTTCAAACAACCGGATCTATGAGAGGTACCGTTATACAGGGTGGCACACGAATCGTGCAACAAAAATAAAACGTAATAACTTTTTTTCTGTGTGAGTAATCGGCTTATTTTTTTTTATTTTGTAGGTTACTATTTAGATTTATAAAAATGGATGCTTGGGATACGGAGAAAAGAATTTGGATAGTGCAACGGTACCATGCTTTGAAGTCCGTCATTTCCGTCCAAAGGGAATTTAGGCGGGAGTTTGGCGGTAATCCCCCGAGTAGATGGACCATTATGAGGTTTGTAAACATGTTTGCCGAATCTGGAAGCATCGCACGAAGGCCGTACCATCGCGATGCCAATGTTCGGGTTCAGGATACAATCGCAGCAGTAGCATCTGCAATACAGGCCAATCCGAGCGTTTCGACCCGAAACTTATCGGGGCAAATTGGAATTAGTAGACGGTCATTACAACGGATACTTCATGACGATTTAAACTTGTTTCCGTACAAAGTCCAAATTACTAGCAAGTTAAACCCTCAGGATTTGCCTGTTCGCCTGGAATTTTGCCAAAAAATGATATCAATGGCCGAAGAAGACAACACATTGATCAATTGTTTGTTCATGTCTGATGAGGCCCATTTTGATCTTAACGGCAATGTAAACAAGCAAAATTGCCGTATATGGAATGAGTCTAATCCAGAAATGCTCCATGAGACGGAACTGCACCCAGAACGAGTCACTGTGTGGTGCGCAGTTTCATCAAGGTGTATTGTCGGGCCGTACTTCTTTGAAGAAAACGGTGTAACCGTTACTGTCAATGGGGACCGTTATTTAAAGATGTTGAAGGAGTTTTTTTACCCAGAACTGCGCCGAAGACGTATACCATTCAACAGCGTTTGGTTTCAGCAAGATGGAGCAACTGCACATATAGCCAGACCAGTTATGGCGGAGCTAAACAAAAAATTCGCAAACAAATTAATTTCTAGGAACTCCACTCTTCGCTGGCTCCCAAGGTCACCTGACCTGACTGCACCAGACTTCTTTTTATGGGGTTATGTCAAGCAAGAGGTGTATAAAACGAAGCCCAGGAATTTAACTGAATTAAAACAGTCCATAACGACAATAATTGAGGCGATCCCAACTTCAACTCTTCAGGCCGCAATGAATAATTTTTTGACTAGGTGCCGCATATGCGTGGGAGAGCGTGGAGGTCATTTGCGGTCTATAATCTTTAAAAACAACTAACTATTTAAAATAAAATTTAATTTTCTAACCAATAAAAAAAAATAAATGAAATACATCGATTTAAAAAAAAGTTATTTGAATTTCTTATTGTACCACAATTGGTGCGCCACCCTGTAGAACAAATTTCGAAAAAAATCATTTTAACTGAAAGATGTATTGTTGTAAAAAAAATAGCACCCTAAAAGTTTTATCAAAATCGTTAGAGCCGTTTTCAAAAAAATCAAACTTTTTGTTAAAGATTGTATGCAGGTACCGTTATTTTCCGACCCCCGAGATACAACCTAATAAACATTAAATACCATGTTTTCAATCCAAGAGCTCACCCATTTTTTTAACAAAATTGCATTCAAATCCGTTAAGTAGTTGAGACTGGATTGGGGAACAAACATCCAAACATTCACTTATATAATATTGATAGGATATATTTGTCATTTCACAATTAACATTTTAAGATAGAATATCTTACAAAATATCTGATAGTTCCTTAAGGAAGAGTACTAAGTTTATCACTCTTACGCGGGGTGGTAAAGAGTTCAACAAGCGGATCACGATAAAAAAATAACTGAGTTAAGTCAGAAAAGAAAGTCAAGGGTTTATAAGCCATTCCGATTTTTCAGATGGAGTGTTGGCATGGCTGGCGTGTATGAATGATATTAAACACAAAATCAGAGTTCTACTTATGTCTCAGGTTATCAAAAGACAAATTATAAATACTTCTTCCGAAATATAAAACAGTGATCAAATTTGTTTAGTCCATAAATGAACGAATGAACAGATTTGGGTTAAAAGCGGACTAGCATCTTAAAGATCTATTGTGTTCTTCTATAACTGGAAGAGATAGCTCACTTACAGCTTTTCCTCCAAATTAGTTGGTGATAATTGTGTACTTTTACGGAGGGTGTTTCCCTTTCTACTAATTGGTGTATTCCTAGTTTCTTATCACAAGATAACCACTTTTACTTAGAATCGCTTACGATAAAAAAGCGGTTAGTGCTCGATTTGCTTTAATAGTGTAGTTTCCACAGTATCATAATTCGTTTGCATATGAATGCGAATCTTTGTACATTTTCTAGTGTTTGTGTGTTTGTTCTGTTGAGATGAATTTGGTTCATCATAGACACTATTGTCTTGTTATTGTCAGCTCTTTCTGGATAATACCATTGAGTTTTTCCTAATTTCCTTAATATTTTATGCATTGACAATAAAGACTTTTCAATAGTTAATCTACTACAAAACTCCACAATAAGGGTGTAAAAACACTTCCCTTTAGCCTACTGATCAGGCTTGAAAAACTTATCAAACCACAATTAATGTTACTATTGCAGTCTACGATTAGACAATTTCTAACTAAAGAACGCAATCAGCGTATATTTTGAACTTAGAATGTGATACTTACAGAATCGGTTCATTTGCGTACCGAGAGAAGAGAAAAGTTATTAGTATTCAGCCTTGAGGGACAGCCCTGATGGCTGTAACTGCTTGTCTTCTATTACAGAATTAGGATTGTAATAATATATCAACAGAAGCTGACAAATTGTGGGAGCTTGTTGCACAAATTAGGGTAATAAACGGTATCACAAGCATGGTCTCTAAAGTTGACATGACCATTTTGAGCTGGATTAAAAACAAATATCCTATAATTTGCCGTAAATTATCCGTGGTAAAAAAAAATTTGGATCATGTGATTTCCCATGTACTGCCAAATCGATATAAAGTTAGCATGACCAATCGCGTATCTTTCTATAAATGGCACCTACAATTATCTACATAGGCTTAAAATTTGCCGTAAATTATCCGTGAAGAAAAAAATTTGCCGCGAAGTCGGATCTTTTGATTTTTAATGTACATTTTCCTGAATATCAATTTTATTTGTAATCCGTTAACCAGTTCACGAATTATAAAGAACGGTCCTATGAAAGGTACCGTTTTTAGCCCACCATTGTTATTTAACTTTTGTCTTAATTTTAACCTTTCCTACTTGATAATGTGGAAGATTTGCTATGTACTATTATATTTTCTATATTACTGTTACAAATAAGGATGTACAACTAGTGTAAATGAATTTTGTAGTTCAACCTGTAACACCTGATGGTACAAAAAATAACCAATTACATATCGACTGGGATTTACACGTACTTAATTAAACAGTTTTGTTTAGAAACAAAAGAAAAGAAGAAATTTCGGACTTTACAAAAAGGTATACCATGGCATAGTGAGTGTAAACGTTGTTTTTCAATATTTTTTTCAGTTTTAAGTCATTTTTAAAGAAAATTGCCCCTCCTGGCTATAAAAGGAAGATGGGGGGGGGGGGAGACACCCACATACCATAAAAAATTTTTCTTGTCTTGACCCAACCTACACGCTCGCTCTACCTTTTTTCACATGTCTCGTGAATCATCCTGTATAGTGATATACGCCTATGATCATGCTAACTTGATCAAGTAAGCAAAACTAAAAAAAAAAAAAAAAAAAAATCCTAAAAATAATTTGATTTGACAATCTGTCTACGGATAATTTACGTCAAATTTTAAGCCCATGCAGATAATTGTAGGTGCCATTTATAGAAAGATACGCGATTGGTCATGCTAACTTTATATCAAGTTAGCAGTACATGGAAAATCACATGATCCGACTTCGCGGCAAATTTTTCTATTCCACGGATAATTTACGGCAAATTATAGGATATTTGTTTTTAGTCCAGCTCAAAATGGTCATGCCAACTTTAGAGACCTATCACAAGCCTTGATGAATCACCAGAAGAAGGTACGTTATCGTCATTCAAAACTTATCTGATGTCTTCTATTACTTTAATAATGCACAGGGTCAAAAAAACATAGGCCACATTGACACCGTCGTGCCAAAGCCCACCCACATTGACACCGCCGTGAGCCAAAAGTCCACAAAACATGGGTATATGCAAAGTTACTGTTGGATTTAAGGAATCTCGCACCTATTTCAAATCAAATAGTGACTGCAAATAGGGCATTGCACAAACATTATTATGAACTTTTAGCTCTCTTTAGTGGTTAAAAAGTCCACAACCGATGGATCAGCAGTCCACAGGAATTTTATGTGGAATTTTGACCTACTTTGGTGGGTTATAAGTCCATAATCGAATTAATTTATTGTACATTACGAAGAAAAGAAACGTCCAGATGCGTATTTGTATTCCAAACGCAAGAAGTTACTTGAATAGAATAATACAGTAAAAAACTATGATGCGTAACATTTCTGGAGTGCAAATAATAAAGTCCCTTGAATTTTTAAAACTTTTTGAAGATGCTCATAACAATCACAGAACCCATAAGAACTCGCACAATATGGATATTCCACTTATGTATAAACTCCCAAAAACCTCTACACCAGTCAAATATATCCTTTTAAAATGCCTACTTCCGGTTGTCCATTTCAGAACTCATATTCACATTCTCCATTCCAAAAACCCATAACCCTAAATGACCAAACATTAAAATGCCATAAAAATGAAATCACAAAGAAGAACTAAAACCCAAAAATCATCACCACCAAGATTTTCTTTCGCCCGAGAAGAAGAAAAGGAATCCACTTTTTTCTTATTTTCACTATTACATTCCAAAAAGGATCAATAAAAGGGAATCCATTACTTAAGTCGGTCAATAGTTACAAATAACCATTAACACCCGCTGTTAACAGCTTCTGCTGTGTATATGTGTTATGTTATACCTCTTCTATACTATGCTGCTTTGTCGTGCCTCCTCCGATAGTCGGAAGTCATGTTTTTTTGTTTTTTATTTTGTGAATCTAGCCATGTCAATGAACCATTTGTGCGATCAGCTTTCATGGTGTATTGTAGAATTGTGTATAGGATGGATATGTTGTTTTCCTCCGTTTTCTGGGACACGACAAGTTAATTCCATTCGATTAGTTTAGTTCACTTTCTTCCATGTGGCTTGTTTGCCAGCCCATCGCCATCAGCCAGCGGGCCGTCCTTCGACTCTCTTTCTGTCTCTAATCTTTTTTAAAAGTACTAAATGGATTAAAAACCCTGCAATTTAAGTTATATTTTTCGTATGTAGATTGTATAGATACATAAGGCACATCCTACACTAGTTCTTCCATTTAATGTTGATGCGAGCAATGGGGCAATGGTCTCCTGCTGATATGCTCCACGCCACAACCAGCACCACTGCTGCGCGCCGCGCGCCGTTCCCTTCTGCGTCGCCACAGCTCTATAATCGGCCATAACAATGCATGTGGCCATTTACTTAACATTATGTGCCAAAGAGTGTATTGTAGTGTATCAACCGCACCACACAGTATATTCATTGTCATTGGCCCCTAAGAACGGAAAACTCAGTATTCCAGCTCCCCACATACGCTGCTGTCGGGAAGCAGCAGGGAAACGTACGGAATATTTTATATCATGGGTATAGTGCGAGGACCGAGGAGGTTCTGTCTCTGCATCCTCCCTCGGTTTGTAGTTTTTCCGATTTAAAGGCGAACACCACCCAATGATGTTTTTTTTTTGCATTGAGGAATATATATTAAGGTCATGTTTTGGATTTATAAAAAAAAAAAAATTAAATTATTTCAGACAAAAATGCGATAAAAGTTAGCTTACAATTTAAAGGTACAATTTGGCGTTACAAATTGCATGGAAAGTAGATTAATGTGACAAATGACAGCAAAAAGAAAACGGATACTCGGATATTTTTCTAATTTCTTTCTAAAAAAAACGTTTGGTTGTTCAAAGTTATACAGATGTTCTCTGGTTTTGTTACATTTGGTGGCATTAATATAGACCTTCTGTTTTAAAATGAAGTCCTTTTCGATGCATACTCTTGTGTACCGCAGGGAAGCTATCTTGGCCCTTTTCTATTAATTTCAACTATTAGTCATGTAACGCGATGCTTTCACTCAAGTGTTTTAGGGTATTTGTTACGCAATTACGCCTCAACGAATGCAAGGATTTGTGAAGTTTGGTTGGTAGGTCGAATAAGACCTAAGGACGGGGTAGAATAATTCTACAGGGCCTCTATGTTTAAAATCATTGAACATCGAGGTGAGCCTAGTGGAAATTAAAAACTTCCCACAACTGTACAGGAAATCCAGAGTTGCAGCACCAGCGCGAAGCAAAAAAGTGTGAGGGTTGAAAATCCAGTCGAGATCAGATCAATCTTCGTTTTTAGAAGAAGAAAAAGGAGAAGACTGGATATATTACTTTTTAAAATGTTATCATTTTTTCCATAGCGAGTATTGATTTAAGCTATGAGTATGTTTCAGAGGTATGGTATGAGCCTCTATTACGAAAGCCATAAAAACCCAATTGAAGCAATCCAATATTATTTCACAGATTTTGCCTTTAAGGTTCTTCCTTAGACTGATCTTTTTAATCTGCTATTATATGAACAGCAAGTCCATCATCTTCAGTTGCAATCACTTCCTGTAGGACAGGCCTCCCAGTTTTTGATTATTTAATGTCTAAGACCAACTGAATGCAGGTGTCGTTGCATTTGTTTGGCCCAGAAGTTTTGGCTCCTGCCTTTCTTCTGCGATAATGTTGGAACGTTCCCTTCGCTTTTGCAATGCGTTTTTGGGGAATCTTCTTTCGATATATATTTTTAATGTGAAGGTTTTCTCCAACTTTCTTGCTCCATATTTAATTTATCATTACTTCGGTTGTGGAAAGGGAAAAATCTTCATTTCATCTTCCGTCAACTTATTCTCATACGTCTTGTACATTTTTCAATTATTGTGAACTGTATGTAAGCATTGGAATAATATTCATTCTTTTTCGCGCTGATGCACTATCCACCTGTACGATAAGTGTTGGCTGTCGCGAAGCTGCAATTTTAAGGAGTTACTTCTCTAAAAGATCAGCCCGTACCGTAAGTCCAATTCACAGTGTTAATATTGAAGTTGAAAGGGAATGTCCTCAGGGATATATTGAAGGTCTTTTCTTGTCCTTTTTGAAGGTCAGTCTCATGCTGCCCTAGAAAACAGGGGCACGGAAGTCGTGAGCAGGATACAAAATAAGGCACAAGTGTTGGTTTGGAACTTGCAGAGAAAAAAAAATTCATGATGATGCTCAAGGGCTTATTACCAAACAACTGTAATCTCAGTGTCAGGCTTGGAAACACCAGCATTAAATACGTTAAAATCGTTAAATTTCTTGACATTACAGTTGGTGAAAGGATAAACTTCCTCCCACACTTCGAAAAAGTAAGGGATCAACTGACCGCCTTGGTTCCGACTTTTCGTCGAATTCTGATCAGCGAATGGAGCCTGTCTAAGAGTGCAGGCTGATCATTTATGGTGGTCTCTTCGTTACATGTGCAACTTTTGGTTCTCCGTCATGTTAGATACTGCCAAATCTGCGGCAGGGAGGAAAAATTATCTGTTCTCTGAGAATCATGCTTCCAGACTTGTTACTAGTGTTTCGAACGGTTTCTACCGAAGCAATGCAAGTCCTTGCGGGTGTTCCCCCTTGACTTGGCCGCAATACGGAAAGGTATTGACTTCGAGCTGAGAAAAGGGCAAAAACTATCACTCTCTTATTGGGGTGAGTGTAATGCCCTCTTGTAGAATTAGGTAAGGCAGAAAGAAAGAGGTCTTCAAAAGGCTGTCTCTGGGAAGAGTAACCTTTGAGTTTCTTCCCGATGTGAGCATTAAATGTGATATTAACATATCACTATACTTTGGATATATTTTACATGGCCATGGTTCAAAGAATCATTTTTGAATGCGCGGAGCTTATCTGATTCACCTGGCTGTTCATGCGGTCATCTCAGCGAAAACTGTCAGTTTGTTCTCCTCGAATGCCCTCATTATAGCGATGTAAGAGATCTCCCTTCAATGGGCGTCGTGCGGTTTGTGAATGCATCGGTGTTCAGTAGGATATTTTTAACAAGGGATAATGCTAAAAACTTCTCTATGTTCGGCAATGAAGTCTTTCGTAGGCGTCGTCTAACTAGAAGATAAATACGTTGTTGTTAGTTGTTATTATTGATTTCTGTTGTTCTTATTGTGTTGATTGTTTGATGTATATTGTTGAATGAGCTGTGCTGTCATGTCTGCCTCTGATTGTAGCTTGTCAGGATTGCGGTACGAGGTTGCCAGGATTCGGATGTAAGGATCCATCTGGAATTGACCTGCACGATTGCGAAGCTACTGCTGAAAGCTATAGTCTAGCGCTAGGAAAAACAGGAGCGCCTGAGCTAAATCCTGTTTAGTCCGGCCTGTTGCGAGGTAGGCTCCCAAGTGGGAGTATTGTGGTGGCTGTGATTTACTCAATTTGCGAGAACATAAGGCTCCTAAAAGATCTGTTAACCCTTAAGACCCTTAGGATGAAGAGGTGTAGTTAGACCTCGCTCCCTGCAAGGAGTGTTGTTCATGCCTTACACAAGTCTACGATTTGAACTTGGGCAGTTCTTATACTCTCAGGGGAGATAGCCAGCGCTTTACCATGGTTCTGTTATGTTGTTATATTTACACACGCCAACTGTGTAAGTAAGGCAGTTACTGGCAGGTGTTACACATTAAACCTATTCATCATTTCATCTTTACAATAAGAGCTCGTTGCATGGATGTAGGATCTTCACTTATCCATCGTCAGCATAGAATAATTGATTCACTTTGCGGTCGGTCACCTTATTGCAGAATGTCAAGGAATGTAATTAAGAGCAAAGAACTAAAGACACTTCTCTGGTGGACCCCAACTTTGAATGGGAGCTTTTTTATCCTTCCAGTTTTTTTCGCGAACGGATATCCAATTCTCGTGCAATGACTTCATGGTGTGAGTCTGCCTGACATCCACTGGTTTCGAAATTTCTTGTATCACCTTTCTTTTTATACTAGATTGAGAGCATGTAATTTTACGTTCACAGACTAGGCACATTTGATCCCCAATAAAGCTGATAAGTTTGGGGGTGAGAGTCCATCTAGACCACCCATCACCCATCTTTTTCCAGAACTCTAAGGTTATAACGTCTGTCTTAACGGCTTTTTCCTTTTCGGAGTTTTTCAACGCAGCATTAACTTCTACGGCTGTGATATCGAGGACTAAGTATAGCCTAGACCCTAGAAAACTGTTTGCTTTAAGCCAAATATATTAAAGACTCTGAAGTGAAAAAAACACTCTTCTTTGGCCCATTTTGATGTTAATAATTGCCCGTATCAGAAGACTGATAATAATTGTCAGAATTCTTCTTATTTTTTGTTCACGAACTTACATTTCGGAGTTCAAAGAGGCGAGTACGAGCTCCAGTTACTGTGCCTTATCAATTTCTTAGCATATTGTTTACAACTAAGCGATCGTCTAGAGCTGATGTGCATTGATGTCTGCCTTGACCTGGCCTCCTTGAGTGAGATCCATTCTCCCGAAATCGTCTAATGGCATCTCGGACAACGGTCTGAGGCACATCCGAGCGATCCAATGTTGGCTGTATGTTATTTTCTTTAAAAACAAGTTTGAGCCAAAAATTAACAAGAGCAAGTTCATTCGACACAGCTGTACACTTAAACCTTATGTCCGTCTATATTCTTTGCTTGTTACAGCTGTCCCTCTTTTGTCTTTGAGTCATTTTCTGCTAAGATGTTGCTCCTTTCTGCTTTGCTAAGAGCTGCAATTAAAATATAAGTTTCGCTACTTTGTTCTTTTTCTCACACAGATACACACACACACACACACACATATTTCGATATGTATTAATAAGAACAAGAATCTCTATATTATCAAGTGTGCTCCATTCACCCTGTTGCGTGTAGGTTGACGATGATGATGAAAGTTGTGTGTGAGAGTTATGATTATAACATTTTTTTTTTGAAAGAGTATCTAGACTCTTTGTTTAGCATGTGAGTTGATGACTCATTCAACTGGTGAACCCAACGTTGTCCCTGCATTTTTTTTTTTTTTTTTTTTTGATAAGACAAGGAAAAATTGGATTTGTTCAGCAACTTCTTTGTTTTAATATTTTTGAAATATTATTTTTGACATGAAAAAAAAATAAAAAAAATGTCTTTTTTTAACTACACAGCCCACACATACAGAATTTATATGAATGCAGAATTTTATGAACCATTAATTTTGAAAGTTTTAAAACTGACAGTTGACGATTGGAATTGGAACTTGACCAATCTATTTTTATGTCAAACTTCACATATTAGTTCTTGCATTATATTGTTGTAAGTCACGTTATAAAACCTTAAAGCTAATGGCCAACATTAGCTGATGACATGGATTTTGCCAAAAGGATAAGACGGCAAAATTCTAGTTTTCTATTCGAATTGAGTTTTTTTTTTAAAGAATATAACTATAGAAAGAATAGTAACCTTATTGGAAGCGCACCCTATGGTATCGGTATGTGAATGTTTTATGTGATTGTATGTGGTAACCATAACTGATGATGACTATGTGTTCGGGAAAGTATGAAGAATGAGTGTGGGTGTGGGTGGAGAATGACATTTTCTCAACCACATTTTGAGGTTAACAACTCGACAACCACTCAAACGGGACCTAACAATGGACGACACCAAGTCCGATGGACGCAGTGACCGGAGAGAAGAATAAATGAGTAAGCGGAATACTTTATGAGTGAATTATCAGTGAATGGTATGGACATTCGACATGGACACAGGCTTTGAAAATAAATATAAAAAAAATGGAAATAAAATTGTGTGGCTGCAAAAACTTCGATATTAGTGGAAATTTAAATAATTTTAAAATGACATGTTTTTTTAAAGTATGTACACATTATGGTTTCAAGTAATTCACCTTTGAATTTATTTTTGTCAACTAACATTTAATTTTGATGTATAAGGTCGAATTTTTCAAAGTTGGGAAGTAATAATTGGTAAAGGGCTTATATAAGGAATACTTTCGCAAGCCAGACATTTCAAAGTTTGACAATTAAAAAAATAGCTGATATAGGGCTTAGAAGTTATTTTGGCAAGCTCTATAAAAGGCTCGTAGACGAAGTTTCAAAATGACCTGTATAAAGCCTTACAAGATGTTAACTAAACATTTAAGAAAACAGAAGGCTTGTCTATAACTGCTAGGGTAAGGCCTTTTTATAACATCCAAAACAACCTATTAGTATTTAGCTGACATCCCAACTAACAATTTAACTTGTATAAGGTTCTAAACAAGCTATTTTCAGATTGCTATGGTAAAATTGAAAGCCTTTTACAAGATATTTTGGCGCACATTACGCAAGCTATTTAACTTTTATAAGACTTTCGTTGAAAGGTGTTAAAGCAGCAAATAGCTTTTCATGAAATGTTATTAGCTTACCCAAGCCATTTTACGGCAGCCTTTTCTAATATCATGCCTTATGTTTATGTAGATGCTATTTTGTATTGCCACGAAGAAAAAGTACTTTCTAGCTTACATTATTTTATTTTAAAAGGAAAAAGTTAATTTTTAACACAAAAAAGCTGATTTAGAATTTGCTTTTAAAAAATGATATTATTTTTGATTTGTTTCATATTGTTGAATTTTTCTTGCATTATTTGTATTGCATATTTTAACTTTATTTCTCCTCAGTTATATACCGAAACCTTTTCTACTGCATAATGTAACTATTGAAATTTAATTTTAATTATAAAAGTGAACAAATTTTATTTACCAGAGCTTTGAACTCGAATCCTTGTCGTTCCACTACTCTACCACTACACCAATTCGCAGTTGAGAAAATTAACATCAAACATCGACAAAACAAATATTAATTTAATTTGAATAAGGCTTTATGGGCAATCCTTACACAAGTTGTTTGCATTTTAATATACACCGTAAACATCTTTGGCAGGATTATACAGGCCATTTTAAACCTTTATCTACAAGCCTTGTATAGAGCTTTCTAGACTCACTTTTAAATACCTTAAAGCAGCAATTTTTTTTTTAATTGTGAAAGTCTTCTAAGGTTTGCATCATATTACCTCAATTCTATTTAATATTTAAGAACAAAAAACCGAAAAATTGGTTCTTATACATCAAGCTAAATTTTTAGTTGAGAAAAATTAAATCAAAGGTGAATTAATTGAAACCACACACTTCACGTTACCATTTGGTTTCATTTCTGTAAGACTTAAGAAATTATTTCGGTTAGGACTTCTTTTCAGTTTTATGATATTCAGTTTTTACCTCTGTTATTTTATTTATAAGAAATTATTTATAAGGCTTGTACAGAGCTCCGAACACACTTTTGAAGGCCTTATGACAGCTATTTTTGAATTGTAAAAGTTTGGAATGTGTGGCTTGCAAAAGTTTGCTTTATACAAGCTCTATGCAAGCTATTGCTTGGCAAATTTAAAAAAAATTAGTTGGGATAAAATAAAATGGCTTACTGAGATAAGGGTCTTATAGCAGATAATTAGCTTGCGTAATGTGCGCCAAAATAACTTCTATAAGGCTGTTCTACAGAAGTATTACAATAACTTGTTTAAAATCTAAAAATCTTTATTTGAACTTTGCAATCAAAGTTTTCAAACTTGTATACAATTTAAAAAGAAGCTAGGAGAACGTTCACCAAGCTTCAAGCTGAGTGTATAAGGAGCAGTATCGGGAGCTGGAAGAAATGCCTGCATGGGGTGCTGGCAAACACTTGGAATTTGCTACATGCTAAAATGAACAAGGGCGCATACTGCTACTCAAAAGAGGAAACACATTCAGGACATTTGTTTACCAAAACCCATTTAAAATGCTCAATAGTAACTTCTTGTGGGTGACCAGGAAAATACTTCACAGACGCGGCGACGGTATTGTGAGGGACTTTTGAATGAACAAATTTCTAGGCTTTACTTTCCCAAAGCTGCTCGCAACATCGACGAAGTCCCCGACGTCACAGTTGAAGAAGTCGGTGCTGCCTTGAAAAAATGTAAAAAAAAAAACTGAATGTCTCAGAGGATATACCTTCAGTGTTCTGGTTCCAGAAAAGATGGGAGATTTAGGGTTTAGGTGGCTGACGAATATCGACTCCAAACTTATCAGCTGTGATCAAATGCCTTATCCGTTCAAGGAATGTTACCTCCTACCAGGCTATAAGGAGAAGATTTATACAAGAAATTGCGACAGCTACAGTTTAATTAACCTACAGTTTAATCCACCTAATAAGATGGCCGTTTGCGAAAAAAACAGTTCGAGAAAGAAGACCAGTGCTGGTTTCTTTCATGTTGATCAACTACAGAATTGAACAAAATTAGAATTCCTGAATAGATTTATGTTACTTATTTTTGGAAAATCATTCTAAGGATCACCAGTAGTTTTGATATGGGTTACCCTAAAGCAAAGTGGATTTCCGGAAATCTACATCGTGGTGATCAAGTGGACATATGCCACCAAGTGAAAACAAAGATAAGATGCCTCGAAGGAGTCACGCAAGAGTCTTGAGTCTTCCGCTCTTTATCATAGTCCTTGATATTTTCCTAGAAGGTATATGAGGACGAAACCGAAAGGGAATCAATTATATGTATTTGTTGACATTGGAATCATTACAATTGAAGATGGGTGGATATTGTAAAAGGAAATACAGTATTAGCGTCAAAAGAATTAGCTGTCCATTTTATTAAAAAAAAACACATCCATTTTGCCGGGCATGGAATGAAACAATTCTTTCCAAATGAGAAAAATACATATATTTTGATTCCAGTATTAAAAACAATGGATCATGTATGGTGTTGGAAAACTGTCTATCGCGGAAGAAAGGCGGCGCAAACACTTCTAGATCAAACATATGACTCTGATTCAAAATCCCGAAAGTTTAATATACCGAAAATGTGAATCCCGAAAAGCAATAAATTCTGAACAATTAGGTAAGTAATGCGTTATTTGTCTTTCGTCTAGCAGGCGTCCGGCATAGAAAAATTCAAAACCGGTAGGCCTGACTATGTTTCTTGAGGTCAACCTGACGAAACCCATAGATGGAGCCTTAGGACGAAGCACAAGCTGTCGTCCTAGCCGAGATCATAACATTTCATTGGTTAAAAAAGAAGACGACATCAACCATCCTCTATAAGTCTAGGGTGGATGAAGTCACGAATGTCTCGAAATTTGAAAGGAAGCTTCTGCAATGTTGTTGTTAGACCAGCTTTTACCAACATTCCACGCTCTTGGACAATGTACAAAACGTACATATGAGAAATTAAAGGCAGGTGAAATAAGAATGTTTAGCTTGACAGTAGGAGTGACAAAGCGGAGGACATACAACATACCATTTTAGCTGATACTGACACGGAGGAAAAATAGGGCCTGAGAACCCAGTTCTTAAGGTGCGTCTTTTTTATTCATAGTAAAATTTGGGCGAGCAGCTTCCAAACCACTGTCGAGAGCAATTTCGTAAGCCGACACGGTGACGAGAGCAGATTAGGTTAGGTAACAACTGCTCTCAGGAAATCCCCGACTAACCTAGCCCCTTGTGATACCATATAAATTTAGAAGCTTCTCACTCTTATTAAACCATAATGTTTTTAATAAAGCGGTAAAGATTGATAATATAAAGTTTAGTTTATGTCTGAGAGAGAATTCGGTTTAAACAAAAGAGATGCGAAATAGTTTTCGCTTCCTCTTCGTCCAAGCAACTTCTGCACAAATCAATAGAAAAGACACCGAGTGCCGTGGCATGTCTACCAATAAGGCTGTGCACAGTAATGACATGTATCACGGAGTTAATATGTAATCTGCTTAGAGCCAACAAAGATTTGAAAAATTTCAGATCTGTTTTTTTTACTCTCAGCTTTTGAACTTTTAAAGAGTTGCTCTGAAGAGTACATTAGGAAATATGTTGTCTTACTTTTGGAGATCAACTTGCGCAATTCAAACAATCTTCGTATTGTAAGACTTGCTAGCCGCGAGCATGGCTTCAATGTATTGTGTTTGTGTTTTAAAATGAATGTCCTTTTACAGAGCAATATTAAAAACACAGCAGCTGCAACTTTCCGCTCATACGACATCATGATTTATGATGATTGCTCTGGTAACTGGTACGGATTACATGGGAGCACTATCTGCAAATTTCCTCTCAGAAATCTCGCATCAACCCGCAAAAGTAAGGTTTTAAACATTTCACTTTCAAATGAAATACTACTCGAGAATCACTCTCCGGGTCGGGAGACCGATTTGCGAGTTGTCTAGAGACATTTGTTGGTTTAGTCCCAGATTCAAACCAGAGTGTTGATCTAAATTAAATAAGTGAATGAAGATGGCTGCCTGCATTTTGAGTGGCGAAATTGTTTGATTTTATGAGTTTAAGTCATAATGTATCATTCAACAATATGTTTTTTGTTTTTTCAAAGAAAAGCTGAATTTTTCTTCAAAATCATCCCTGTAATTCAATTTATTTTCACTCTCTTAGTCTCAAGATCTAACAACCAATATCCGGCGACTATTCCTTGCCGAAAACGCAGACGTTCACATACTACAAAATTCACTTTGTATCCAACATCATAACAAGCAACTTAAATTATTAAAGGCTTAACACCTTCTTTTACCCAGAAAAAAAAGAAAACATCTAAAATACAAAAGGTTTCGCCCTGGTCTTCTATAATATAAGATACCACCCTCTGTTGCTCATAACGATTCATAACAAGCACGAATGTTTCCACTTGAGATTGCAAAATGTTCCTTCTCTCCATGCCTCGCTTTTTGGAGTATCATCATCAAAAAATACTGAACACAACAAAACATACAAAAAAGAAACAACTCCTCCTCATCCTTCTTCTACAGTGTCCAGACAATGTCGCTGATGCTTTTGAGGAATTTTCGAGGCAAACCGATTTCCTCCCAAAATTCTCTAACTTTGCACGCCGGCCGCACCGTCCATGACCATCAGTATACATCTGATACGACTGTCAGAATTTCTAGACCAGACCCCAAAGAGAAAGGCCAGCCTTTTGGATGGTGTCGTTCTAAAAAGCGACGGAACGACCAATTCACCGCAGCTTTTATGCCATGATTCTATTATTCTTCTTACGTCCCATATAGCCAGATAGATACACATGTATCTATAAGATATTGTATATTAAGTTCATTCACTTTTCGTGTTGGCGTTGGCGTTGGCTGCCTGGGTCTGGTTGGCTGTCTATGATTTTGGAGTATTCTGAAACTGGTCTGCGAGCAAGGCTGACTCTTCAACATCATGTTGGCTGTCTCTGGTTGATGGTTATGATTATGAGATAGGGCTCTACGACCATGTTGACAACACGAGATACATCCGCGCTTGACTTTGGTTAGATGATTTAATTTATTTTTTTCTTGTGTAGTTTGTTGCTTTTTTGTTTATTTGATAATATTAAGCCGACACTATAACACACACTCCCGCGCCCACCCACAACAAAACGCTTTGTTTGACTCGGTCTTCGTTAGGTGCTCTTCTAACACAATCAGCCTATAAATAAACTAAGCTTATAATTTATATGTATCTGGTTATGTACTAATAGGAAAACACACATAGGGAGTGTGTTGCACTTTAATCAAATCACACGCTCAGTTAAATCGAAATGTTGTCCTCCCCCACTCTTCACCGCACCGCGGCGATGACGACGTCGGAAACGGCTGGTTGGAAGGGCCATAACACCGCATCCATTTCAGCACCTCTTCAACAAGCCGACACGACGACGACGATGCCCACACTAAGGCTTAAATATGAAAACCCTCTCAAGTCGAAATTTTGCGATTTAACTTCAAAATACAGGAAGGGTAGTTAGGGTGTGGGAGGTGAAATTTTCGAGGGGGTGTACAAGCGCACATAGAAGCAATATCGCACAGGGACGACAGAGCAACAGGAACAACAACGAAGACGACTTCCGCTCGAAATTGCTTTTGGAAAATTTTAATCGGAAAATGGAAAAATCTACCTGTCACCAATGTCGCATCTCCACATAACGCCAAACCGCCCACCAATCCCATAGTCTCCCTACAATAGGGGTTGGATGTTGGAAGTTAGGGATAAAATGTTTCCTGGGGTATAATAAATTCCATCACGATAATAATTATTAGTTATGGAACGAGTATGGAGGATTGGGGGAGGCTATCGTGGTTTGGTGTTCATCGTTGGCATAGCCTCTCAGGATACACCTCGTTTTATGATATTGGGAATTTTCCTTATTTCGTGAAACATTCGGTTTTGGGTTCGATGGTCTTTTTTTTCATTTTTGTAAAATACTTCGGGTTAGAGAAAAAAAAATTACACTCCTGGATGGTTAAACATTCGTTGAACCATTGAACCGTAGATCCCTCGACGAGACTTAGCACAAGTCTGAGAGCCAGCACAAAAAAGAGTACACTTAGTACACTGTTAACCAGGAGGCAAAAAGTGTTGTGGTTAAACAGGGTAGAAAATTAAATTGATAAATCAAACGAGAGAATTATTATGGGCGCAACGGAAACGGAAGAAGAAGAATAGGTACACTTTTCTGTCACTTAATTAGATTTTTCGGGGTAAATAAAGCAATTTCGGTGAAAATTGCTAGAAGGGAAATTTGTTGGCGTTGCCAAAATGTCGAAATTTTAAGAATGAGATGTAAATTAGATGAAACAAGGGTATATGTGTGTCGATACATTTTGGTGATATTATGTGCATATCAACATTGCCATTTATTTCGAATTCGATGAGATGCGATGGAAATGAGATTTTGCTCATAATAAATGGAAAACAAAAACACTTAGGCAATTTAATATTCTTTCAATATTTATTTTAACATTTGGAAAACTAATAAAAGGGGAAAACGAAGTAAATTGGCTTTAAAGGGCATTTGTTTGGCAAAATTTTGGCAAATTTTATTTTTCAATATTTACCTATACTTCTAAAATATAAAAAAAAACTTATTTAAAACAGCCAACAGTAAAAAAGAACTAATTAAGTTGTAAACAAAGAAGGCCAACCATTTTTTTACTTGCGGTACTCTAAGACAAGTTATGGATTCGTGCGAAAAAAAAATCAAACATGATATTACGATGATAGAAAAGTCGAAAAAAGTGGGTCCGGAAAATCCGTCCGTCTGTCTGTCTGTTCGCACCTCTACAGCCTAAATGGATGAGCCGATTTGCTTCAAACTTGGTATTTAGTATTTATTTGGTAATATCTTGGGGGTGTTTTTCATTTTTGCTCTAGGTCGACAAATAACGGTACCTGCCATACTGTCTTAGCATTTTTTGCTTGCATGGTCGAATTTCCGATCCTTTTATAACACCACTAGGCAACTATTTTGCAGCGATCGAATTCGCCGGCATTTATTTAAAAGAAATAAAAAAATAAGAAAATAAAAGAAATATAAATGGTCGGGAAATATCTGGACAATATCTACGGTCCAGCTATGACTTGCCATAAAACTAAAAAAAAATCATCAAAATCTTTCATGTGGTTTAGAAAAGAAGAATTATGAAAACGCACATCGTAAATATTGGTGATGCATTGAACTTATTAGAAATCTTAAAGGCTAAGGACTTGGTGAACCATGGCTTACTGCTCCAAAAACTTGGGGCGCTCTGTGGTTTTTCAACTTCTGAACAAAGACTAAAGGTTAAATGAGTATTAGTCAAATTAGCAAAAAAAAATGGGTCAACCTGGGAATGATAGACATGGGTGGTATGCGAAATGCTTTATCTCAGTCTCAAATCTCAGAAAAATGAAATCGATTTCATCTGGGAGATCTATCTCATTTGAGAGATGTCCGTATGCAAAAAAAAGCATAATCTCAATAAAATGTGGTGAAGCTCTTAAGATGTTGAGACTGGAATTTACTTACCTCAGGAAGTACAATGGCTTAATATTTAAATATTGTTGCTCCCGTTGAGAACAATTATTCGCCGTAGGAAATTGGAACAAAGATTTAATTCAGTAAAGGCGAAAATGTCGTGAGAAGTAATTGTGCAAAAAAAAGCATAATCTCAATAAAATGTGGTGAAGCTCTTAAGATGTTGAGACTGGAATTTACTTACCTCAGGAAGTACAATGGCTTAATATTTAAATATTGTTGCTCCCGTTGAGAACAATTATTCGCCGTAGGAAATTGGAACAAAGATTTAATTCAGTAAAGGCGAAAATGTCGTGAGAAGTAATTGTGCCTTAAGATGCCTTCTAACCTTTTGATAGAGACAAGAACCTAGGGGGCAATATTGCTGATGGTAGAAATGGAAAATATTGCAAAAAGCTTGAATATTACTTTGGCTTTCCTGAGAGCAGTGCAACGTCTTAGGAAATATCTTTGTAACCGTAGCCAAAGAGTTTATATTTGTCAGGTCATACTCAGTGTTTGAAGTTGCAAATGGGTGTACCTCAAGGTTCTATTCTTGGACCGATATTTACCTCAAAAGTGTATATCAAATTATCAATGACCTTCTTAGTGTCTGTTCAAAAGTGCTCTTGCATCTTTATTTTTTTTGTACATAGCATTAGGGCCTATGTTAAGACCTTCGTGAAAACGGGTGTAAATCTTCTTAAGGGAAGACGGATTTGTCGATCTTTCATAGATTTGTCTTGATTTATTATTATTATCGATATAAAAATCAAAATTTGGCTTTTTTAGACTCACAAATTATTACTGGGGATAATTAAAGTGTACTCTAAGTTGTTTAACTATACATATTTCATTCTTTCTCTATAAATTATTTAATTAATTCATCCCCTGATAACAAAACTCAGCTTCAAGAAAATTCTTTTGAACTCCACAAAAATGATTTAATCAAAACCCAGTAGAACAATAAACACTAACGATGCACAATTCATTCACAAAATTCAAAGTTCCAAAGCATCTTTATTGCTACCGATTTTCAAATCTTATCGCCACCGGCATTACAAAACTGATAACCATAATAATTTAAACTAATTCAAACTCAGATTAAACATGTCCAAAGTAAAATTAAAATTATTTTTCCTCCCAACTCCCGCGCAATACCCAAGAGAGAAAATGATAAGGATATTATTTCCATGCCCCAAAGAATTACAAGCTTCCCAAAAAAAAGGAGGAACTTGGAAAATTCAAGTTTTTATTTAAATTATCTTCTTATGTAAATTTAACTTTTATAACTACGACTCCGAAAGGGGAATACGACGACACCGTCAACTACCAACACCGAAGGCGATGTCTTCAGAAAAAATACAGAAACTACGACTTCGTTCCATGAAATGTATGTCTCCAACTATAGTCTCAACCTCGTGGTTTGCTTATTTCAATTGCAAAGACTAACCGTAGCCTCTGGCAGCATCAACGCACCATAGTTAAAAGCAGGCAATACCAAACTATACACACTGTTTCTGTCTGTCCTTTCATGCTTTTCAACTTGACTTTAGTTTGTGGCACGTAAAAACTTTTTTACACCGCAGACAATTCATTAATTAAATCCTTGCGGCATCAAATGGTTGGTGGAAAGCAAGCTTGAGGATCCTGGTCGGTTTCGCGCGTTCCCTACAAAACTTCCTTCGTTGTTTCTTTTTTGTGTGAAAGTGAATAGTATGGATGTACTGGTACTGTTCATTTCTCTTCTTGTTCTAGTCAATGGCACATTTACAACAAAACTATATATTCATTGATGTATTTTTGTCCTGACAAACTTGGAACTATGTTTTATTAGATACATGCATCCTCTGGGCTTAGGGATTTCAGTTCGTCCTTTGTGCGTTTGACAAAATAAAATTTAAACACAAATAAATTCTTTTGATCTCTGCCTCTGTCTCTGATTCTCCCAAACTCTCCTCCACAAAAAATTGTTTACAATATGCATATATTGATATGAATATATTTCATTCAAATAAAATCCTTGCAACCACCCAAACAAATGCTTATTCCATTTTGTCGATTTAAAAATCCTTCCTCAAAACAATCAGTGAACTTAAATTACATTCAGCGAGTGCGGCAGTTCAACATTTTATGTATACGAAATTAATTATTCGCTTCGCCGGGGGATTAAAAAATAAAAATTCCATGTCAATTTGTTTCCCCAAAATTGTAGAAGAAATACAATTGAAAGGACAACACACAATCGTGCAGCATCAAATAGTAGTTCATAGAGGAGGAAGTCTACGTGGAATCGGAAGTTGAATCCTATTTCGCGGGATCGAGGATACCAACCAACAGTATTACTGACTCCTCTATATTAATAGGAATCAGTCGTTCGTAGTCGCCCTTATATGCCAAGGGATTCTTTAAAAAAATCATTTTTACTGCACCTACAAAATGTATTATTTTTACGACAGTTTCTAGCAAACTGGAGCGGATTTAGATCAAACAAAAAAGGGGCCCAACACAATAACAAAACATAACCAAAAAAAAAAATTTTTTTAAATATCTTTTTTCATACCCACCACACCACAACACTTTTCCGAATTAATATAATCACGCAATGCAATTGAAAGCTTCGATAAAATAACTTCTACACTTCTACACAATACAACAACACCTTATCTCTCACATTGCAAATTTTTTTTTTTTTTCTAAAAAGCTCAAAAACCGAAAGCTCTAAAATAAAACCAATGAAAAAGCTCTATAGCATTGTTTTCAAGTGACAAAGACAACTCTGTTGGTGGAAATTGTTTTTTTAAGCTTCAAAACCGAAAGCTCTAAAATAAAAACAAATGAAAAAGCTCTATAGTATTGTTTTCAAGTGACAAAGGCAACTCTGTTGGTGGAAATTGTTTTTTTTTTTTTCAATTAACACAGCAAGGCAACGAGGGTAGGTAGAAGTGAATAAGCGATCATTATTAATTATTCCATCAACGTTGATGAAGGCTGGTAATGGTGTAGTGTACGAGTTTCTTTTTAAGAGAAACATACAATTCATGTACGACGTCGTTATTCAGTGACTTAGCTTCCTTTTTAGTTAAAGTTTTGCCAATTCAGTGCCGTGATAACATACACAGGCCAGACTGTTTTGAAAAACGATCGCCATAAGGTGGTCAAGCTGTATTTTGTCCAATATGGACTCAAGACGGTTCCCTGGGGCACAACAACCTTTGGGAATTCGTCGGTGACTCTTGCGGGGCTATCTTGTCTTTTGGCAAGATACTGGCTGGAAAATATCTTTTTTCCTCCGCACGTACATTTCTAGAATTCCGCAACCCTTATCAGTTCTCGTGGTTGTCGTTTCGATTGAACGAAATCTTTTGAGTTATCCCCATATTTTTCATTTCTGATTCTTTTACTTTGAATTGCATCTGTGGTTGATTTGCCCTTATCGAATTGAAACTTGATTAAACTGAAACTATCGCAATTTCGTGCATCACTCCTTCCCTTGTAAATTGGGAGAACCTAACCATTCCCTCACTAATAAGGCATTTGATCATCTTTGATAAGTTCAGAGACGAGAATCTAGAACCAAGAACAAGAATCAAGATCCGATGATATTAATCTTCTTCCAGAACTCTGAGGGTATTTCATCTGGCTCTTTTTCTTTTTTAGAGGGGTTATATGTAGCAGAATGGAATAAGGCCTATATGGTTTGGGTGGCCAGCATTGGAAGCCTTCTGAGAAACCCACCACTGTTGTCTAGAATAGTTCTACGATTGGAGTGTGCCTGCCGTAAAAGCCCTCTTACATTTCCCTCCCTATTGATCGGGAGTAAGAAGAGTTCTATTGTGAGGGTCACTGGAAGTTGGAGGCTTCCATTATCAAGTGTAGTTCAGAGCTCTATGTGCGGTTCTAATGAGGACGGTGTAGGACTTACCAGTTTAAGAGCTGTCTGGGCCGAGCAGAGGTGAGGTTTTCTAGATTTCACTGCGACACATAGAATTTCGGAACTGGCAGGCCATCTTATCTTATGGGGTCGATCTACAAGTTCGTTTTTTTTGGAAATGGGCGAGTTCGTATCTAGGCTTAAAATAGATACCACACGGGTTACAAGAAGCCTCAGCTAATTACTTGAGCTTGCTCGGTAGTAGCTGCCTGTTAAAATTGCGGAAGGCCCTCTTTTGGGAGCATCGTGGTTGCTGTGGTTACTCAAATACGGGAGCGCAAAGGAATATTTGGTTTCTGGGGGAATGGCTGAGCTTCGAAAGGAGTTTTGTTCATCGCCCTATATAACCTTGATACTAGGGATGCATCAGCATAATAGGCCCTGTTCTTCACCAAAGAGTATAGTTCCCTCTCGATGGAGAGGGGATTTTTCTTTTTACCTTCCCAACGAACGGATGACGCTGAAGCGCAGAAGATAGGGTCTTGTAGGTCATAGGTGTAGTGATCTTCGGTGTAAAGGTTTTCGGTTAAACGAGAGAACAGATTGGACCAAAGTGAAGGATTAGTTAGTTGTACCGAAGCAAAAGTTGAAAAGATTTTTTTTCACTTGGAATGAAGGAAAAGCTGATTTGGAACGTCTTTGACGCCAAGCCGACGACTGGTGTCGAAAGCCTCTCTGATAAAGTAGCATGCTAAAAACAATATTCGGAGCGCTGATGTAAGGGCAAGCTGGTATCAGCATGTCCAAATGAGTGAGTAAAACATTGGAAAGTAGTAGCGAAATAATTGATATCACCCTGGTCGGATTTGGAGTCCTTGGCGCCGCGCCGGAGACTGGTGTCAAGTACTTCTCTGATGAACACGACTGATGAAAAAGTGCTCCGAAGCACTGATGCCAGGGCAAGGGTATGTCGGCGTATCCAGACATATAAGTAAAATTGTGGCACATTAGAAGCAACTTGTTGTAGGTCTGTAGTCTAGGCCCAAATAAAGAAATTGACGGAGTCGTTGCTAGCGGCCACGTCTCCCCATGGTTCGGTGCGCCTATAGCACCCCTGATCAGTTTAACTTTAAAAGGTTGGTTGCTACTTAAGTAATAAGTACGAACTAGTATGTGCCTCCTGAGGTTCTTCTGGTATCACTGTAATGCTAGAATGGTTGTTAGGCCACCGACTATAAAGGTCGATCTACAAATTTGATTCTGTCTTTTGGAATTGAGCTAAGCAGGGTGTTTACGGTAGGGCCTCTTGTGAGAGCTTCGTGGTGGCTGTGGTTACCCAAAATCGCGGAAGCCTTATGAAACAAGGAGCAAGGAGAGTCTTATCACCACATTAGTAATAGAGTGAATGGCAATTATTCTAGGGATCTGGTCATTATTATTTGACTCTTATGCGAGTAGGAATGTGTCTACCAAATGATTATCCAGAAGCCAATTACTTCTCTCAAAAATACTTTGTAATCTTTCACTTGAGTCTTCAAGTAACTGGCTATCATTACCTGTTGAAAAAAAATTAAGAAAAATAATTTTTTTTCTTGAAATTGCAAATACTCTCCTGAAAAATCGTTCATTTCTATGTTTAAGGAAAAAGAAGCGCCCTATTGCACAAGTCTGGCTGACTTTTATGAGCAACAGTGAATCCGCATAGCAAAAGTACCATGAATGCACACAATTTTCATTTTACCTTCCATACTACCTCCCCCCCCCCGGGTTTTTGGTTTCAGAAAATGCACCGCGACTCCAGTGTTGTAGTTACGTGTATTACACTGTACACTGGGTTGGTACATGAGGTCGGTCTGTGACTCCTGTTCCCTGCTGTAAGTGAGGAGCTTTTTTTCAGTAAAGCACTGAAGGTCGTTTTATAGAAAAGAAGATAAAAACACACACACACAAAATACGTTTATTTCAACCTGAATGTGAAAAATAATCCTACTCTACTATTACTACGCCATTGTTGTTATCCTTTAATTTTTTTTTTTTTTAAAGATGGAAAATGGGATGAAGTTGGCAAAAGCAGATAAAAATGAACACACAACGAATTTTACTTCCTTTTTTTGTAGTCTTATTGATGTTGATGGAGATTTTGTTTTTGTGTAGTACCCCAAACTCCCTCTTCTGCCTAACTTTGAAAGAAGGTGGCGCGAATCCCGAAATGCCAGGATAAAAAGGTGAAAATGAGATGAAATTCGAGGAATATATCTCGTTTTTTTTTTGTCGGCTTTGTGTTACTATGAATTTTTGCATTACAAACAAATGATTGACATATAAGTATACCTACAGATGGCGTTGTATACCTTCCTGGTATGGAAAATAAAATACGTAGAACGCGAATTGCATATCAGGACGTTTAGGAAGGCTTTTTGAAGTGTAGGTACCTATTTTTTTCGCTTACAAAGAAATTTTTGAAGCATAGCAGCCCTCAGGGTAGTTTTTTCCTGTATTTTCTCTTCGCTAAGGGTTTTCTCCGAATTTTTTTTTAATGGTGGCCCTGGTCCCTATATATTTTTTTTTGCAAGTCCTTATAGATAGCCAAGGAGCATGAAATCAAAAAATATTACGACACTGCAGACAAAACAAAAAAAAAACACAAAAATAAAGAGCAAAATGTGTAGAAAGAACTAACAGACAGAGATGATAGGGCAAAGAAAAAAAGTACAGAGGGTATACAAACGTAGAGAAAGTTTGAAATTATATTCTGTTTTGTAAATGCTTTTATAGGTTTTTTGTTTTGTTTTTTTTTTTATTTTATTTTTTGTTTTTATATCGTTTCGAGACTATATTAATTTTTTTGCGGTAAAAAGGATGCGAATTTTTTGTCTTTGAGAGGAACCCTTTTTGTGTTTCTTTTTTTTTCTATTTGAATTTCTACTTTTGTTGTCTGGAGTAAGGGGGAATCGAAAAAAATTTATGAAAAATGACTCTGTTTTTACTTACCTCTTTCAACTCCAGAGATGTCTTTTCCGTAACCTGCAATAAAAAAAGTAGAAAATAAAATTAAATAAATAATATCTCTTCTCTTAGTTCATTTGTATATTTGGGAACTGTGTAGTAAAAGTAGAATTTGAAATGCAATTGTAAGAAAAATTGGTGTAAATAGTGGAGAGCTGTGGACCGATGAAAGGATGACATTTTTTTTTATTTTGCAGAAAAAATGATGAAAGGTTTCTAGTTAGGCGAATGAAAAATACAGGAAAGGGGGAAGAGTGGGCAAAGTTTTATGTCAATCTAAAAAGTGATTAATATCCTTTTATTTAATATTTTATTTAAAACGCAAGAAAGTTAAAGAAGTTTAAATGAATAATTGCAATGCAACATTGTTGTTTAATTAAGTACTAAATCGGTCATCACGACATTTTATACAAATACAGGGAGTGGTAGATAAAATACAATAGCATATCTATTATCCCAAAAAACAAAGTTCTCAAGAGGGATAGAAAAGCTTTAGCAAGGCACAATATGCACTAATATGCAATCACAGATTTACAATATTAAAGGTAAGCATTATTTATAACTGGGCTGGAAAGCCTTTTTTTTATCCGCACACACTCAATTTAGGTTATGATTCATTTCGTCAAAAGTTCTCCATTTCTATTAATGAATGCCAAAATGGCTTATTGAATGGTATCTGGATAGGAAAGATACTTTGGCCAAATGAATTTAAAAACGACAGAATGAGTTCTACCTGCCCTTAAATGATCCAATAAGAATTTCTGCCTTATATTGTTTAATAATTCAGAACCCTTAAAAAATAACGGGCCTCACCTTAATCCTCATTTAATTATTCTAATTCAAACTGGAGTTTTAAAACGAATATTTTCCCAATTTTTTCTCCTCATCCTTTTGCTAATCCTATTGAATCTCACAAAACTGTTCAACGTAAATAGGTGTCTGTGTCGATTCCGAATCCTACATCAATCACAGTTAAATACTCTACTTTCTTTTACCCTCATGCAATTTTTTTTATTTTTTTATTTTATTTGTAACTAGCTTACCCAGCCGGCGTTGCTCGGGTATACCCAACATTTTTCTGCTCGTGAAACGACCTCATTCGCACCAATCGGTGATTAAAACAGCCTTAGTTCCGTCAAAATCAGGGAATTAAATAAGAATTTACAAAAAAAAAATTACACCTAAAACTCGAAATCTCAAAACTGGTTTCGGGTAAAACTAGGAATTTATAAAACCAGGAGTACCTAATTTTAAGGACTTAAAAACTCGTTTTCAAGCCTAGTCAAAACTAGTGTTATCTTCACATTTATTGTTTAAACTAGTATTGATTCATTTTGATAGAACTGGAAACAAAGCCAATTTTGCGTAAAACTAGTTTTATTACTAGTTTTTAAAAAAATGTGAAAATGGCCGTAAGAGTTGGGCTTAATTTAAATAAGAATTTAAAAAAAAATTGAGTTTAAAATAATTAAACATATGTGATTTTATATGTGGAAAACTTAAAGCAAAATCACAAACAAAATAGGGTATTTTGAAAGTTTGGCATCAGAAGGTCATAATCCTGCACTTGGACATATGAAGTGATAGTTTATTTATAGCTGTCCATTCAAGAACATCGTTAAAATCGTTATTGTAGATATTGAGATTTCTCAGGATTTGAACATGTCGAAAATATTTTGGCAGCGTCGGCATAGATGAGAATCTTAGAATGTAGAATTTTTGTGTGGTGAGTCATTTATGTATAACAAGAAAAGTAGAGTTCCTAGATGGCTTCCCTGCGGTATTCCAGACTTACCGTTTATTGCTGTTGATCTCTGAGTTTTAAATTGTACGTATTGGATGCGACCATTCAAATAGGAAAAAAAACAATCTTGAAGAGAATTACCGCAGCCATGTTGACTCAATTTTTGCATCAATATAAGATGGTTTAGTTCCTCCAACGCCTTTTAGAAATCAAAGTTACCAACATCAGTTTGTTGACCAATTGCGAATCCAGTTGATATGTTTGATGTTACCTTACATTAGGTGGCGCAACAGTCCGGAGTGGAGCTGGGCCTCAACCAACAAGCTTCTCCAGCCAGCTCGGTCCCTAGCTAGCTGCCTCCAGTTTCGCAAAGTGGATTCGGTTGAGGTTCTCTTCCACGTATGTGCGCCGCCTGAGTCTCGATCTTCCTCTACTGCGCCATCTCTCTAGGGTGGAACCAAAGATTTTCCGAGCTAGAGCATTGATGTCCATCCGCTCTATATGACCCAGCCATCTGAGACGTCAGCTTAAAGCGTCCTCATCCGCTTTTGACAACGTCCATGCGTCTGCACCATACAGCAGGACTGGGATGATTAGGGTCTTATAAAGGGACAATTTAATTGCCCGAGAGAGGGTTTTAATACTCAATTGTCTTCTAAGCCGAAAGAAGCAACAGAAGCAGATCTTGTAGGCGATGTTGAGGAAACTAATACTCCTGTAGTTGGTGCAGTTCAAAGGGTCTCCTTTTAAAGGATCGGGCAAATTATGCTGAGATTCCATTCATCGGACATGCTTTCTTCTAACCATATCTTGCTTATGAGTTGGTGCATACTTATAGCCAAGTCATCGCCCGCAGCTTTGAGGAGCTCGGCAGCTAGGCCTTCGGCTCAGGCGGCTTTCTTGCTCTTAAGCTTAGATATAGCTAGCTTTACTTCATTCAGATGTGGAAGGCGTAATTGTTGGTATACTTCGTCCGGATAAAATCGACCATTCCGTTTGACAACGAAATTCGTTACGTCATCGCCGTTATACAGTTTGAAGAAATGGTTTTTCCATACTCACAGCATCGACTGCGATTCCACTACTATGTTTTTTTGATCGTCTTTGAACTCTTCAGTTCGAGCTCTGTAGCTTTGACAGTTTCTTTTCACCTTTTGGTAAAACTTTCGAACTTCATTCCTGCAATAAAAGCTTTTCATTTCCTCGATCGCGCGCTTCTCATGATCCCTTTTTTCCTTTCTGGGAAGCCGCTGTTCTTCTCTCCTCTTCTGCTCGTAGAGCGCACGTGTAGTTCTGGTCTTTCTCTGCAACGCCGCCTTGTATGCTTTTTGTTTAGCTGCGTGTGCTTGCCGACACTCACCATCAAAATAGGGGTTTCGTTGTGGTGGACGTGTGAAACCCAGCACTTCAGTGACGGCTTCCCTGGCCGCATTTTGGCAAAGTTTCTATTGGTTCTCAATACTTGATGCTGGCTTTAAAGGATTCCTTTGGAAATTATTTGAAACTCGATTGAAAAAGTACCATTTCTCGCGATTGCAGCCGTGCGACGTTAAACTTCCTCACAGTATGACCTCTTCTTGGCGTTGGTCGGGGTATCCTCAGTCATACCTCGGCTATAACGAGGTAGTGGTCCGTGTCAATGTTTTCTCCTCAGAATGTTCGGACATCCATCATACTAGATGATGAATGCCTTGCATCGATCGCAATGTGGTCAATCTGGTTGACAGTTGATTGATCAAGGGATCTCCATGTCCCTTTTTGAATGTTGAGGTATGGTAACTTGGTACTAGCTTTTACAATATTTTGCCCCGCAGCAGTCAGTTGGCCTAAATCCGTTATCGGAGGTGGTGTCGTGCAACCTGTGTTTTTCGATTGTACCACCAAAGACATCTTCTCTCCCTAGCATGGCGTAAAAGTCGCCTAGAACAATTTTAATGTCGTAGCTAGGGCACTGCCCTTAAGTTTTGCCCAGGAGCTCAAAAGATTTTCTTTTCCCTATGTAGGGGCATGCGCGCATATACAATTAAACTCACTGCTGATTAGCTGACTCTCACTAACCAACACCGATTTCAATCGACATTATGTTATGTCTAGATTCCGTAACCAACAACTGATACTTTTCATCTAGCCTATTCTTAATTTCGCCACTTTAGTGGATATCATCGAGTTTAAAAGTCTTCCAATAGTTCAGCTAAATTATTTCGCAGAAAATCCAGTCAGTTTTTTAAGATTCAACAAATGTTTTAGTTTTTTGTCTAGAAATACTTGTAAGTAATCTTGAAGAATTTGAAAACTTGTCATCCCAACTTTTCTTTAAAAAATAAAGTTATACCTAAGTATTAACATAATCGATTTCTATAAAGGTTAGGGTACATGAAACTAAGCTTCTCTTAAATTCCCGATAAATGATGTAAACATTATACAAATAGACCCTTACTGTAAAACAAAATTCTTCTTAAAATTCAATAAAGAATCATTTCCCAAAACTATTTTTGACAAATTAGAATACACCCTGTACATTTCTTGCTTTAATCCCTCAATTTCGCTTAAAGAATTCGAAAAGATTTCCCAACTTTAATTGCGCTACTTGATCAAAGTTCTTTGCCTCCTTAATTGTTGCTTACTTCCACGCCGCAAAACAGGAACAAATAAAAATCATATAAAATTCAAGCCGCACCGAAAACCAAAATGTATATATATAAAGATACATTCAGTATAAGTATCTCTTTCTCCAAATGAACTTCAAATAAAAGCCACCAGAAGATCCGTCATCACCAGCTATCAACATCATTACCATAAGTCGCGGTAGCAATTTTGCAAATCCAACTCTTTAATGTGCAATAAAATATAAATAAGAAGGCAAAGTGAAAAATTAAAAGGAACGCCATATCCTTCTTGCTTCTCTCCGGCAATTCGCATATAGAGGAAAAGTCAACAAACGATTTGACTTCTATGCACAGCAAATAAAAAAGTCCTGGAACCGGGACCAGATCCACGACGACTATATCTTTTGAAACTTTAGAGTTTTGATTTTCTTTGAATTTCGCTCACTCTGTGTTTCTGAAGAATTCTCTGTTGAAGTTTTGTATGATGTCTTCTTGTATATGGCGCTATATTCCCCACCACGTCTTCCGTTGTCGGTTCCGTGGCAACGATTGTGGCTAATGACACAACGTACAAAACCCGGACTTATTTGCTTTGGTTTGCAGTGCGTTTCAAACAAGCTGATGACAACTACGAGAAACTTCTATACCTAAACCTCCACATCCAGCTTGAAGGACAAGAAAACTCATCAACCCGACAGAAATTAGAAATGTGCCCCCGACCTTCTGCCTTCAGCAGAAGGAGAGCCATCATTTCGTCATCAAGAACACATGGTGTACCACATGCAAGCATGCATGCTGAATGCATATTGCATGCTAAAACAGTTCTCCAAATACCACACAGGAACAAAAATAAAAGTAAAAAAACAAGGACGAAATGAACAGAATCACACACAGGGACGACTGACATTTCCTCCAAAATAAGACATTCAAAGGTTGCTGGTGCTCTCCAGACGTTTCATTCAACGAAATTGTGCAAATATTTTTGCAAATTTAATTGGTTATACATAATATTGGGTTGAAGAAGGTGGTTGACGACAGCGCCCTCTATAGATGAATTTTTTTTTGTTGTGCCATTCAAAACGGCTTCGTTAGCAATGCTGCTCGAATTTAATTTCACTTCCGCTTTGGTTGATTTGAAAAGACTACACCCACCGACGACGACTGTACCAGTACCACCCACTCATTCCAGATATTTTGGAAAATTCGATCAACGGATGCAATGGCGACGGATGATGGCAATAGCAGAGTAAATAAAGAAGTGCGAGTAAAGCGTTTTTCACCTAGCACGCACGCTTTCGCCTTGTTGTGCCAGTGTTGCTTACCATCGCCGCCGTTTTTCCATCCCTGTGTTCTGACTGATATGATTGCATAAAATGAAAATTCAATTTTCTGCCTGGAGAGCAAGCAACAGAAAATTCAGGTAATGCAGGGTACCAGTCTTGTGAGGCAAGAGCAATTTGACTGTAACGAACGAAAAAAACAACTCTGGATCTCTTCGGCTGCAAAAAAAGTCAATACAGTAGAATCTCTCTGTAAGGGAATTCACAAGATTTTTAAAATTCAGACAGTTTACTAACCAGATAACAAGGGGGCGATGATCGTAACTAAATTTAAATGTTTTCTTTTTTAGTATTTTCGAAGTATAATTTGTGATTAATTCTAAAGCGCACCAATGATGAATTAAAGAGAAACGTCAAAGCATAAGTTTTTGTGAAAACTCTGGATTCAAAAGTGATTCAGGCAAAATAAACGATGATGTTCGCTTAAAACGTTAAAAATCAGTCGATAATCTTAGTTAAAAAAAATATAAAAAAAAGCTCCTCTTAGAGAGATTCAACTGTACATTTATTATATAACAAAGGTACACATAAAAGAGGTAAGTATTTCAGTACAGCACTGTTCCAAACGCCGCCAGGTGGTGTGGTGAGTTTGCCCTTACTCTCCCCTTCTTCTCTGACAATAATGTATGTTACTTTTTTCTTGCTGATCCAGCATGCCTCAAATATGTTCCAATATACATTATATACAATTGTATACATAAATATCCACAATTGATGGATGCACTCGTGCATATCGTACTGTGGAAATCGTCGTCGTCTACATCGTTCGTCGTTTCACACAGATTGAATTACATTTTTTGAGATTTTTTTATTCGATTTTTCGAACAATGTTTGTGGAAATTATTTTATCCATAATTTACAAAAAGACAGGTGGGATTTGTAAGGTTGTTGTATAGAGCTGAATGAATATGTCATGAAATTATTGAGGACATTTGGAGTCAATGGGTATTGCATATATTTGTTTTTGGATTAACATTGCTTGTTTAGTAATTTTCGAATGAATAGGGAATAAATAAATTTTCAGATGAGATTAGTAGGTAAATTATGATTATCCTATGAATATTTAACACTACAATGATCGTTAAAGGAACTTTAAAAGATTTCGAAATAGGTTTTCTTGTCATAGATACTGACGAAAATAAAGCCAAATTAATTAAATTAAATATATGCATTCAGCCAAGGAAGCTTTTTCTTGAGATCATCATCATCATCGGCGATACAATTAACCTGGGAGGCGGCCGTAGGAACATCTACCTCATAGAGTCAATGGAAAATGTTGCCAATTACATAAAATGTACAAAACCGCTGGTCGCACAGACTTTTTCTTGTCACTTTTGCGGCCACCTTTCATAAAACGTTTTTTTAATTTTTGACTTTCTCGGTAACCGCTCATTGGATTTCTATAAAATTTAATATTTGAAAAGATCTACATAGGTAGCCAAATTAATTTTGCATACCAAAATTTCGTGCAGATTAAAAATTTTGAGATAATAATCAAACATGACATTACAACGATAGAGCAACATATTGGAGTTAGAGGCAAAAATCTGTCTTTCTGTCCACCTGTACGTATGTATTTTGGACTACAACCTGAAAGGTTGGGCCAACGTCTTTAAATTTGGAACATAAGGTTATTTTGATATTATAGAGGACTTTTTAATTTTTTTTAGCTCAAAAATTAACGGTACCTGTCATAGAACCGTTATATAAAAGCATATTTTTCAAGAAAACGGCTCCAAGAATTCTTATTAAAAAAATCAGTGCAGTAGTGTAGGTAAGCATTAGGGTTGGCTGGTAAAAAATAAGAGGGTGGGCGAAAAACGGTGGTCCCATAGGACCTCTTTTTTATTCGACTTTTTCCAGAACAAGCCAATTAATATTTAGAAAGGTGTAAATAGCCTAAGCAATTTCAATTTAAAATAAATTCAGTATTTTTTTATTTTTAATAATTTTTATTTTTTTTTATGTTGACATAAAATATTATAATATTAAAAACTGATTGGTGTTTTTTTTTTTAATTTTGCTTTTAATTTAAAAAAAGTTATTAAAAACACGTTTTATTTAAAATGATTTTGAAAAAAAAAAAATAACAGTTCCTTACATTTCTGGCTTTTAAATTTAAGCGCTCGAAACTATTTTACGTAATTTTTACAATCAAAAATCCAATAAAAACTTTGAATTTTTCTTAATATTTTTCAAATTATATCCGAGGTTGTGGCCGCATTTTGTCTATCTTGTCTTCCAATATTATTAAGCACATAAAAGCAATTTGGTGCGTACCAGTCGTGCCCAATTTTTAACTGTGGTTTAATCTCCATATAATATAAGTAAAAAATTGCAAATTTATTTTGATGTCTTTTATTTTATTTTAAAAAATTAATATTAATTTTATTTATTAAAATTAATAATAATTTTATTTAATTTTTATCACAACATATATTTTTTCATTTTTTTTCTTCGCGGCGCGTTTCTGATCTATGTATATATCCATCTGATGCTATCTTTTAGAACTCCATGTCTTGTTAAAAATATCGAAAATGGCATTGATGGGTGAAAAACTCCATTTTCAATTTAATATATGAATTTCCCGATGACATTTGAAATACTCCATATCTGCATATCAGGGCCAATTTAATGCAGGTGTCATCGAAAATGTGTGATCTAGAAGAATTTGAGCCTGCTTTTCTTCCGAGATGGTGTTAAAACATAGCATGCTATAAACTTTTCAATTGTGTTTCAGGGGTTCATGATTTATTTTGTCCAAGATCGTCGATATATATCAAATATATCATAAAGACCTTTGGATTTTGCTGCTACTAATTCGACAACTCTTTGTCACTTCTCTTATCATGCGAAGCATCTACATTTCAGCTGTCGTCAATTTATTCTCATGCGTCTTTTCGATTGTCCAAAATTATGAACTAGTGCTAGATGATCAACTGCGAAGAAGAGTCTCCCATCAGTTTTTTTAAATCACAGAAAATGACAGTTTTCCCACCACTTGAATCTTCCTACATTAACGCCATTCCTGATATCGCCATCACAAGACTCAGCGATTTTCATCATAGATCTTCCACAACTTTGGAAGAATTGTTTCATTCAAATAAATGTCAGTAAAGGCCTGTTTTTCAGTATCCTTTTCCCTCCAGAACATTCGCACATACTTTAAGAGCTGATTCACTTATGAAGGCTCCATCCTCAGCAAGGACTAATTGATTGCTTTCGAGTCAATCACCTTACCCTCCAGTAGGAAGTCCAGGCCTTCTATAAAGAGCAAAGTACTTAAGACAGTTCTCAACTATGGGTTGGAACTAATCGGTGTGTTCGTGGGACATCTTAGTTTTGTGTTTGTTAACATATATGTCCAGGATTGCATTGCCTTATTACAAAACCGAAAGAAGTAAGGAAAGCCAATAGAAGTAGCTTCGTGAATTTCTTTAAGGGGTTTCCTACCATACCTGCAACAGCAAGACTACATAAAGTTCTAGCGAAAAGAAAGGCTTTAACATCGTTAGGACTAAGAAATCCTGATTGTTGATATACAAAAAATGAGGAGTAAAGTCCTATCCTATTGCTAAATAATCCTGTTATAGGTAGTTAACAAGTGGTAAAAAGCAAAGTAGAGAATACTTCGCAGACCAAACTGGAAAGTCTAGAAGTAAACTCCGAATATATGATCAGGTAATAGGATCGAATGGGCGATAAGAACCTTTACACCTAGTCTAGACTTTTTACAGGAAGAAAGTTAAGCAAAAAACGGAAAAAAGTGATTGACTGGCATTTGACAATATTTAGCTTTAAGCAGTAAGCACCAGACTGAGAAACTACTGAGATCAGTTTTGAATAAGAGAAGAGTCATGTGTCGAAGTAATTGTCTTGAAAAAATTTTTTACCATCAGCGTAGAATGAGTTGTGGGAATGTTTGATGACCATTTCAATATCGTCAATAGTGGAGGGTAAAATGAAGAGGGATATGAAGAGAATGGGGAACCTCGAGGTGCCTTCCTAAAGTCAGTAGAGATAACATCTACTTTCATTTCCGTTCTCTAGGGCTGAGAGCGTATGACATACAAAATCAAAAACGTTACTACCTCTAACGTTTTTGATTTTGTATGCCATGACATGCATTTAAGAAAGCCATGTAATCTAAGAGAAATAAGAGACTTACAACGGATATATAAAAAATCGTAGATTGTAGGAGAGAGAGGTACTGAAGATTTAAAGGGATCGGTTGTGAAAAAAAGGTCTTGTGGCCTATTCATATAGTTTGGGATACGGGATACCAAAAATTTTGGCTAGGATAACAACTTTGCCACTTCACTATTTCGCCACAATGGTTCTGTGTGATTCACGCCAGATTGAACTCAGGAAACCAGGACAGATAGCCATCTCATTAGATTGTTCCATGTAACTTAATGCAGTTATCATTGCATCTTTTGATCCAGAAGTTTTCACGTCAGTTTTTCTTCCGTGAAAGTGTTGGATCTACTGCTACTGCGTTTTGAACTGCGTTCTCGCTGGAATTCGTTTTTCTTGGCAATACCAGCAAAAGTTGATTATGCTGCATTTTGTCCAAGGTGATATTTTAAAACCTTTTTGCTTTTTATTCTATCACGGTTCCTAACTCCTTCAGCTCCTTTAGGAGCCAAGGCTTAGTGACTTATACTCTCAACCATTCCTGTGTGTGTGTTGTTAATTTGCAATAATGGAAGGAATCTACAATTTACTGCCGAGTCCGAACGGGTACATGAGATGCACTTTTTCGAGAAAAATTTTACTCTCGGAGGTATTGTCAGTTCCTCGCAAGAGGCAATACGCCGAAAAAGAAGGTGGTTATGAGCGGAAATCTTGATCTTAGCCTCAGTTTTTGCATATCAAATAAGATTTTTCCAACAGCATTGTAATCGTCAAAGATTACAACACTGATCAAAGATCCATGATATTCAAACTTTTCTCACTCGGGAAGGACAGTTCCATTCAAATAAATTTTCGGAATAGACCTGTGTGAATCAAAATATGAGCAGCATAGTTATTCAGTCCTTTTCTTCGGGATAAAAAAGTAGCCTATTTTTTATCCAGCACTTGACCCATCTACGTACTAAATTTTATCAAAATCCTTTAAGCCGTTGAGGCGTGAATGCGGAACAAACAATCAATCATGCAATTATACAAACATTCAAGTTTATACTATTAGGAGGATGTAACCAATTCATGAAAATATATGCAAAACACCCATCCGAACAACAACAATAAAGGAACTTTTTGATGGGAATATTTAAATCTTTTTCGAGTTCTTTACCTTACAAATATAGCAGAATGCCAAAGGCTGTAATAAAGTGTCAAGGACTCAAGAAGGTTGGGTAAGTTTTCCCGAAGCTGGTTTTCCCGTACCTCGTTTTTCTGAATTCCAACTTTTTTAGAGCGACATCGCAGTATGTAGTACTTTCATTTCTTATGGAATAGGTGACCTAAATCGATGAGAATCAACAAGAACTATGTTGTCTACCATTTTATTTGTTAGTAAACATCGTCGCATTGGTAACTTCACTACAAGATTCAAGATTTTTCCTTGAACATGATTTTTTATTATTAGATGAACATTAACTTATAACTCTACATAAATTGATTATAACGATTTTTGTGTGTTGGCACATAGGGGACCCAACGCTATACAATGGATTTGATTATACAAAATAATAAATATTGTATATTTAATTATTGACTAAGGTACATATAAATCATACTAAAAGTCGGTTGACTTCGATCTACTCAGGAGGACATGCTTCTAAATATTGCTGCAGAACGGATACTGCTTTAGTTGGCAGGTCTTCTGAAGCACAATAGTCAGATTTGGCTGTGTTGATTCGGATTCCCCATTTCCTGTAGTATTCAAAAAGTCTGGTAATATGGTTTTCCACTCTTCGGGCTGCACTGAGTGGAGATATTGAAGAGGCGTAGTTAAGTGAGTCATCAGCGAAGAGGAGGTTTACGCAGTCCGTTGGCATGGGTTGATTGGTTGTCATCAAGTTAAAAAGAAAAGGTCCCAGTTTTTTGGACCTTGTGCAACTTCGGCCTGGACGTGTTGCATTGATGACTTATAGCTTCCTATTTGGGCAAAGAATATCCTGGAAAAAAAGAAAACAAAACAATTTTTTTGTCAATGATGAAGGTAGTCCAAATGACCTCAACTTATGGATTAGGGTTTCAATTCACACGCTGTCGAATGCTTTTTCCACATCCAGAAAGCAACCAATAGTGGCAAGATGACTATTAAGGGCTGTGTAGACGTCGGACTGGAAGTTCACTAATGAATGCAGTGTCGAGTGACTTTTACGAAAGCCAAACTACATGTAGGGAATGAGGTTGAGATCATTGATATATTTTCTAAGTCGTCTGAGGATGACTGCTTCCAGAATCTTGATGATGTTATTTAGGAGGTATATCGGCCTGTAGTTGAAAATTAGTTTTCCGGCGCCTTTTTTAGGTATTGCAACGAATTTGAGGTCTCTAAAGTTGGCATGACCATTTTGAGCTGGACTAAAAACAAATATCCTATAATTTGCCGTAAATTATCCGTAAATTATCCGTGGAAAAAAAAAATTTGCCGCGAAGTCGGATCATGTGATTTTCCATGTACTGCTAACTTGATATAAAGTTAGCATGACCAATCGCGTATCTTTCTATAAATGTTACCTACAATTATATGCATGGGCTTAAAATTTGCCGTAAATTATCCGTAGACAGATTGTCAAATCAAATTATTTTTAGGATTTTTTTTTTTTTTTTTTTTTAGTTTTGCTCAAGTTAGCAGGATCATAGGCGTATATCACACTATACAGGATGATTCACGAGACATGTGAAAAAAAGGTAGAGCGTGTAGGTTGGGCCAAGACAAGAAAAAAATTGTATGGGAGGGGGTCTCCCCCCCCCCCTCTCCCTTCTATAGCCAGGAGGGGCAATTTTCTTAAAAAATTACTTAAAACTGAAAAAAATATTAAAAAACAACGTTTACACTCACAATGCCATGATATACCTTTTTGTAAAGTCAAAAATCGCTTCTTTTATTTTATGTTTAAATAAAGCTGTTATTAGGAATAATTTTTGAAAAATTAATTTTTTTTAAATTTTTTAAATTAAAATTTTTTTTTTTTAAATGTCAAACTATTAAACTAATATCGTATAATTTGCCGTAAATTATCTGTAAGTTATCCGTGAGAAAAAAAAAATTGCCGCTAACTCGAAACATATGATTTCCCATGTACTGCTAACTTGATATAAAGTTAGCATGACCAATCGCGTATCTTTCTATAAATGTTACCTACAATTATATGCATGGGCTTAAAATTTGCCGTAAATTATCCGTAGACAGATTGTCAAATCAAATTATTTTTAGGATTTTTTTTTTTTTTTTTTTTTTTAGTTTTGCTCACTTGATCAAGTTAGCAGGATCATAGGCGTATATCACTATACAGGATGATTCACGAGACATGTGAAAAAAAGGTAGAGCGTGTAGGTTGGGCCAAGACAAGAAAAAAATTGTATGGGAGGGGGTCTCCCCCCCCCCTCTCCCTTCTATAGCCAGGAGGGGCAATTTTCTTAAAAAATTACTTAAAACTGAAAAAAAATATTAAAAAACAACGTTTACACTCACAATGCCATGATATACCTTTTTGTAAAGTCAAAAATCGCTTCTTTTATTTTATGTTTAAATAAAGCTGTTATTAGGAATAATTTTTGAAAAATTAATTTTTTTTAAATTTTTTAAATTAAAATTTTTTTTTTTTTAAATGTCAAACTATTAAACTAATATCGTATAATTTGCCGTAAATTATCTGTAAGTTATCCGTGAGAAAAAAAAAATTGCCGCTAACTCGAAACATATGATTTCCCATGTACTGCTAACTTGATATAAGCATGACCAATCGCGTATCTTTCTATAAATGGCATCTACAATTACCTACATAGGCTTAAAATTTGCCGTAAATTATCCGTAAATTATTAAAATTATTAAAAATACAAAAAAAAAGTTTCCAAAAATATTTTTAATTGAAATTACTTAGGCTACCTACATACATTTTCCTGAATATCAATTTTATTTGTAATCCGTTAACCAGTTCACGACTTATATAGAACGGTCCTATGAAAGGTACCCATTTAATTTTTTTTTTTCATCAAAATATGACACTGATTTTTTTTCATAAAAATTCTGGGAGCCGTTTTTAAGAAAAATAAGCTTTTACATAACGGTTATATGACAGGTACAGTTGAAGAAAGCCCTCTGCAGAATGTCAAAATAACCTTAAGTTCAAAATTTGAAGACGATTGGCCCAACCGTTTAGGCTGTAAGTCCAAAATACATGCGTACAGACAGAATTTTGCCAGTAACTCAAATATGTTTCTCTACCATCATATTGTCATGTTTAATTGTTACCTCAACATTTTTATCTGCATGAACTTTGATTATAGGCCTGTAATCGCAAGTAAAAATCTGATTTAGTTTTAGCACTTAAATCCTCTTGCACGGATAAAACTAAAATCTTAGATATTAGACCCTTCGATTATTTTAGTCTCATGTATCAGATATACACATACACATACACATTAAATCCGACAAGAATAGTATTAATAAAAAAGAAGACATTATTTTTATTATAATGTCGTTAGTACATAATGAGATAGTAACATATGACCACAGATAATGGGCTTACATTTCGCATGAAGTATTAGAAAAAATTACAACTTATTCGAATGAATAAAAAAGATTGTTGGTTGCGTTCAAACAATGCAACCACTTTCAAACAATGCAACACCAAACGATTAAATTAAAACGCAAATCAATCAGTATGTTGCAACTTGCAAGTTGCAATCCAAAGAAACATTTTTTTTTATTTTTTCATATACGCCTACCTGCTAACTTGATCAAGTGAGCAAAACTAAAAAAAAATCCTAAAAATAATTTGATTTGACAATCTGTTTACGGATTATTTACGGCAAATTTTAAGCCTATGTAGGTAATTGTAGGTGCCATTTATAGAAAGATACGCGATTGGTCATGCTAACTTTATATCAAGTTAGCAGTACATGGGAAATCATATGTTTCGAGTTAGCGGCAATTTTTTTTTTCTCACGGATAACTTACAGATAATTTACGGCAAATTATACGATATTAGTTTAATAGTTTGACATTTAAAAAAAAAAAAATTTTAATTTAAAAAATTTAAAAAAAATTAATTTTTCAAAAATTATTCCTAATAACAGCTTTATTTAAACATAAAATAAAAGAAGCGATTTTTGACTTTACAAAAAGGTATATCATGGCATTGTGAGTGTAAACGTTGTTTTTTAATATTTTTTTCAGTTTTAAGTAATTTTTTAAGAAAATTGCCCCTCCTGGCTATAGAAGGGAGAGGGGGGGGGAGACCCCCTCCCATACAATTTTTTTCTTGTCTTGGCCCAACCTACACGCTCTACCTTTTTTTCACATGTCTCGTGAATCATCCTGTATAGTGATATACGCCTATGATCCTGCTAACTTGAGCAAAACTAAAAAAAAAAAAAAAAAAATCCTAAAAATAATTTGATTTGACAATCTGTCTACGGATAATTTACGGCAAATTTTAAGCCCATGCATATAATTGTAGGTAACATTTATAGAAAGATACGCGATTGGTCATGCTAACTTTATATCAAGTTAGCAGTACATGGAAAATCACATGATCCGACTTCGCGGCAAATTTTTTTTTTCCACGGATAATTTACGGATAATTTACGGCAAATTATAGGATATTTGTTTTTAGTCCAGCTCAAAATGGTCATGCCAACTTTAGAGACCTACGAATTTGGCCATTTTTCACTTTTGGGGGAAGTAGCTTGAATCTTGATACTTGATCTTGAATTTAACTTCACTACTCTTAATTTTGACCACACTATTGTATGAGAATAACCAAGAAGAAAGTTTAAACGAAGATTATTTGTAGAATCAAAGCGTTTAAATACATAGGTTTCTTTTGAAAAAAACTTCTCACTCTTTTCAGCCTCAGTCGAAGCGACATTAGCTCGCGAATTAAAATAGAGCTCATGGCTCCCGGGAATACACTTTCAACCATTTAATTATTTTAATGAATAGAATTATTGATTAAAAAACAAATATTCATACATATATCTTTATCTGCAAAACGAGATTAAAAAAAAAAAAAATGTAAGTCTCTTTGAAAAGTTTAAAATTTCTTTTAAACTAAACAACAGCTGTAAGGAAGGTCACGATTTTCCCTTCGACATTATCACAATGTCGGCATTTTTACACGTGCGCCAAAACCTAGTACAACAAAAAATTACAAAATCCCTTTAAGGATGTGTCTATTCCCAGACGTTACCCAACAACTCACGTGACGCTCATATGTACTCTAACATGTGACTCTAAGGGAACTTGATTCCTAAGAAAATCTTTTTGAATCCCACACAAAATTACATGACATTATTGGGACACAACACACAAGCTTTAAATTTGTTTTTTTTTTATTTATCGAGTTTTTTTTGTCATTAAATAAAATTTAATAAGGTTTTCTGATTAAATCTTACTCAACATTTATGTATTTGTCGGTTTTAAATTAATAAAAGGACGCTTGAGTTGATTCCAATCTTTGAGAGAAGACAAGTACTAATTGTCCATCGATCGGCAGAAAAACTCCTGGATTAAACAAATGCAACGACACCTGTATAATCATCCATAACCTGGAGGCGTGCCAAGGTTTCCTGAACTCAACCCGGCGAACTCCACAAGTGCCGGGTCCGAAGACAGAGTAGTGGGATAGTTGTGGTCGCAGTCGACATCATAACAATCGTCAGTTCAAGATAATAAGAAGTTTCTCCAAAGACTCACTCCTGTACAAGAGCGAAAGTAATTTTATAATTTACCAATGTCCGCTTTAGTTTTGGCAATTATTCTAGGTATAAATGGCTCTCATTAGTACTGAAAAGTAGGAACCAGTTTGTATGTATGAACCACCATTTTAAGTTCGTTTCTGGTGTATATAGAAAATTCACACTTGTTCCTAACTTAGTCACACTTGTAGTGACGAGGTTAAAAGTTCCATTAGTTTGAAGTAGAAAGCTGCTTATATACATAAGTACATAATATTCCTAAAGCAACTGCATATAAGACTCTTTCAAGACTTTTTCCCTCATTTTCACATCAGGGTTGGTCTATTAAAGGTTTTTTTCAAGAGGCTCATTAACCAAACCAAGGTTTCTCGATTGTAAATTCATATATGTAGTTTTAGGATTTGAAATGAACACTTATTGTTCTTTTGTCAGCTGCAAAATTTATTCATGCAGACCTACCCTTGACTAAGTATCGCAGGCAATCGCAATAAAGGCACTCTTATCCGACGTTCCGCACGTTTTTTTCTTCAACTTTTTGTGTGATGTGATTGTTTTAATATGCGCTCTTGAAACCGTTTCATTAGTTATGCTCGCTGATTTTCCTGCATATATGTATATATGTTATATTAGAATTCATTGTACCGTACCGTGAAAAATCCAAGTGAACTTGACCTAGCGCAGAAATGGCTGTGTGAGTTTCAGGGCTAACATTGATAAAAAGTGGACCGTGTGGCGCATAAATCACTGGAATTCACAATGCTTCTTTAAGTGAGAAAAAAAACTGATGTCAAGTGGAAGTCAATGTCAAATTGAGTTCTCTTTGTTAGGGTGATATAAATTTGGAATATGTTTTTTTTTATCCACAAGTTTTGTTAAATGTATATATAGGTACTGATTCTTTAACTCTACTCTCTGTCTCAAAATATCTTTCTTAATTGAGATTTAATGCTCATTGTGAATGAGAGTTGAATACAATTTCACCATTGTCTACAGTCATACTTTAACATCCAACAGAGTTGCCACTTTCCCGGATTTTTTTCGAAGTGGATTTATTAAAAAATGTACATTCAATATTCTGTTAGCAAAATTTTTATTTTCCAAAGATTATAATATTTCAAAAATTACTCAAGTAATTTTTTTTTCTTTAGACATAACAAGAGCAATTACAAATTCTAATATTTTGACAGTTCAACATTAAATTAAGAAACCTTTGGGTCTCCGTTGTATTGTGGCACATTTTAAGAATTTTGGAATTAAGTAATTTTAACAATTCCTGACTCTGTTGAAAATAAGAACTCACCATTACCAATCATGATTCGCTGTCAAATGTCAGAAAAACAAAGCCGATAGCTGATAGCCAGAGCCGTACACAAAATAAATATGCATTGTATGTATGGGAATGGCAGCATTTAATGACCTAGTTGAAAATTTATATGCAGATGATTTATTTATTTATTTTTTGTTGTTGTTGTTAGTTATTGATTGATTTTGTCGTGAAACTAAAGTGTAGTAATTTTGCTTAAAGGCAGTAAAACTTAGTACTGAATTACCTCCTTCAAATCTAATTATTGTATTTACAGCTGCGAGTTTTCCCGTTGTTTGGAAAAACGCCAAAAGAGCAAACCTTACGGACCCTTCTGATTCCAGACCTATAAGTATTTTTTTGTTTTTTGAGTAAAGTACTTGAAAAGGTGTTACATGAACAAATTCACATCTTTTTAACTGCTTATGAGAAGCTTTCTAAATGGCAATCGGGTTTCCGTTGCAACCGTAGGTGTGAATCTTCAGTTCTCAGAGTTACATCTGACATCCGCCAGGAGTTCTATTAAATTTCTCTAAGACCTTTGACAGCATCGTAAATTCAGTACTTTTTTCAGAGCTAAAAAAGGCATTTTAACTTCTCTAACGCTTCGCTTAAACTTTTGTGGATTTCTCTGAAAGATCGAACTAAACGAGTTTATACTGAGGTTGGCACATCAGATCCTCCCGTTCCATCAGTGATGTTGTCAGAAAAATCTACAATGACCTTCGTTCACTAAGATCTTCATCAGCTTTACTTTCACCCAGTATGAAAAAACAGCTGGTTAAATCGCTCATCTTGTCATGTTTCAGCTTTAATAGTTCTGTGTACCCTGTGTTGGACTGTGAGTGTAAGCGCAATCTAAATGTAGCTTTTAACGACTGCATCCGATTTATCTATTTCATTCCAAGGTATTACAGTGTATCACATTTGCGTAACTCACTCTTTGGATTAGTCTTGATGATAACCTAAGGTTCAGGCTGATTCTGAAATTCCATAATGTCATTCACAACAGCTGTCCTTAGTTATCTTAGTGAAAAACTTGTATTTGCCCAGTCGAATAGAGGACTGAAATTTATTCTGCCGCGCTTTCTGCACAGTACTACTGAACGTTCATTTTAGGTTTCTGCAATTTGTTTGTGTTTTTTACACTTTTCAACTTAAACTTAGGAATTGTGCTTATCTTTCTATCTTTCAATTTCTTATAAATTTAAATTTTTATAGTATTGAATTAAATGATCTCTTTTTAAATTAATATAAAATGTTATTATAAAGCATAAATAATGCATTTTTAATGTTTATTACATAGTTAATGAGGTAGTTTGTAATTTAAGTCAATTGATACTTTAAAAGATTCAAATCTTGTTGTATCATTGTAATGCTTATACTTCTTTGAAATAAATAAATAAATAAATAAACTAATACCTACATTATATCAAAGTGGCAACACTAATCCACAATAACTTTTGTGTTTCTTTCAAATCACATTATTTCCACACTATATCCTTGTTGTCGGCCATTTTAATGAAACCATTGGAATCGCAAATAAGAAATGAAAACAAAATAAATAAAGAACATCTTAGTCGCGAACAGTCACACCTTCTCCGGTTTGCCTTTTTTATTGGCAGTTGGCACTATAATCACAATGAATTGCCCAAGAGCTTGTTTCTTTGAATTGAGAGTCACCCTCGCTTCCCCTATAGGCATCTTGTGGTCGTCATCATCAACGCAGAACGAGTACGAGTCTAGCGAAATATAAAGACACACTACATTGTTGTTCGCAAAAACACATTCGAGCACCTAGTGACTCACAAATCACAATTGAATGAACTCTCTGTGGAGGGATCACTTTGGAAGATCGTATACGAAAAAAATAATAATATACAACTGGGTCGTAAGAAGGTGCTCGTTATGTTTAATGCGTCATTTATGGTTGGGATTTTTATTTCAAAATAAATTGAAAAAAAACGAATTCTTTTTTTTTTTTTTTTTTTTTTTTTGAAATATTACAATGTGAGTTTTGAAGAAATGATTTTGGTAAATCGGGATAACTTTCTCAAAAACAATGACAATTTCGACAAGTTCAAGAGAATGTCAAAACACTTTTCTTAAGTTAATAGTCTTCTTGTTCTCTTTAACCGACGATTTTTATGATCTCGACTAGGACCACAACTCTCCCAGTTCTCTGTTTCGTTCTGTTTGTGCATCTAGAAATGATAGAAGTGACATTTCCCCGAATATTGTGAAAATTAACACGAATTCACAAAACTTCTGTTCAAAAACTGATAAATGTATCCGTCCTCTAGTTCATAGTTTTGAAAAAGTTATGTATAAAGTAATAAATATATTTACTAAAAAAATTTGAAAACATTATGTTGCTTAATTTCAAAACAAGTAGTTTATCTTTATTATTGAATAAACGGATCAAAAATATTTATAGTAACATTGATATATTTGTTGAATGTACATTTCAAATTTAATCTTTGTATCCAATCATTTGTTGACAAATATTTTGAAAGAAGAAAATATTGTATCAATTATGTAATCTAAAAATATCCTCTTAGTGAAAGAAAGGCTCTACGCAGCAGTTGTCCGTCCAGAGCTTACACAACGAACAAGGTTTACAATATTGCACAGTGCACGACATTAGAAGTGAAAAAGCGTGGTAGAATAAGGAGCAAGAAGAACCGATGAAGATTCCACATTAAAAAAGATGTACTGAGTACAATATAGTTTAAAAGAAAATATCATCAATGAACAGAGTAAAAAGTAAAGGACTCAGAATACATCCCTTTGGACATCCATCAGATGTTGCGATTTGCGAACTACTCTGATAAACTGGATTTTTGCTCCTGCAGTGGATATCGCGAGGAAATTGAAATAGAGGACCGCATATTTATTTGAGGCAACGAGTGATGCCAATTTGTATATCAATGTCCGATTATTGTTTCAAACGTAGTTTTCAAGTCAACAAAGCATATGTATGTTTATGTTTATGTTTTTCGATTCGATTGCTAGCAATGTTGACGCGGTTTTCGTATTTCCAATTCAGCTAGAAAGTCCCCCATATAGGATGCAGAGAGCAAATATCTTTCTAAGTGAGTTTACAATAGAAATTTCCTTATAGTTCTCAGGTTTTTCTTTTTTGAATATTACAAAAATTAGGGACTTAGAGAAACACATAAGTACTATTATGGTTGAAGACACGGTTTAAAAATTAAAAATGTAGATTTTAATTGTTTCGTTGGAGTTTTTGAATATTTAACTGGAATGCCGTCACTTCCTGGGACTTTTTTTATTTTTCATTTGCTTAATAGTAGGATCGAGTTAAACAAAAGACATTGGCCCATATTCATAGTCATATTTTAAACTCAAGTCTAGATGAACTAGAGTCTAAACTTATCACACAGGTTAGACACAACGATTATTGATAGAGAATTTGGTAGCTCTGTTTAATAAGACCCGACAATAACATAAATTCTACTACAACTTTCTCTCTCGATATGTCAAAACGACGGGACATAAAAAAAACAAATGTTTGAATTAAAAAGTGCTATTTTATCTTAATTTAACTTTGACGTGAAGTTTTAATAAAATATGTTATGGTTGGTTTTTTTGTTTCAATAAAATGGTTTCTATATTCAGGAAATCGATTATAATTTTTGCAGTATCTTTGTCGAATTAATACGTTTCGAAAATTCATCGTAGTCAGTTCAAAAGGGTCGTTTCTTGTCCTATAGCGCTTTCGTCATCTTGTTGGTGGTACCATTTACAAATCTACCAAGATATCAAAATCTTCATCAATGTTTTCATCAATTGACGTTTTTTTTTTCACCAAGTAAAAAAAATGTTTTTGGGTGATTTTTTTACGTTTGGAAGAGTTAAAAAACAACTTAAAGAAAACTTCTGTCGTGACTCGAGTTTTTTATCTTAGAAATTCATTTAATATGTTTATGAATGACATAAACTCGGGTTTCGTTTAGCAACAACATAATAACGATTTATCAAACATCTAGGAATATGCGCCATTGCTTCATCCAGCTGATAAATATTTACGTCTTGTACTAGAAAGCTGAACGTATGAAGATTTTCCTCAGTCGACAATAGAGTTTTAAATTTTTATGCTAGAGTCTAAGCTTCGAAAAAGACCTTTCTAACTCGCCCAATATTGCTCAAAAGTCAATAACCGATTATACTTTACCAGTTATGAAAGTAAATTTACCAGATTTATCGCAATTCGCCACCCAATTAAAAAAAAACAGGCCGACGTCTTCGGAGAGTTTCAATCGCATTTTACCATTTCTGTTGCTTGTTTCTAAAACCCTAATCATCCCGGTCCTGCTCTATTGCGCCGAGGCATGGACTCTATCTAAAGCGGATGAAGATATCTTTAGTCGTTTCGAGCGTAAGATTCTTCGGAAGATTTTTAGCCCTATCTGTGTTAACGGAGGAGAAGGTTCAACCAAGAACCTATACGAGCTGTACAGCAACATTGACCTGGTCAAAAAAATACGCATATCACGTTTAAGATGGCTAGGTCATGTAGAGCGAATGGACAACAATGCTCCGGCTCGCAGGATCTTTGATTCCATTCCAGAGAGTAGACGCAGTCAAGGAAGACCTTGCCTTGGGTGGCGCGCTCAAGTGGAGGACGACCTCAACAAACTTGGAGTGCGAAACTGGAAGCAGCCGAGACCGAGACCGAGCTTGCTTTAGAGGCATGTTGGTTGAGGCCCATGCTCATCCCGAACTATAGCGCCCCCTAAGTAGTTAAGTAAGTTGACTGTTTCTGTTTTGTTCTAAATTCTAAATTCGAGCCATGAGTTCCCCAAGGAAGTATTGTTCATAAAGTTACACGGAACGTTTGCAGGATTTCTTTGCAAAGTTGTAACGACTCGATCTCGATTTTTCAAAATTTTAGAACTCCGATGACTTCTAACTCATTTCTTCACCAAAGTTGTAAGACGTTGAAACTTGGCTGTAGTTAGAACTCAAAAATAGTTAGACCTTCGAAATTCAGGGTCTAGCGTATTAGATCTCGGTTAAGACACGATTCCATTTCTTCAAATGGGTTTTTATTTTTCAATATCAAGTTCTAGTGTGTTGAACTAAAATTAAGTTCAGAAATGAATTAAATTTTCATTGATCGGCATAATATTACGTCTAGTGTCCAATATCCACATCTAGTTCACCGATAGCAAAAAGGCGGATCGTTAAAAATTGATATTGCAACCTCAATCACCTTCTTAGTTATTCTCAAAAGCGAACAATGCTAAAACCTTCTTTCAATAGTTCAATTTATGTCCGACTTTAAGGTCGGGGATAGAAAAACCTCAAGGCTTGTATGCGCCTGCAGTTAGAAGCTACTAAAATGTTTAGTGGAGTTAGCTTGGTTTATTTTGGTTAATTTTCAGAACCGTTGTATTTTAAGACTAGTGAGCATTTCATAAAGAGCGAAAAGCACTATCCATGCAATATTGTCATCACCGGTAAGCAGGAGCTCACCGAGCTTACTATGTATTAGTTGCCTGTTAAATTGCAATTTTCCCCTTTGTAAGATCTTCATGGTAGCTGTGATGCTGGTAACTATAGTCTGTTCAATGAACCCTGTTTCCTGTCATTACAGGGAAGATAGGACGTTTGCCTGGTTGCATTGGTTTGGTTTGCATTCAGACATACATACGTGGTCAATGTCCCTGACGTTTCTAGGGACACGATGTGAATAGAATCAATCAAAGATTAGGACTTTACCAGTGAGTTGCTTTAGTAAAAATGCATTCAGATTTTAAATTTAAGTGTCACTTATTTCCATATCTTTTTCAATTTTAATTTCAAATGAATACATTAGATACCATACATTTCCGTAAAGATGGCAGTTATTTCCGGACAAAATTCCCGTAATGGTTTCCGGTAATGGTAAATACCAATAGGAAACACGAAGACAAAGATCCACCAAAAAGCGATCCGTTGCCTTTTTTTGTAATAGGCCGCTGCGTAAAATAATAATAATAATCTTTAATTACTGAAAGAACCACTGATGATTTTGATTCGCTACACTACACCTGGAAAAATACTATATGCATGAAAAATTAAAAGCACTTAAAGTGGATTTGTATGACTTAACGAATATTTGGAGCCATCTATTGTTCCATTTCATAGCTTTTCCTACCAGTCAATTTGGTTTCAGTTTGCAAACTAGTAACATGGAGTGGGGCGTTAAAGAGAGTCGCGTCGCGATTATAGTGTTGCATAAGAGCGGAAAGAGTGCTGGCTAAATTTTTGAGTTGCTAAAACCACTCGGTAGCTATATCAAGAATATTCGTTTATCGGGTTATTGCTCGCTTCGGCGAATTGTGTGGAGTAGAGGACAAAGCAAGAAGTGGTCGCCCGGGCTCGTCCGTACGTGTACGGTAGTAAAGGCAGTGCGTGAACAAATTCGGAGGAATCCCCTGAAGAGTCGGAAGATCATGTCCAAGGAATTGGATATATCAACCAGATCAATGTCTTGGCTGACTTGGGATCATCATCTAACTCCTCAAATAAAAAAAATTAGGCAAAATGACAAAATGTATGCCACTTCGTTTAAGGAAGCGAAAAAAGTTGTTCCAAGGGTTCAACGTGGCCATCATCCCGCTTCCGTAACGGTTTGGTGGAAGATCTCTCACCATGGTGTCACATTCCTCCATTTATGTAAAAGGTGTAAAAACTGGTGCAAAGGTTTAACAAAAAGATGTGCTAAAGGGTGTTGTAAGGGATTTGAACTATACCCTTTTCAATGAACACATTTGGATCTTCCAACAGGACTCTGCTCCAGCGCACAAGGCTAAAACCACGCAGGAGTGGCCCAGGGTCAATATTCCTGGCTTTATAGCAGCAGAAGATTGACCGTCGGTGAGTCCAGATCTCAATTGAAACCGTACGTGCCACAATAGCCAGTGGCCACACCGTTTGAAAGCTTGTGTTAACGCAAAAGACGGTCATTCCGAGTGATCCAATTTTTATTTTTTAAGCAATATTGTGTTCTAGTAAATGAAATAACTTTTAATACAATATGTTTGTTTGTTTCATTTTTATAGCGTTTTATACTTGTAACAGAACTTATGGCAACACTAGATAAATACCCGTAAAAGGGCTACGGGGTGCCCTGAAAGTTTCAAAAAATTTCTTAGTTTCACTAAACCGAGTTTAAAGGGCTCTCAATAAAGATTGTACATCGAGTTCTAATATATAATTTGTTGTGAATAAACGCCCAAGTTCTAAAGAAAATCATTCTATGTTTCTCCCAATATCTTTAGTTCTTACTCCTTCCTTTGAGGTTGAACTTAACATAATAAACGTGAAACAGTTTCCTTGTATTATAAATTTTTTAACAGTCTCAATACTTAACCTTTAATTTAGAAAGAATAATGCTACTACCTTCATATCTACTTATAAAAATAGTTTGTTCTATTCGCTGGCTTTGAATGCATGCATTTTGTAATTACCTTGGATGTTGCAAACATACATAGGTACACAAGCCTCATGGCATCAGTAGCTAGGTTAGTAAAAATTCAATATTAAAAAAAAAACAAAAAAAAAACATTTTTTTTCTTGCTTTCCAACATATTTTTCCATAATTTCCCAACACATTTTCATGATTTCCCTGCCATACTTGCCAATGTCATGGCATGGGTATTAATCTCGAGGGGCGCTGTTGCATTCAACGAAGAAAAAAAATTGGAAATTGCAAAATGGAGGGTGTTGAGCGAGCTTTAGCATATACACTAAGCTGTAGCGAACGCGCACAACTTCCGGTTTGCATTTTTATGGATTTATGGATTTTCATCATTTTTGCATTTTTTTTTTTTGTTTAACATCGACCCCAACGTCTACATACCCTTTCTCACTCTGTCGGTTGCCAAACAATAGACAAATGATTTATTACAAAATGGAGTTTTTACGAGTGCATGCTGCTGCTACTCTGCTGCTGCACATATGTGTTATGTGGAAAAATAATGTGCCTCTTTCTCTGTGTAACTGTGCCTGAACTGTACTAACTCACAAACGGAAGAATGTTTTTTTTAATGTTCTTACTTTTTTGAATTTCCCGCCCGACCAGGCTATGCCAGTGCAACAATAATGTTGAGGGTGGCATTCACGATGGCTAGGTTTTTCCTTTTTCTGCCATATTTTGCTGAATTTTCATTTATAATGCGAATTCACAATTCTTAAACTGTCCCAAGCTGCCCTCCCACAACCCACAAACCTCCTCAACATCCCATCAACAAAAGCATCAACAACAACAACAGCAACAATTCCAAAGAACTACACTACTGACTGTGGTGGGCTAGGAATAGGCTTATGCCAGTATTATATACAAACACAGCTACCCTACGGGAGATGCATGTATTTTGTATATATGCCTGCAAACCGATTTTGCCCCATTACGCTTTTAAACATTTGGAGCGCCATCAGTGGTAGTTGTAGAAGCAGCAATGGAAGCAGCATCAGCTGGAGGACGATGTCGACGGCAATGGAGAGCAGCATTTGGCGCGCTCGTTTGGGCCAATAAGCAATAGCAACGCACAGCAGCAGCTGAAGGCTGAAAGAACGAACATGAAGCATGCATGCAGACAGTTTACGTTTGCATAGAGCGAAAATTTTTAGGGCTGTCAGTGTATTGGGTGGGTCTTGGGGGTGGTGTTGGACGGTCTGTCGGTGGGTGGTGGAAAACTTTCAAGGGGTATCGATTGAAAATTCGGAATTTGTGTGTGTTTTTTTCATCACTGTTGGTTTTGCTGTGTGTTGGTTTAAAAAGTTTACATGCAAATATCAGGATGATGATGGGTTGGAGGAGGAGGGGGTTGGATGTGGATGTGCATGATGTGCATATCCTTTTATTTAGTTCAATGGTTGGTCATTAAATTTAATAGAGATTTTTTTTGTACTCTTCGTTTTTACTCTTAAATTTATTTTTGCAATGATTTTGCACAAAAAACGTTTTTTTTTTCTTCTAATTTTCACTGTTGCAAGTTGCAAACGTCCGTGGCGTTTTGGAGCTCTTTAATAGAAAGATCTCCTCAAGCGGATTTAAGAGGAAGACGAAGTTTACGGACGTATGCTGGTGTGCATGGGTTGATACTACTTTGGCATTGGATTATATGATCTTTAGTTGTAGGAGTCTATTAAGGGGTTCCTTTTGTTCAGAGTTTTTCGTTAAATTTGTTTTGGCACAAAGTCGCTGGCTACAAGGGTGTTTTTCGTGGGGTTTTCCGGTTGAATGAAATTTTGTGTTGTTTTTTTTATTTGCGCAGGAAATTGCTGGGAATATGGATTGAGGTTTTTTTCTATATTAAGTTGAGAATGGGTTATAAAGTTCTTCGAATAGTTTTATAAAAGGTTTTTGTTACCTCACCACATATTTTTTTTTTTTTAATACATCTACAAAGAATATTTTCCAAGTATGTTTTTTTTAGTTTATTTTATGGGTTTGTTGAAGCTCTTCAAAACCACCACGAACTAATTTTTTTTTAATTTTGCAGTCTAATTTTTAGGTGAGAGGAAGCTGAACACTGAAAGACTTAGTATTGGTTTCATTATTTCTGATGGATAAGGTTTTTATCCGAATATCAGAATAAAGTACATATTAAAAAGAAATTAATGATTGAAAAAAAGAATATAAATTAGTGACATATTTTATCCATTCCCCTGCTAGGAATGTGTATCATTTTAATCTTAAGCATAGATTCTTTCTTGAGCCGCACGACACGAATGTCGAAGGTTTGCCTAGCTCAATTTTTCCCATCCGATTCAAAACCAATTTGAATCTCGTATCAATTACTTTTGAGTGCGGGCTACTTATAAAACAAGGTATTTTTGATGAAAGCATTTCACGAAATTGGAGTAATATAAGCGAAGAAACTCTTAACCCTATCCAAGAGACAGTGTAGAGCGATTCGATACGAGAAGCGTCAGAAGAAGCGATGCGACAACCGATTCGAGATATGAACCTTCTCGAACAAACTCGCTTGAAAAAGTGGTCAGATGAGTTTGTGATGCTTGCGATAGCTATGCGTGAAACTCGCAACACTGGCATCAAATATCGTTTGACCGTGCGCACGTATGTATATAAGAATAAACAGTTATGGTCAAAACAATAAGACCAGTGAAGATACCTTAAAAATTGTCTCTCTGTCTTTTGGAAATAAAAAAAAGTTATGCTCTTTTCTTGGGCTTTGTCACCGTTGATAATGGTAGTTTCTTGCAAAAAATAAATATAATGATTATTATATATATATTTGTTTATATTATTAAACAAACTTCTAGAAACTCCCGTGACGTGTGGACAAATTAATAAGACCAGGTAACTTTTTTTCAGTTAAACTTATTTACAGTTAATTACTAAAAGAATAAATTAAATAAAATTAATCATTTAAGAACAAATAATCAAAAGTAAAAAAATAAGACATGGGTCGTGGAGTACATTGTTCAGCAACCATGAGGGAATTGATCCGTAAACTTGTACGGGAGGGAAAATCGCAGCGAGGGGTGTCAAAAATTATTAAAAGATCCAAAACATTTGTTTACAATGCCTTACAGCCCCCGAAAACCCACGCAAAAACAGGTCGACCACGAAAAACGTCACACGTTTGTCCAAGAGAGACCCATTTAAGTCAGCTGGGGACATTAAACTGGACCTTGACCTGCTCATATCTGCTAGAACAGTCTGAAGATGACTCGAAGAACAACATCTCTTCGGAAGAAGTCCAAGGGAAATACCACTTCTTACCAAAAAAACACCGAAAAATCCTGTGGTCTTTATTTATTAGTGAATTGATTTAGTCTCAGTCACATTAAAGAATAAGAAAAAAATATTTTGTTGAAAAAATACATAAAAAATAAGTTTTCACTTTCAATTAATAACTAAAAAAATGGTCCTTTTGTTTTGTCCGTAACTATATTTATGTAAATATTTTTCTCGCACGCATAGCTTTGTCGCACCACGGTACGCGCAGCCTTGAGTAAATTACTGGAGCACCAGCTCAGAGATGAGACTTGTTCTCAAGCTTTGGTGTCATATAAGTTTTGAAAATATAAGCCAGATCAGAAAGGGAGGGACATTTACAACATCGCCAGAGGAAGCCCTAAGTATCTTATCTTGCAATATTTATGACTACGGCGACGTCAAGTATGTGATCGTTCTACAAGAGATAGTTTGGTGATGCGCATATCGAGAATTGCTAGCTACCCTGCCGACAGGTCATTTATTACACTGAGGAGAACTTAAGCAAAAATCATCATTTTCAATTGTAATTTAGCAAACATTTTATAATTGGTCAACAAAATAATATCAACGGCTCTTTCATTATTGATAGAACAACTGCTAATGTTGATCTGCTTTACGGCTTCACTAGACTCTCGATACCTACAAGTAACAACTTACGGCTCCACTAGAAGTGCAATTATTAAAAGTTAAAAACAACATCAACAACTCTTTCATAATTGGAAGAACAACTGTTAATTTTGATCCACCTTATCATTCTAATAGACTTGGAATATCTACAAGTTGAAAACAACATCAAAAACTTTATTACTGAAAAAAACAAACGCTGACGCTTATCCGCATAACGGCTTCACTAGACTTGTAATACCTACAAGTTGAAAACAATATCAACAACTCTTCCGTTATTAGAATAACATTTGGTAATGTTGATCCGCTTAACGGCTTCACTAGACTCTCGATACCTACAAGATATATAATATAAATAACTTTTTCTTTACTTCATGAACAATTGAACAATGTCGATCCACTTACGGCTTCACTAGAAGTGAAATTACTAAAAGTTAAACAAAAAAAACATTAACAACACTTTCATTATTGGAAGAACAACTGCTTATTTTGATACACCTTACGATTCCAATAGACTTGGAATACTTCCAAGTTGAAAACAACTTTTTTGTTATTAGAATAACATTTAGTAATGCTGATCTCCTTAACGGCTTTACTTGACTCTCAATACCTACAAGTTGAAAACAATATTCACTACTTTTTCCTAACTGCATGAACAGTTGAACAATTTCGATCCACTTACGGCTCCACTAGAAGTCAGATTAGTAAAAGTTAAAAATCAACAACTCTTTCAATATTGGAAGAACAACTGCTAATTTTGATCCACCTTACCATTCCACTAGACTTGCAATACCTACAAGTTGAAAACAATATCAACAATAATTTCATTACTGAAAGAACAACTGCTAATGTTGATCTGCTTTACGGCTTCACTAGAATCGCAATACCTTCAAGTCGAAAACAATATCAACAACTCTTTCGTTATTAGAAAAAGATTGGGTAATATTGATACGCTTAACGGATTCACTACGGTCAAATTTTTTGATTATTGGATAAACAACTAGCAATGTTGATCCGCTTTACGGCTTCCAAGATTTGCAATATTTGCTATCTGAAAAACAATGGCATCAACTCTTTCATTAATGGAAGAACTATTATTATGTTGCTCTGCTTTTTTGTAGACCCACAATACCGTAGTGATTTCAACTTTAAATTGACGGTCAAGTAGATGAAAACCCTTTTAAAACTTTGAATTGCCTGTCAAATAGGTGAAAACCCTTATAAAAAGTGAATGGGTTGTGGCTGCTGGTGCCTTAGAAGTTTCCAAAACAAAATTACACTTAACCTGTTTCTTAATTGTTTAAAACTGAAATATTATGAAATAATGAATTCTAAGCAATAGTTTTGAAGGGAAGACATACTGGAGTTCTAAAAGTTTTTTCAAACCAGGTTTCAAAGTTAGACCGATATTTACCGAACCGACTTTCGAAGTAATTTAAGAAGTTTGTGAAGGAATTGGGTATTAAAAAGCTAAAAGAATTTGGTGATACAAACAATTTCTTCAATTCAATAATCGTCGCCTAATTCCTGGAATTTTTACCCTAATGTTTGAGGTAGTATTTTCCTTCCATTTATTTTCAATCGATAAATAGCTATCACCAAAAACGCTCTGAAAGTATGTAGTTTCTAAAATTTCTATTCAGCCAAAACCACTTGAATAAATCACTTTGGTTGTCAATAAAAGCTTATTTTTTATATAAATGTGTTGCTTGCAATTCAAACGCAATACTTCTATACTTTCAGTGAAATTTCAATAACTACTTCCAAACTTCTTTGAACAAGAAACATAGAATAGAAAATTCTTATTTTACCACATTTTGAAACTCAAGAATTTCCTGAATTAGTTTCTACTTTCATACACGCAAAACTCATATCACTTGTCAGTTGATGTTTTGACACTTCATTTCGACCTCAAAAACATTGCATTATAGGGCTCCAACAATTTATTAATTAAACATAAGTGCGTGGAAAACATTAAACCAACCATAAAAATTAAATTTTGAAATTGCAAAATTGTCAAAGTAAAGTGTGTTGACTTTTTGGTTTCTACGGTACTAGCAAGATATAAACCTACCTACACATATCTGCTATTACCACTGTTGCCATACAAAATAAAAAGAAGGATTCACACTTTTCCTGTTTCCGGTTACGCCTTGAGTTTACAACTTCTGAAATTCCTCCAAAGCCATATATACTCTCTATATATAGAAACCATACCCTTTCAACAAACATCAGATGGAAACTAACTTCTTCCAGAAAAGAGCAATCAACTGCCATGGCAACGAATGCCTTTGAGTGCGTTTTCATTTTGATAAGTTTGTCATTGCATAGATGTTTATATGCAACATGGTGTCTTCGCTATAGGTTAAAGTATATGCAACTGATGCATCTTCTCACATGTCACACACAAAATTTTTGTTGTATCCTAGATAGCGCGGACACAAGCATCTTGGATGTGGTACTTTCTGCTGGTATTTGGCTCAAGTATCATGTCTTTCGCACAAGAATCTAAAGATATGAAAAAAAAGATGATATTGCTAGTTGCGCACATAGGAGTATCTTTGACACATATCCAGAGTACTTGTGTATAGATAGGTTGTTCTGGAAGCTGAAATCTTGGTGGGTAATATAAGTATAGTGGGAGAATTGCAGCATCTTTTTACCACGACTGTTTGTCATTTTGTTGTATGCGGAAGAGATTGCTGACATTCAAAACCATGCTGAAGATAAAATATTACAGGACATTTTATTCTCAGGTATTTTTTTTTTTTTTTATCAAAGAACATTTTTTGATTGGCTTAACTTTATTTTTATAAATTTTATCTCACACAAGTCACATATGAATATTTCTTTCCTGACTGAAAGACAACGTTGTGTTCGGATTTATGTTGCACGACTGGAACACATGCACTCTTATGCTCTTATTAGATCGAGAGATGAAATTTGAAAAATGTTGGGTCATTTTCATTTCCACGATTCTGGCAAATTTTGTATTATTTAAAAAAAAATGTAATATAGTTGGCCCCATTGAATTCGAATATATCTTAATACAAACATTATTTAAACTTTTAATATTTTTCTAAAATTTAAAATTTGTTTGTAAGCTGTTAACCGGTTCTAGAAATTGTCAAAGAAGTCAATCGGCGGTTTTTGTAAGTTTTGTCAAAAACTATCGAGAAAAGGAGATTAATTAATGAAAGAGAGTTGGTAAGAGAAAAAGAAGTGGGTGAAGAAAGAGTGACGTAAAGTAGTTAGTGAGCTGATAGCTGAGTGGTAAAAGAGAGAAGTGGTGAAAGGGTGAGATTGTTGAAGAGAAAAGAGAGCTGCTTGGAAACAAAAAGGAAGAGAGAGTAGGACATGTCTTACTGTCCTACTCTCTCTTCATGCATAAAGAAAGGGCGAAAATAAAAGAACGAACATAAAATTGAGTCACTCAGAAACAGATCACAACTTAAGACATACGGATGATTGCAGACAGACCTCTTTAGCATCAAATAATATAAGTCAACCTTCAGTGTTAGAAAAGTCCACCTACTCAAGAAAGTGTCTCGTCAGGTTCTGATCGGGTACTTCATATTGTTTCTAAGAAGTGCATTTCAAAACACACTTTTTGTCTGTCTCTTGAATGAACAATTTCTCCGGCTATACTTTCAAATAGCTGAACCGAACTTCGATGAAGTACCCGAAATCACAGTCGAGGAAGTTAGCGAGGCGGTCAAGAACTCCAAATAAGGTAAAGCGATATGGACAAACTGAATCAAACGAAGAATATTTCTTACCAATCGTTGCTTCTTCGGGCTTAGAAAGCAATTGAGTAGCAAAGCCCTCTCTCGGTCAACTAAATTGTACCTTTACGAGGCTCTCATCATCTCAGTCCTGTTCTATGTAGCAGACGTATGGACGTCAAAAGCGGATGAGGATGCTTTATGTTGCTTCTAAATCTGATAATTCTGATTTTTGGTCCCGTATGCATTAACGGAGAATGGAGAAGGACTAAACTGGCTATCCGATGACCAGTTCGGTTTTGTTGCAAGTAAATCAACTACAGATGCAATCAATCCAAAGTATAAGGATCATAATGGAAAAACATCGTGATCCATTCAAGGGTTTTGCACATTGTGCTAGTTGATTTTTAAAAAAGCATTCGGGATCTGATATGGGAGGCTCTTAGAAAACGAAGAGTTCCGGAAACCTACGTGCGGATCGGATAATTATGGACATGTACGAGGGAGCAAAAACAAAGGTTAGTTGCCCTGCCGGGATCACTGAAGAATTTCCAATCAAAGTAGATGTACACCAGGGAAGCGTGATCAGTGCATTGCTCTTTATTAAAGTCCTTTACTATCTACTTGAAGGCAAAGTGACGGACCCAAAAGTGCTTCAGTTATTCTTTGCTGACGATATGGAAGCGATGATCCTACATCCCTGCAGTGAGCACTTGACGTATGAGTTGACGTTGTGCAAGGAAAAGGGTCCAAAAAAGACTGAATATTTATGCTGTCCGTTTTCTGATACACTCAGGCCTATTTCAGACATTTATTTGAATGGAACAGTGCTTCCCAAATGCGAAAAGTTTAAATATCTAGGATCTATGATTAATAACGAAGCAACTTGCGTTGACGACATCAATCATCGCGTAATCCTAGGGTGGGTGAAGTGGCGGGAAAACTTTGCTAACTTCTGCGATCGTAAAATGTACCCAAAGCTTAAAGGCAGGCTCAACACTGCAACTGTGCGTCCAACACTCACATACGGTCACAGTGTTGACAATGTTGAAAACGTTTGAATGTAAATTAACAGCAACTGAGATGAAGATGGTTCGCGTGAAGATATTACAGGCCTAATTATTTTTTCTCTGTCAGATTTAAACTAGAGGTTATTGACTGTGAAGTAAAAATGAACACAAAACATCGTCATCTGAGATCAAATTCTTATTAAGGACGGCATCTCGCTTGCAATAGGAATTGGAAAAATGTTTATCCAGGCTGAAAATCGAACTCATGATCTCAGGGTTAAAAAGCAAGCACCTTCTCTACTGCACCACTGCCGCCTGAAAGATTTTTATTGGAAACGTGTGGTTTCTGTTGTGCAATGCATCCACCAAGACCATGTTCCAAAAGCTGACTCCTTATGGCTCAAGCCGATTGCTCTTCATTTATTTGGGGCATAAAAATCACTCAATCCACATATCCAGCCTGTCTTCTTATGGGGACTTTCTTGTGGTTTTCCAAATGGTCAGTACTTTTGAGCATTATCGTAGTAATCGGGCTGGTTGTCAGCTTTATTTGGCTCTGATAGGTGGCACTGTTATCGAGATCAAGAAAATGTTTGATATCATCTCGGTCAGTTAATAATATTAATGCAAAAAAATGAAATAAGGCATCGTGTCCCATTCAAGCGATTTTTGATTTTTCGGTAAGTGAGTTCATATAAAGTGTAACTTTTACTTTTTCTTTTTAAATGTAAAGTTCTTTAAATCAAAATCTCCCACCTTCCCTTCATCATAGATTTCCTTAAGTCACATTTCTTAAGAAATCATAGAAAGTATTTTCCACACAAAAGTCAAGTACAAAAAAAAATGAAACTGAACAGCCCAAAGCCAAACCAAAGTCATGACTCATGAGCCATAAGGAATACTGACAAAAAAAAATACTTCACGATTTATTTGTAATTCATGACCGTAAAATCAGATTTCAACTTTATAATTGTTGCAAAAGTCTTTCTTATTCAAGGTGTAGCCAGCCAGAATCAAAAACAGAAGGAGCAAGTAGGTAAGCTTTAGAAAAAAATATTGGTACACCAAAAGACCCCACAAAGATAGTATGCATTTATGGGAGAGAGTAGGTAGGTAAAGTACTTAAAATAGCCACCTGTTGGTTGATAGATATATGGGCAAACCTCTTAGTTGAAAGATCAATTTGAACTTCTAGCTGACTTTCAAAAAAAAAACCCATACCAACGACTAAACTTTCTGTCTATGTATACTTCTTAATCACATTGAATCGAGAAATTATTGGGTGAAAAGTTTCACTATAGTTATCCTATAACAATTGAAGTTAAATGCCATAATTTAAGTGCCTCCTTTTTGCGGTTCACTCGTATATATACCATTACCATTTAATACCCGATTCATGGCTGGATGGAGAGAGTAAGTCTTCACTGAGCAATTTATATTTATCATGTTTAAGAGAAGATAAAAAACTTTGAAGAACAAAAAAAGAAATAAAGCCATGTGCACCGAATTAAGGAACGTATAATCGGTTTTTTATAAGTTTAAGAAAAAAATGATTAAGTGCATGTCGGCGTCGCCAACTCTCACTGGTAAGGGTTATACTGTATTTAGTTTTAACTAGTTGAAAATTGATTGAATGGAGTTTTTGTTGAATAATCCGATTTTTTTATTTATAAAGAATTTTTTTTTCACATTCTTATGGTGCCTTGGTTTTTCGGTCACCTATCAATATAAAAACTCTTTATTGGATTCGATTCCGAAAACTCAACTGCATTATAGGAGCACCTGCCAAAAACTGGAATTATAATCAAGTTTTGGTCGAAAATCCATATGTACGCTTTAGTGCTTAGACGAACAAAAGCTTTGTAGATCGAAGAACAGCGAGTAAAATAATTTTTTTCAAATGCTGCCTTATTTCGTTGTGGTCGAAATTCGAAAAAACATGGTTTTGAATCTAGAAACAGGCATCAAAAGCTGAGTTCATGATATCCTCAGCAGAAGAGAAGAGAATAAGTAGTTTCAGTTAAAATGTTTTTGATGAATATAAGAAAAAGTATCGGTGACAAAACGGAGCCCTAAGGCACACCAGCATTTATTTTCTGAGCAATACACTTGAATGTGTCCAACACTAGTTGTATTGAATGTTTAGAAACGAAACTATAAATAAAACGAAAAAGAGATTCATTGAAACCAAATACAATGTTTGAGATTAACTATCAGATCATAAGTGGACATATTGCTGCGAAAGATGTACTGCTGGTTATTAAAATGCAGCCGATCTTCGATATATTTCTTAAGCTGAAAGTTGATCAGAGTTTCGATGACTTCGGAAAAAGAAGATGTAACTTCAATTGGTCTATAGTGAGAGTTAATGAAAAAGATTCGTCATTTTTGCGGATTAGCTAAAACAAATTTGTTTATCTACTTTAACGCCAAACTAAGAAGAGAGGATATATTTAACTGCAAAGTGAGATACTCCACGGTTATTTAACCCAAAACAGGCTTACAAATATGGATCAGTAGTTCGGCAATTAATAATTCGATGAAGAAATACCAGGTGACCCCTCCGGCGTTTCTCAAGCCTAACGTACATTTTCTGGATATTGACAACAGCGACAAAAAAATCTGGAGGACCGTTATAGAGTTCCCCAGCTGTGATTGTCAAATATAATGTGATCCATTCGTTTTATACATTGCCGGGCTATAGAATAGTTTATGCGACACTAAAAACAGGAAAACAGAGGCAAACTGATATACTACTATAACAGGAAATTGAAAGGATATAACGAAATGAATTCAAATAAAAATATTTTCTTTTCGGTCGATTGAATAGGTTCAACTGCTTCACCAAAAAAAATGCAAGAAGCAGAATTTTAGGAGAAATAATTTTGAAAGATGCGACAAAGTTTTAAAATAATTTAATGTATTTATAAATTAGTAGCTGACTTGTCTTGCGTTGCTCGGATATACCATGCATTTTCTGGATCCCGACAATAGCGCCACCTATGTTTCAACTATAGCCATAATGTTAATAGGTGAACACAAAAAATATCGACAAGTTTTAGTTATGAAAATTATATATATAGTAGTTCACTGCAAACATATCTTCTCCCTTAACCAACCTGGATTTCCAAGAGGTAGATCAACAACCACCAAAAATTAATAGAATTTGTCTCTGGTCCCCTATGCGTATGCGCTCTTGAAAATGATAAATAAGTTGCGATAGAAAACTAAATTTTCGTTCTCACATTAATATATTTAAAAACAAGGCTTATTAAGGTCTCGGCTTCTTTAAACAATGGTCTACAAATGTCCGATCCCTATGTATTCGTTGACGAAACGCAAAATCTGCCGAAAGCATCGCCGCCGTCCGTGAGAGTGTGCAGGAGAATCCGAAGCAGGCGGTCAATGCCAACATAGCCATTTATTTATGCGCTAGTCATGGAAAATTAGACACTTCGGAGGCGCGCCACCAAGAGAAGCCGCGGCGAACATTTAAACGATGTTATATTCCACACATAATGGCATCAATAGGCCTTCCAAACAAATAAAAAATTGATGATATCTCACACATACTTTGTTTTATTTAAATTTTAAGTTAGCTAGCGCTTAATAAAAGACACTATAGAATATGCTAATCAAGTCTAGTCACCCTATTCAATTCAACCCTTATAATAGCAGTTCAACGCCTTGCATTTGCTTCTCTGGTCAAATAGATTTAATCATCCACAATATTCAACTTCCACTATCGAAAGAATACCATTAAAACTACTCTTCCCTTCTCTAACCTTACAGGTTCACCAGCTGGCCTAGCGTTAAGATTTCGACAAAATCGGTAAAGCCGTTTTAAAATTCCAAAGTTAAATTACAAAACCACATATATATATATGGAGAAGAAATATAAGGTGTTTAAGTGAATCGTCTTAGCCAAAACTAAGAGAGCTATCAAAATCTGTTTGTAGGAGAAGTGCGCCTTGAAAATGTTTTAAAAATCATCTAATTATTACTTATTAGTTAATACGAATATGTCATTTGAGTGCATCACGTAACATCATCAGAAATCAAGATTAATAGAATAGGTCCAAGATGCCTTCCCTGAGGTACACCATCTAATTAGTTTTGAATCAATGCGTTTAAAATACTTTGCATTTAAGTTTTTTGGTTAGACCTAACTGTTTTCGTTTTAAATTATATATTTAATGATAACTACTAATATCTAAACTAATTACACTTATTAAAGTTCACTTAAAGCTCACACAATTATCTACGACTTTCAGTTTCTGTTCGAAAATCCCATAAATTAATGTCACATATGTTATGTGCTGCTATCTAGATCCATTGCATTACCTTAACTCAATTTCTCAAAACAAAGCAGTCATTACTGTCATATATATCTCGGAGTCATTAAACTCGCTTACTAATTAGATCTCTGATTCCTATACACAATTAAAAGCATATTTTTCTTTTAAATGTAATTTTCTTCTATTTTTTTGCAGCCAATTAATCTAGTTGTGCGTCGCCTCATGTCGTTCAAATAATTCGTCGATTGAGAGGGAACACAGACGATGAATTGCAGGTCATTTGTTCGTCTAAAAGTCTCCACACAGTGGCTACCGCATATCATTTCTTCCCATAAAAAACACGTTCTACGTGACTCATCCAAGTTTGTAAAGTTGGATACTCTTAGATATATCAACCCCTCTATTCCACATAAAAAAAACACGAAACCCCTCGGGCAACTGGGCATTGCTATGGAAGAAAAAAACTTCTCAAGCAATCAAATTGCACAAATGGCACAAATTATTATTATTGCTTCGTCTAGCTTCGAGGTTTTTATTGTGAAAAAAAATTGAAGAAAATACTAAAAAAAAACAACCACGCTCGTAAAATGTTCAAGTAAGTCGTGTTGTTCGGCCGCTCTTGCCATGAATTTATATATTTTTCTGCGGTTTTGTAATACAAATGAAACAGATCCACACCAGAAACTTGAAGAAGAAAAAACAACAAACATTACACTGGTTTTGCCATCAATTGTGAAAACTTGTCCCCACTTTTCTCAATAAAGCTGTCTTGTATTTATGGCCTTTCTCCTCATTACGCACTTCTTTAATGCCTTATTTATTTTAACTAGGGATTTATGCGTTTCTTGTTAGGGTAAGTCGTGGATCTGTTAACAAAAATCCATTGACCTTGAGTTTTAAACAAAGAACAATCCATTTTTCAAAAGCCGGAAACAAAGCTCCGTTTGTGGGTATATGGAACAGTTCCGTTGGTATGTTGGTTTTAATGCCGACATTTATTTGTAAATTATCAATTTCGCGTCCGACTAATAGATTTTATTCCGACAGGTAATAGGATTTTTTTGTATATATTAAACAAGCTTACCCGCCCGGCGTTGCTCGGGCATACCATTTTCGAAAAAACGACCCCTGCGTAGCGCCACCTAGTAATCAAAATAGCCTGTTACTTCTTACAAAATTAGGTAGCTATCTGCTTGTGAAACGCCCCAGCGGTACCAAGAGGTGATTAAGATAGCCTTAGTAACTCCTTACAACATCAGCTACATGCTGTGAAAGTCCCGTCAAAATCGGGACATAAATAAAAATAGAAAAACGACTCCAGCGCCACCTAGGGTTTATTCAAATAGCCTTACTTACTCCTTACATTATCAGCTATCAGCCCCCTAAAATCGGACCATACGAATTTTCGAAAAAAAAATACCACACCTACTAGGTAATAGCCTAAGTTACCTAGAACGTCAGCAGTCTGCCAGTCAAAAGTCCCGTCAAAATTGGTGCAGCCGTTCCCGATATTAGCCGAGACAAACAGACAGAGAGCCAGACAGAGAAAAAATTTAAAAATTGTGTTTTTGTTTTGTTTGTTTTTGTTGTGTAGTATATACTTTCATATGCATCTTGTTAAAGCTGTTATTTATATATTAAAAACAGACATTTTAATTTATGTATATAGATTCCTTGTACAGTTAGTGTGTCGGACTGCTAAGCGAAGGATCGGGGTTCGACTTCCCGTTAGAGCCACTTTTTTCGGGGTACTGCCTCTTGCGAGGAACTTACAAAACCTCCCAGAATAAAATTTGTTTTGAAAAAGTACATCCCATGTAGACTTTCGGACTCGGCCTGAAGAACAAAGTTGATATCAGCTCTGGCGTTGATTGCTGAGCCCAGATGGACAAAGTCCCCGACGACTCTAAAATTATACCTGTTATGGAGTTATTTTGTAGGTGTCTAACATCTAAGATCGTGCCCTTGGTGTTGGTATGAGAGTTTTCAACTATTCTGATTACTATGATGTTGAAGAAGTATCATGGCAGCGCATCACTTGTAAATGAACTGTCTAAACTGATATAAACTGATATAATCCTCTAAGGTTGTTGGCGATTGCGTTAAGATGGTCACACATTAAAGCAGAAAATATCTTTAACGCAATGTCGAAGAAGACAGAGGTATAGTGCAAACAATGCTGAGGCTTTATTTGTATTAAATTTTAATATAAATAGTCAACTTTACATCATCGAGTGGATGAAGGAAATGGTTGTTCTGCTTTTTCCAAATAGAATGGTTCATTCTGAATTCCGATGTCGGTTCATCACCGCCGTTAAACAGGCTGTAAAAGTGGTTCAATGTTCACTTTTACTCAGTATTGGCGCGTATACTCCGAACCCTAATTCACGAACGTCATGTTCAACCAAGCAGTGAAACATCACCAGGAGGATGAATTCAGGAAGAGGCTTGAGAACATCAAACCGGGACCCGATGCCTTCAAGAAAATTAACCAGTTCGTTGGAAAAAAAAACACATTGCCAGATACCATCAAGATTCTGGAACAACCCCAACCGGTAAAGCAGAAGCTTTTATGTAACCAATGATCCTTTTATGTACAGGTTAGCAAGGAATTTTCTTCAAGCAACAGGCTGAAGTTCCACAGGATTCCAAGTTGGGCCTCATACTATTCAACATTTATTTAGCTAAACAGCCTACTAAAATCCCAGGGACGGACTCAAAGCTGTATGCTGAAGATTCATTAACATCACTTTCATCAGAAATCGTGGCCATATAATATAATGGATCATATAAAAAATTTGTGGGAATGCTAACTCAAATGGAGACTGAAAATAAATAGCGATAAGAGCTATTTTAACTTATGCAGAACGTCAATAACATAAGGAATAAAAGAGGATTCGCATCACGCTGTGATAACATCAGTATCAAGATTTCAGACAACAAAGTGATAAGGACAAACAATAAAATATTTTGAAGTTTTTCAATTTTTCCTGAAATCCTTCCTTGGTGGGATATAAGTCTCAAAATCAAATTTGGAACTTAGAACCCACTCCAGTAGGAGCCCCCATACCTATCTCATTGTTTTTACACCCTAAGCTTTAACACCTTTGGAAGGCGCATTGCACTTTCAAAAGTGGGAGATAAGTCACCTTGGTGGGAACGTAAGACTGGGACCTATGTCCCTGTGCCGTACCTTTCATGTGACGCTATTTGAATTTTTCCGTTATGGCTTATTGGATTTCAACTAAAGTTGCTGAATAAATATGTAAATAATTAAGGTGTTTACTTGTAAAGCCTGACATTATGCTTTAAAGTGATAAAATAAGTGGCGCAATTCGTCAAAAAAATGTTGTACTATCTTTCTAACTTTTCTAACTACAGGGTAGATAGGTTATTTGCCTTTCATTCTTACTTTTATGAATTTTAATAAACTATCTCCATTTTAAAGTTCTCATATGGTTGCCGTACTGAGCATTATAAATTTTTAAAATTGTCACACAAATGTGGGTAGCGTTACCAACAGTTTATTCAGATTTCATGAACAGAAAATGTAGACGGTAACTTTTCAGCTATATAATTCTTTCAGAAATGTGAAAAAATTTAATTTTTTTTTTTGAAAATCATAGGAACGGTTTTTAAAATAACCATAACATTTTTTTTTAATAAAGAAAAACAATTCAAAAATGCAAACTTAAGCATAAAAATACTATACATTTATAAACAAAAATCTAATTTTAAAAAATTCACCTATCCATTTTCTAAATTTATTTTTTCAAAAAAAAAAAAAATTAAAAAAATATTTATATTTAAAAAAATATTTAAACTAAAAAAAAAGTATTCAAAATTACATATTTTAAAGTGAAATTTCTTAGGCTTGATTGTAATCGGATAACCAGTTTTCGACAACCGGAGAAGAAAAACAGGTCCTATGGGAGGTACTGCTTTTTAAACATTAAACCTTTTTTCACCAAACCAAAATCCACACCTACAATAGTACACTGTGTTTTTATAAACATTTTGGAGTACCTGGTAAGCATAGCTGTATTTTAACCATTTGCAGAAAAAAAAACAAAAAAAGTCAGAAAAACGGGCAGCGACAGCACCTTCTTCCTTAAACATAAAATAATAAGCTCTTAGAAAGCTACAATTGTGAAAGCTTCCATAGCAAAAACCAAAGAAAAAGATATTATAATTTCTATCAACGACGAATGGTAACCCTGAATCAGTGTTTTTTTTTTTAATAAACACAATAAGCGAGAGGCAAATTGGCAATCAGGCTCTTGTCTCCTCACAGCCGGGGAGCAGAGAGGCCATGGTGGAATATACGTGGGTTCATGGAATATTACGAAAACAATTTCAATGTGTCTCAGGGGTTCTGTTTTTTATTTCAGTGGCAATTTCTAAGATGAGTCAATTCAAACACTAGTAGGTACCCGTGTGTTTGAAAGCTCTCTTCTATAAGACCTGTATTGAACATATAAATTGAATAGAGTATAGTGACGTGCAGCATCTTGGTGCATCCTAAAAGGCATTTGCTTCCAGAATCAAGACATACTTAAAATGTACACAAAAAAACCATTACAAACTATGGAAACTACAAATCTTTAAAAATAAAACTTTCCTGCGTTTTGGCTGTGAGCACTATTTATGCAGCGATAAGAAACTACGTTATCCATATCGAAATACCAACAGTGTGTTATTAAAAACATCCATGACGAATTCAGTAAAAAATTAATTTTCATTATTTAAAAAAACTCCATTGCAAGCTTTAATTTCCTTGACTGATATGAATATTTTTCTTTTAATGCAGCAACAATCTGTTTGTAATAAAAAATTCTAGGCCCCAAACTTCAACTGTTAATCTGATTTATTATCATTTTTTGTAGAAGACATTAAAATATACCGCCCTCTTCCCTAACAATTTAAAATGTAATATTTTATAGATTAAAATGTCGCGCACTATCTCTTCACAGAGATACAATCCATCAAGAGACAAGTCCGATTATAAATGCAAATTAATGGAGACAAAAAAAAGATATTTTTTTAATGGCACTGTTCGTCATCTTCATCTTAAAAAAATTTAAATTCACAAAATTTTATTCATTCACTGAATTTGGATTCCACACCAGAAGAGAAGTCTGATGTCCAATATAAAGAAGTGGATATATTAAATAAAATTGTGTCATCATTTTATTTTTTTTTTTTGCGAATTTCCAAATTTAAATTTTTCATTATCATGCAAAACTGACTCATGAATTGTCAATTAATTACTCTCCAGGTTTTAAAGGGGGTTTTGATTGTTTAGAAGAGCTAAAGACTCCTCCATACGTTGCGATGTGTGCTTTGTGTTTTGCTCGAAGGAGAGAAGAAGATTTATTTAATTTTGATAAGGAAATGATGATGACAAATTAAATGCAACAAAAAGGTGTTTTCGTTGCTCGTAAAATTAATTAGAAATTGTGTGTGTTTTGTGATTACATTTTAAGGCAATAAACTGTCAGGTAATTTGAATTAGAATCTATTCTTGAGGGGCTTTGTTAGAGGCAAGCAAGAGAGTTGTCGTAAATTATATAGATGTAATGAGTATTAACTATTAAATAAAACCCATTCATTCGGAATTAACAGGGTCGTTCGTTTTGTAGTGTATTAGATGGAAGAGAAAGTGGAAAACTCGGTTTAGGAAATTTAGACAAATTAAAAAAATTATTGTGTGTATTTTTAATACACAACAACTAATATGTACCGTGAATAATTTTGAGTTTGAGTTTTAACACCTGCTTAAATGATCGGTATGGTCATGGCAAGGAGAAATCTCACCAGGAGGTGTCTAAAGTTGGTCGAGACCTCTCACCAGGTAGACTATTCCAAATTCGTGTTGTTCGGCAAAAAAAAAATTTCCGTAATTCGCGATACGTCTGAAATTGGGCTCAAGCGTGAACTGATGTGCATTCTGAGCGAAACTAGTATTAGGGGTAAAATTTTTAAGGGGAGGAATTCAGCTGGCTACCTTATGTAAGCAATTTTCTTAAAAGAAGCAATAAAATAAGGAAAGTCATGAAACAATGCGTCGGTGTTCGAGAGTGGCCATTGTTTAAGGAACAGTTCTTTTTCTTATCAATGTTCAAGCTCTGTTTTGTATTCTATCAAGCAGGTGCAGCGATATTTGAGAAGCATCTACCTAATCCAACGAACAAGAGTATTATCGATTTCAAAAGCACGCATTTTCGATAAGAGAGCTTCATGCCAAACTCTATCAAATGCCTTCGAGATAGGAGGAGGGGTAAGATGGGTCTCCTTTCTTAGGGACAAGTGCTATTTTCTATCTTCTAGGAAAGATTCCAGAAGTGTAGGAGCGATGGAAAAGCTTACGCAGTGGCAGAACACTTCTTCAGGGGGTATACCATCCGGGCCAGCGGATTTGTGAATATCGAGATCTTTGAGAACACTTGCTACTGTACGAGTGTGAAAAAAATCTTTCCCATGAAAAAATGTACATACTCAAGTACAGGAAGGGAAACGTTGCTGTGAGGGAGAGTAGATCTCATTAGCTCATTAGTCTCTAGCGATGAGCGTTGGAACCGAAGATGTTGAGGAGTTTTAATATTTTTATACAAATGACTAAGCAGTTTTACTGCCTTTGACATTTCAGAATTTTGTCCCGTACTTTTTCGTTTTGCAAAAATTTGGTTCTTTCAATAACGGAGTTGAATGAGTTCCTTACTTGTTTGTGTTTTTTCCGATTTTCCTCGGTAGGGTTATAGCTTTGTAGAATCGGAAACTTACTTCTTTGAGCCTGATAGCTTCCTTACACTCAGAGTTACACCAGACCTTTTATTTGGCACTGGCATCAATGTCACTATTGAGAAAGCATAGTGAACAGTTACAATTAAGGAACAAATTATTCAGTCTGCCCCACTTGGCTTTCTCGTATTGCCAAATAGTCCTGGTGGTATTTTTTTCTTTAACTGGATGAGTGGAGGACGAGAAATTTACTAAAATGACACAATGATTTGAAGTACCAAATGGAGAAGTAATACGAATGGTTTGTATATTAGGGTGCGAAGTAAGAAACAAGTCAATAGTATGGGCGACTTGCCCAGGAACATCCGGTTTTCCAGTTGACTCATCCATCAGTTGGATAAGGTGGTGTAACCCAGCAAAGAAATCGACATACCTTACTTCGAGTGTTGTCTAGCCAGAATAGCGGAGCTGCCTGGAATTGTCTTTCTCATGTTGTGGAGCGACTATGTAGATACACGCCAAGCACAGTGAACAAAACAGGTGATACATTCTGATGAAAGCATAGATAATGGAGAAGGTAGAATCAAGTGAGCAATGTCGCTGATTACCGAGACATCGAAGTGTTTGGAATCCCAGTTCCTCATACTCAAAGAAGGGCTGGTAATGTGCCGTCCGGAGTGATTTGCGAATCTTGATAAGATTGCGGACGAATTGAAAAACTGGTATTACAAATCTGACTGGAGGTGCCTAGTTCAGAAACGAATATTAGTTTTTTTTTCAAGATGTAAAATGCTACTCCTTGGTAAAACATGGCACAAGCTTATCCTTCACAATGATTATTGTTTAAACAAAATAATTCCTTATTTTACACATACATACTACTCCTCAACAAACATATTCTCGACTCACAGATTACAAATTAAATATTTAACAACCATCTTAAAGGTCATATTTCAAATCCCAAAACATCCTCAAACAGGATTGTGGTTAATGATACTTAGGAAATATAATATAAGGTATGAAATATACGTTAGGGGTGTTGGCTCTGAAAGGTGTATAATGTCAGTGTTTATTACCCGTAATACGAAGACGACGTCATTACTGAGCTAAAAAAAATTAAAAAAAAGGAATATTCGACCCAACCACGATTCGTAGAAAAGGACGCAAGAAGAGGAATCCAATCCAATGAGTTCATATACCTTTGAACAGCAGCCAGCGTCAAATGGATAGCTTAAAAAAAAAATAAGATGTGTAGGTAGGCATGTTTCATAACTACGACAACGTATCTGGGTAAACCTTTTTCGTCTACTGATTCTCCCTCTTTTGCGGAGACATTTAAATACATGACGCAGCAAACCAGGAATTTTTGTTTAGCCATCATTTAGAGAAATCATTTACAAAGGACCCCTTTCAAGGAATTATAAAAAAAAATTAAATAAAATGCGAAATATGTTAAATTTATTTAAATGTGTACATAAAAATGTTCAACATGAATTGAAAAGGGTAGTAGATCCTTGAAAGGATAAAATATGATGGTGGTACATCGAGGTTGACAAATAAAAAATAAACTACCTAGAGGACTTGAAATGACAAAATTAATTGTAAGCTTTGTTGTTGAACATATTTTATCAAAGGATCTTGTAACCTGTCCTAAAATATTCCTCAAAGCCACTCTTGGCTCTTGAGTAGGTAGACCATAGGGCCAGTCGGTTTTTGGCAAAGTTAAAGTATGTCCCGCAAATTCCCCTGTTCCCCACATTATTGCCTCAGGCACTCCAAAACAAAGCTCTCGAAACGAATGAAACATGTAATCAGATTATGTAAGGATCGAATTAAGTAATTGAATCGCTGCGGGATACCTTCTACGCCGCATAAAAATTTTATCACTTGACAGCCGAATTACTTAGCTACTTGAGTTTTTTTTGTTGTACTCAAGGAGCTCACTGCATGTCCTTTGAGAGGTTTCCAATATTTGATTTTGTATAAATATATTCATGTGAAGGTTTCATCTTATTTTTTATCCATCCCAGTTCTTCTCGTCGTTGACGATTGGGGAATTTCATTGAATTCTATTTGAAGTGGTTTTCTGGATATAAGATAAAGCACCTTTGCTACGTTAAAATATGAGAGAATCACCACCACCAGCACCCATCACTTAGAAAATCGGTCCATGTTTGACTTTGCAGCCTTACAAGGTCGTTTCGACAACAACGCCAATATGTGTTCAAATACTTATGTACTATATATGTATGTATCAAACTTAAGATCCGGGAAGTGAATTTCGTTCACGTTTATGAGCCGAATCACAAAGGGGAGGACTTTAAGGATTTATAGAGAGATGGAGGGTATCCTTGGGTCTTCTGTTCCCTGTATATCTTATCTATATGTAGACGTACATCTTTGCATTACAAGAAACAGAATCCATTCCTCCAATAAAACTTTTACTACAACAGCAACTTTGTTGGATGCTTGTTTCCGAAATACAAGTATCTGTCGAAAATGAAGGTAGGAATGTATCTAGACTGCTTTGTCTAGAAAACTATGTAAGCGACGACTATACAAAATTCATGGTATTTTTATGACGCTTTTTTTATTGCAAAAAATTGTTGAGGTTTGTGCGCGGTTGTTAACAACACGGTAAATTGTATACAGGGTGTTTCAGTTGAGAGTTGTATAGGAATGAAGTCTGAGAAGCGGTTTTGAATCATCCCTCCAGAAGAAAACAATGCTACTATCATTTTTAAAGGGAGTTTTCTTAATACCAACACGGCTTTTACAGTGGAAATGTAGTCTATATGCCAAATTTCTAAGTTTGGCGGCAATATCTTGGGCTGATGAAGGTCAGATATTTTCAAATTTACTTTTACAGTTAAGTTCATAATAGCTTTAAATGTTTTCATTCATCGAACTCAGTTTCAGAAGCTATCTTTGTAGTTTTTTTCTGGTTCCGCTTTAACTGCCCTATCAAACCGAACATAGCAACGCAAGTCGACTGCAACTAGCCATTGAGCCAATAAAACTGGTGGCCTTTACTAAGTAGATCCCTCCGATCCTAATGCTAAACCGGAGGGGCTCTGCTTCGCTCCTTGCAACGAAATCTCGTTCGTAAAGGAGCCGTCTATCGACTGTTTTGCGGCCGACGTGGTAGATCTACAAAATCACCGAACCACCCTCTATTAATCCTCGACTTTAAATAAAGAAAAGCCTAGAATTGGATAAAACTGCTTAAACGTGTGCTCTCAAAATATTTATCAATGTTATATTTATTTATCATTATCAGTCCCGATATAAAGCTAAAGCTCGTCGGGAACGGTCGCTTAATGTGCGTGCAAAAAAAAAACAAAATGTTTATCACTCGTGTCTGCGCATTATCACCCTCGCGTGTGCAAGAAATTTACCACTGGCGACGATAAGCCTTCCTCCATCCATATCATCTTATATTTAACAGTCACTTGCTACACACAACAAGGATCATATGATAGTGATAGATATTAGTGTAAATTCTGCATTTGGCACTTCGGACCATTGTGTCATTTCAGCAAATTTTTCGTCCTCCACTTATCCAGTTAAAGATAAACTTCCAACCAGGACCGTTTGGCAATACGAGAAACAACAACTGCGACGGCCTGAATAATTTCTTCAGTAACTTTAACTGATTACTATGCTTCCTGGATAGTCACATTGATGCCAGAGCTGAAATGATCACAAATATCATTCTCCTAGGGATGCGTGCTTTTATACTCACAGAGTAAAAAGTATCAAAGCCAAGATAAGTCCTGGTTTAACTCTGAGTGTAAAGAAGCTATCAGGCTCATAGAAGCAAGTTTCCGATCCTACAAAGTCAACCGTACAGAGGAGGAAAATTGGAAAAATCACAAACAACCTAGGAACTGATGGAACTCTGTTACTGATAGAACCAAATATTTGCCTGCCAAAAATTGCGGCACAAAATTCTGCGATTTGCTAAAGACAGATTTTGTCCGCCCTCGTGCAGTAGGAAGGGTTCTCAAAGATCTCGAAACACTCAAATCCGCTGGACCGGATGGTATACCTCCAATTGTTCTGGATTTCCAAAACTGGCAAAACCACTGCGTGAGCTTTTCCGTCGTTTCTACTTTTCTAGAATCTTTCCTATAGAAGATGGAAAACAGCATTTTTCCAGCCTGTCTCCTCCCCCTCCTCCTACCGACCCATAGCACTCACGTCCCTTCTTTCTAACGCATGGAAACGCTGATGAACCGTCGGCTTTCAGTTCTCGGTATATGTATCAACGACAATAGCCGTTGGAACGGTCATAATATTTGAGATAGCCAAAAATGCTCCTAAGTGCTTAGGTTTTCTGTATCGATACAAGATTCCTTCCTCTTCTGATATCGCTACAATCTATAAAGCGTTTATGCGCCTAATACTCAAGTATGATTCCCAGCTCAGGACAGGACAGGTGTTTCAAAAGTATCGCTATACTTGTTCTATTTAATACAAAACAGAGCTCTAAAATTGATAGGGATTAGAAATGTCTCTGAAACAATTGCCCGTCCCGAACACCGACGAAATGTTTTATATCCTTACTTATTTTATAGCTTCTTTTAGAAAAAAATGCTCACTCGAGGTAGCCAGTTGCATTTCTCATCTTTAAAGTAGTTCTCGTCTCACTAGGAATGCTCATCAGTTTACGAATGAGCCCAATTTCGGACGTACCGTGAAATATAGATTCTTTCTTTAGCCGAACAACACGAATGTGGAATAGTTTACCCAGCGAAGTTTTCCATTGTCATTTCAGTTTGAAAGCATTCAAAACCTAAGTTAACCGACATCTTATTAATTTCCTAATGCTTGCATAGTGTATTTTTACATTAAAAGGGCAAGACATTATCCCTTGTGGGCGGAGCTTTAAAAAAACAACACATTTTCATTCTTTTTATATCCATAGAACAACAAAGTTTTCAGAAGAAAAAAATTACGGTAAGCAACAAAAGATCTCAATTAAAATACAAGAAAAAATGCAATTTAAGCAAATAACCACATGAAATTAAAAAAAAAAAAAACAAAAACCGAAAACTGAATACTGAAAGACACCAGCTGCATGTGGGTAAATAACCCTCATTGTTCGAAATAACTGGTAAATTCAAAATAATTACGAGACCTACTCCAGACGAAATTTAATTGCGAAAGGTAAAGGAGCTGAGCGTATATGCAAACACAAGTCGAACAGAACCGGGTAGAGGGAAGAAAATATATATACACAGTATGAAGTACACCCAATATAAATGCACATTCAACATTGATACACAGTCTTTCTGTTTTTTTCTTTGAAACATGTGAACGCATTCGATTTATAAATTTTTAACGAATTCCACAAACACACATAATACTGGTCTGGCACAGTTGCATATGCTGTTGCAGACACGCATCCAACAGATAGATACGTTGCATTTAAAAGCATACATTATGTTGCACGAAATGAAGTAGGGGAGATACAAAACCAAACCAAACTGCTGCTTCCTCAAATCCTCTCCGTTCGGAAAGTGCAATATTCAAAATGCAAATAAACGACAGACAGAGTAGAGAACTCCAATTGGAATTTTGACTCGAGTCGACATTTAAGTCATTTACTCCTGTCATTTTGTGGAACACACCCACAGGCACTATAGGGTGTCACGTTGGTTTATTATATATTGAAAGAAGCAAAATATTTAAAAACTTTTTATAAATATTTTTTTTTTATATTTTTTAAACAGTTTTTTTAAATTTTGTTTAAAAACTTGTAAATTTAAATTCTTTGTCATTTACCTCACTTTTTCTTCATACAAAAATGTATGCAAAAAAGCTCTTAAAACCAATTTAGAATACAAATATCTGAGAAAAGGTTTTTTTTTAATCTAGTTTACCGTTAAAATGCAAAAAAAAATCCATAAAAAAGAATAAATAGCAAAATAAAATTTTCAATTTCGAAACACCCTGTATTCAAAGTACTCAAGCAATTGGCATTACAGGTTGGCTGTGCAACAACACAAAGGGACAGATTAAATCGGAAAGAGGGTACTTGAGTTCATACGGCCTTAGTGTAGGTTGAGGACAGATTAAATAATTGGACTCGTGTAATAATTCGACTGACAGTATGTTTCAAAACAGTGGGGAGGGGGCTTACGGGCACTGGACAGTAGTAGCGGCATCACCCTCTCAGAGAGAGAGATAAGGAGCAATTTACTTCTGTCCATTGGGCTACTTTTGAAATATTTAAAGTGTAACCACATGCAAAGTCTGTGTCGTTGCAAGCCACACTGGTCACACAAAATTGGAACAACGAAAGCGCACTCGTATATATCATCCAAACTGGATTGTGAACTCATATTCGACTTTCGCTTGAAGGCACCAACTTCAACAAGAAACAAGTACCACCAGTGGCAGGCAGCAGCAGCAGCAGAGGCAGCACCAGCATATTTGCAACAACTCTTGTGTTGGCTTTGTATGACTATTGAGAGTACAAAAACGGAAGGACAGACTAAGGGGGTTGGACTAAAAGCACTATTCAGTTCAAATAGCCCAAGAAAAGGAAGTTTGGTTGAAGGAATGGTTTTTTTCTTGGCATCCACATACTTTTCTTCTTCAAAAATTAGCTAAATTTTAATGGAAAGTAATTTTGGGAAATTATGTTGGTTTTTTCTTTTTCTCCGGAATTGGCATAGGACTTATTCAATTTTGGAGGAAAACATTTGAATAGATAAGTAATTTGATTAAATTGTTAAAATAAGTCAGGACTATGGTAATGTTTTCCTGGAGAGAGAAAAATCTCATAACAATGATTGTTGTATCTTCCTGTAAACTACATATACATGCAACTTATATATGTACATTGTACATACTTTTCCCAATCCGTTTGAGACATTATATGTAGCTTCAGGGAAGACATTATTGTTCGTTACACATTCAGAGAAAACCAGAGGGGATAATCATGATTTTGTGTTATGGTGTCCAAAAACACATTTCAAAAATGATACACATTATGAACGAGTTGTTTTATTTTGGAATTTATTCGAAGGGCTTCAAGCGATATCAGAAACAAAACGTCGGTTTATTGTGGCTATGTTGTGTATTGTATTATAGCAATTCCAGGATAATGACGTTGGAAATGTGTTTAAATTTTGTGTGTGAATGGATATAAGTTAGTTGAAAATTCGATTTTGAATTTCTTTACTTTTATGGTAAATGTTTGGATAGAATTTGAAAAACATTTAAATATGTATATTTCCAACGATCAAAATTCCATTACCGACACATAGACTTATTACCCCAACCAAACAAAATTTAGCTTTTAGAAGTTTCCAGTTTTTCGAATTTGGCAAGTTTGTATAGAGCTTGTATAAGTCAAACTTTCCAAAGGCATTGTAGTGGCAAGTTCTATGCAAGGCTTGTAGATAAAAGTTCAAAATGGCCTGTACAAATCTTTTTGAAGTTGTTGACGGAAATTTAAAAAAAATAATAACTGCTTTAAGTCAATGCAAGCTGCAACTTGCATAAAACTTACATATAAAGGTTTTATAGAACAAACTAATTATTCGCTTGTTGAAAAAAAGCAAAATCTACTTTTTTAAAAATGTTTATAAACGATCACATGGCGTACCTTCGAAGAGAACGTGAAGAATAATGTTTAAAAGTAATAAGTTTAAACTTTAAAGAATAAGGGGTTATTATAACATCCAAATCAAGCTATTAGCATTAGCTGTGATTAAAAGCGGTAAGGCCTTTTTACAACATCCTAAGAAAGCTTTTAGCATTTAGATCTCATAAAATGGCTTCTTAAGCCAAACTTATTACATTTCATGAATAGCTATTTGCTGCTGTAACACCTGTCAACAAAAGTCTTATAATAGTCAGATAACGTGCGTTATGTGCGCCAAAATTACTTGTATAAGGCCTTTTACTGTTTCTATAGCAGTCTGGAAATAGCTTGTCAAGAACCTTATACACGTAAAATTGTTAGTTGGGATAAAAGGAAAGAGTTACTATAAATGACGTTTAAGGAGTAGAGTCCAAAAGGATACCAGCATCAATAGTTTTCAAAGACTACCTCTTTTTATCAACTCCTACTTTGAATTCCATGTTAGTGAACATGGAATGAGCAGCGAATTATTTATGTCATTAATATTGTCCTAGAGGAATGGTCTGCCACATTCTCGAAAAAAAAATGGTCCGATGACTCTTCCGGCGTAAACAACAAAATATACAGTAACTATGAGCAGGTCTAATGATTCTTTTTCTATGGCTAATTTTCTATGCACCAGAAGCAATAATTTTGCTAAGGATACGCGTAACCGAAGTCAGCCGAACAATACACAGTCCAAATCATCGATGTTTTATTCTGCGTCTTACGATTCACACTTGCTTGTAACCGAAAAACTAATAAGTAGAAGTGATAGAGAGACCAAAAGGGAAACAAATATTCACCCGAGCAACTTCCCGCCGTACTAATATCGCCTGATTCCGCGTTAGAAATTTAAACAATCTCTTTTTGTTATGAAATATTTAGACATTATTAAATATTGTGTTGGGATAAGGAATTAAGTATTGGATTTTTCCGTATTCAGAACGGAACTCGGCTTTATTGGGTTTTCCTTATCCTGAAAGGGACTCGGCCGTAAAGCGTAGTATTTTCAAGTATTCATTGAACTGTTCTCAAGTTTAAAGTTGCTATCCTAATTCCTAACTCTAGAATCCGGCAAGTTTACCTCGGCCACGATACAAAAGCATCACATTGTTTGCTCTATCGTTAAGAAAGAGACCCTCTGAACTGCCAACGCCAACTATAGAGGGATCATTCTCTTCAACATAGTCTATAAGATCATGTCTGCTGTAGTCTCTGAGCGAATAAGTACATTCTTCAACAAGCTGAGAGATTCACATCATTGCGGGTTTATTTTAGAAAAAACTCAAGAACTTCATATCAATACCCACTACCTTTTTATCGAGCAATGTGGAGTTTTGGCGTCCTTGCCAAACTCGTCCGTCTGTTTAGAATGACGATAGAAAACGCAGGCTGGTCGCTAGGGTCAGTAAAGATCTCACCGACACCTATGATTTCAAAAAATGAATTAGACAAGGCGATGCTCTGTTATGTGACTTCTTAAACTCTAACACCAACACCAACATCGGAGTTATAATCTTTCAAGATTCCATCTATTTGCCCACATACGCTGATGATATTGACATAATCGGAAGAACACAGCGTGATGTTATTAGCGGTTTTGTGAATATTGAGACGAAACGGAAGCAGCGAAGATGCGTTTAGCAGTCAACGAAAGCAAAACCAAGTATATGCTGTCATCTGAAGGGACATGCGACATCGACTTCTTGGGCAAAACATTCACGATAGACAGCTTTAACTTTGAGGAAGTTAGGAACTTTGTCTACCTGGTCTCCATTATTAACTCATACAGCAACGCAAGCAAAGACATCAAAAAAGATCAACTCTTGCTGCTTCTTTGGGTTAAGAAGGCAATTGAGTAGCAAAGGACTTCTCGGGCACTAAGACCCTCATCATCCTAGTTCTTCTGTATGGTGCAGGGCAGGAAATTTTCAACAGTGGATGAGAATGCTTTTGGTTGCTTCGAGAGAAAAATTCTCTGGGTGCTTTTTTTTCCAAATGCATAGACGACAGGTCTCTAAAGTTGGCATGACCATTTTGAGCTGGACTAAAAACAAATATCCTATAATTTGCCGTAAATTATCCGTAAATTATCCGTGGAAAAAAAATTTGCCGCGAAGTCGAATCATGTGATTTTTCATGTACTGCTAACTTGATATAAAGTTAGCATGACCAATCGCGTATCTTTCTATAAATGGCACCTACAATTACCTACATAGGCTTAAAATTTGCCGTAAATTATCCGTAAATTATCCGTGGAAAAAAAATTTGCCGCGAAGTCGGATCATGTGATTTCCCATGTACTGCTAACTTGATATAAAGTTAGCATGACCAATCGCGTATCTTTCTATAAATGGCACCTATAATTACCTACATAGGCTTAAAATTTGCCGTAAATTATCCGTAGACAGATTGTCAAATCAAATTATTTTTAGGATTTTTTTTTTTTTTTTTTACTTTTGCTCACTTGATCAAGTTAGCAGGATCATAGGCGTATATCACTATACAGGATGATTCACGAGACATGTGAAAAAAGGTGGAGCGTGTAGGTTGGGTCAAGACAAGAAAAAAATTGTATGGGAGGGGGGTCTTCCCCCCCCCCTCTCCCATGCGTATTTCTACAACAAACGAGGAGAACATTTGTAAAGAAGGTGGCTTGAGGATAGTTTCTTTTGGAGATCGGCAAATGGTGGCCTTATTGGTCCTAAAGCTGGGCTTACTTCGTGCAGATTGCCAAATCTTTCCTTAATAACTTTACAAATTTCGGTTCTAGCTCGGTTGTCCTCGGTTAACTTTTTGTAAAATTCTTATTGCTGTAGTATCCGATCTCCATGACCTCGCGTGCAGCCCTGTTCTTCAGCCTTGTATACTTCCTTTTAAGCTGCATGTGCTTGCCGGCACACTTTATTAAACCAGGGCTAATGTTGTGGTGGCTTAGCACTTCGCTGGCGGACTACGTGTTGGTGATTGGGCAATGTTGCCACTAGTTCTTAATACTTGATGATGGCTGAAAAGGATTTTTAGGTTATTAGAAACTCAATCAGAGGTCCGTACGGCGGCGTCACGCCGAAATTCTTGCTTTACCTCCTAGTGGTGGTCCTCTCACCAAAGCACCTGGCTCTTTCTTGCGATTGAAGCTGTCCGGCAACAAGCTTGCTGACAGTACTTCCCCTTCTTGGCTTTGGTCGGGATACCCGCAGCTGTACTTTAGCTTAAAAGAGTAGTGATCCGAGTAAATGTTTGCCCCTGAGAAAGCTTGAAGACCCGTGGTAATGGAGCAGTTTCTTGCGTCGAACGCAAGGTGGTCAATCTGATTGAAAGTCGAATGATCAAGACATTTAATTACCATTCCCTATCGAAAAGTATGCCAAGCTCTTCTCAATTATCTAAATATTTCTGACAAAAACGCCCGAAAGGCGGAAATTTGTTTTCGACATTTCTAACCTACTTTTCCACAGCCGGGGGAGTGAAAATTCTTAGTATCCCTGTTATCTAGAACTGACTGTCATCTGTACGTGCGTCGCATTGCTCTGCGTCGTCGTCGTCATCACAGTCACAGTTTTAATCACTTACAACTCGCCCATTAGAAGCACAATTTTAAATGACCAAGAGTCAAATTTTCTTTATTCAATTCATCCTCCGGCACCCGCATGCCATCCGATACGGATCCTTCATATCCTCTTCGTTTCGTATAGTAGTCCTCTTCTGCTGTATTATACTAAAAGTGTTCACAGGCAATTTAATTAATTTCCACACAACTCGAAGCTTTAGCTTGGAGGAGCTTCAAGTTGGAGGAGCTCTGACTTTGGCTACGACGACGGCCATACTCAGTCCAGAGAGTCATCCTATGTGCGAAACGTAAAATTGCAATTTCCATGAAGTGAACGCCTTTGAAACTGATACTCAATCAACTGGAAAAGTGTTATTAACTTTATCCGTTGTGAGAAGTGGTAGGGGAAAGGGGGCGGGGGGGGGGGGGGGGGGGGGTACCTTACTCTACCATGGACTTCGCTCTAATGTTTGACTTGGCTTCAATGCTAAAGGTTCCTATACCTATATACGCCTTCTTCCCTTCATGTTTACCTTCAGAAGTGTGCACAGGTTTAGCCATAAATAAAATAGTTGTTGCCATATTGCTTCCGGACGGTTTTGACCTATTTTTCTGTTGCTTTTTTTTCATTCAGGGTTTCAGGGTTTATAAATGTTTTTTTTTGTTGTTCTTTTCTTTTCTTTAATATTTTTTTTGTTGTTAAATTTGTTGGGCTTCCTATTAAATGCTGAAGGCTCTAAGTTTAGTGTAGATAGTTTTTACTGCTTTCGGCTTATTTATTTTACAAGTGATTGGAAAATGAGTTTTTCTAAGAAGTCGGAGAGAGTTGTTATAGTTTGGCGGATACAAAGTTCCTTCAAAGGCTGCAGGTGTGATAAATATATAACTAAATGCAGCATCAAGTGGCGTTTCATATAGTTCCTGACCTAACCCAGTTAAAGGAGAAAAAAAAAGAAAAAAAAATTAAATCACGCAGCAGGCGTTAAGAATTCATAGCGTTTTTATGCTTTCATTTGAATATTCAAATAGTTAATGCGAAATGCAATCAAGGGAAGTGGTTCAGCAGTGATTGTTGGAGTAGAAACTTAGAATCACGAGCACAACAGGCTCAATGGCTTGAGTTCTTTTTTATTCCGAGTAAATCTTAATGCTGAAGGATTGAATTCAGTACATATTTTATGAACTACACGTCATATTTGCATGTAGATAGGCGCAAATTGGGGCAAGAATCCTAGCTTATCGAAATAGTCCTAGTTTATGCAAATGGCGGCTTATGCAATCGTTAATTGTTAAAAGTCGTTAGAAAGTCAAGACTCAAGAAAAAAAATTAAAAAACTCTTTTCAAGTTCATCATGATGCCCAAAAGATAATCCGGATGTGAATATTGTTCGCACGTTTAGTTGATCAAATAAAGCTCTTCCTTGCTTTAAAGCCGATTCCTTCTATCAAAAAACCTCTCTCAATATCATGAGAATTAATTTTTTTGAACAAACACATATGTTTATTGTATTTGTTTTTATAAGCTTCCAGAAATTGTTTGCGCATCACAAATAAGAGAAACAAGAAAGCATACATTCACAGAATAAGATAAACATTCTTAAAAAAAAATGTTTTTTTCATTTTTTTTTTATAAGAACAAGAGAAAAACAATTAGTGTTTTTTGGGGGAATTGGTTTTCGAATTGGCGCCTAAACTATGTATCCATATGCCTTCTCTAATGATATTTCAATATTTTGTTTCTCTGCGCCTTTTTTTGTTTAACCCTGACAAAAAATTAAAAACCTTGGAACGATATATTCCTCAAGAACGCGGAACGATTGTTTCCACTCGAATGTGGTATTGCCGCAGCGTGAGTTTCGTCGCATATTTTCCGGCCAACCAGCACCAACTGGGCAAACACTGCGGCGTTTAGCCACTCGCCTTGAAGAGACTGGGACAACACGAGGTTTTGCCAGGCGTGGCCGACCCCGGAGCAGAATTTCATTGCTGTTGCCGAAAATATCAAAGTTATATCTTACAAAGTGCAGCTGTTGGCTGTTGACCGCCAAACCCGTAACCTAGCATTGCATTTTTTTAATGCAACTATATGCTGCACGACACTAGTCACAAGCGCAGTAGATCGAGGCTTAGGGGACTATTTTCTCAATTAAAACCCACGGACGACTCTAGAAGTTAGAATAATTGTTCCCAACCTGGGTATTGAAGTATCGAGGGTAAACAAGGTACAATCTACTACTGCACCGCCCAAGTTCAAATCATAGTCATGTGTAAGACGTGAGCGCCTTACAGGGCGCGAGGTCTATCTACACAAATGTTCTCGCATATTGAGTAAATCACAGTCACCACGATTCTCCCACTTGGAAGAACATACATTCATTACAAAGAAAACCAGACCTAGTCCAGAAGATCCAGCTTTTGGTGGTAGCTTCGCAACCATGCAAGTCACATACTGATGGATTCTTAGTCCTTACTATCCGAGGCCTGACAACCTCATACTGCAATCCAGACAAGTTCCGCGCATGCAAAAATGCATTTATGGAACCATGACCAGCCAAAATGTTTCTGAGTAGAGTGATTTGTTTGTATCACACTTAATACCCTTCCGGCCGAAATTTGAGTTCACTGGTTCAGTAAAAAATGAACCAGCACCCGTTCGTCGACGAAACGCAAGATCGGCCGAAAACATCGCCGCTGTCGGTCAGAGTGTGTGCAGGAGAATCCGAGGTAGTCCATTTCGCGTCGGTCTTTCGCAGACCACAACAACGGCGGACATTTAAACGACGTTATATTCCACACATAGTGGCATCGATAGGCCTGTCAAACGAAAAAAAAATGTCGATGATATCTCACATACACTTTGTTTTATTTAAATTTAAAGTTAGAAAGCGATTAATAAAATACCATTTATAACGAAGTGCTAATCTACAAGCAAGTGCTTAAACCAGTTTAGACTTCACTAGACAATCTTTGTACACATTTCCGCTTGTAAATTAGCTATCTGCAATACTTCTCCATGGACGATAAACTAATTCACAAAGTAACTTACTAGCAGTCGGAAGAAAAAAGGAAGATTGGCGATAAGGTGATTGTCATGAAGTCCACTGGTAGTATCTCTGGGGTGCTTTTCATGTTTGCTCTAGGTCGAAAAATAATGGTACCTGTCATACAATTTTTAACAAAAAGTTTGATTTTCTCGAAAACGGTTTTTTCAAATGCGGTTTTATCGTAAACCATTATCGCAATTCCAATAAAATTTTGCACACAGGAAGTCATTTATAGTTTAATTAATATTGCATTTCAAATTTTTCAAAAACTTTTTTTCGATTTTCTTAAAAATTTCTAAAAACGCCGGTTTTCCAAATATTTTGAAAACGGATTGATTGAATTTTTTTTTTAAATAATTTTCCCAAATGAAAACTACTCAAAAAATTTTAAATATTTTTTTCGAAAACTTTTTCAAAAAAGGCCTTTATAAAAATGTTTGAATATTTTTTTGTTCAATATTTTTTACTTGCGATTTATAGATTTATAGGGACTATAAAGCAAGTTATGCATTCGTAAAAAAAATTCTAACAATCAGACATGACATTACGATGATAGAAACATATTTGAGTTACTGGCAAAATTCTGTCCGTCTGTCCGTCTGAACGGATGTATATATATACTACAGCCTAAACGATGTGGCCAATCGTCTTCAAATTTGGAACGTAAGGTTATTTTTGACAAATTTTTTGTAGCTCAAATATTAACGGTACCTGTCATATAACCGTTAAGTAAAAGCTTATTTTTTCGGAAACGGCTCAAAGAATTTATTATGAAAAAAAATCAGTGTACTATTGTACAAGATGGTTGGCTAAAAAAGTTACCTCTTACCTCCCATAGAACTGTTTTTTTTTTCTTCGACTTTCTCGAAAACTGGTCATCCGATTACAATCAAAATTGATATTCAGGAAGATGTTAGTAGCCTAAATAATTTTATTTTAAAATATTTTCGATTTTTTTTGTTTGGTATTTTTAATAATTTTCTTATTTTTTTTTTATAAAATTTTGAAAAGTGGTAGACGGATTTTTTTTATTCTTGAATAATTTTTTTTTATTTAAAAAAAAGTTAAATAAAAACCGTTGCTACGTTTAAAAAAAAATCGTACTTTTTCACATTTTCTAAGGCAATAAAATGGCGTGTAATTTTTCCGCTGAAAACTATTTTACGTATTTTTTCAAACAATCAAAAGTCAGAAAAATCGAATAAAAACTTTGAAGTTCTTTTAATATTTTTTATATTTTATTCGAAGCTGTGACCGCACATATGAGCAAGTACGTGCGATCCAGTCGTGCGATTTTTTTTGTTTTTGTGTTTGGTGCTTCTTTAAAAACACCGTTTATCTCCTGATGCGCCAGCTTAGGCATTTTTGGTGTTAAACGTTAAAGAATCGCTAGGCTTACCTGCCAAGCGGGGAGATGCTCCAGGCCTAGTCTACCCAATCGGTTAATGGAGCAAACACACATATGACTAAATGTACGAATTGAAAATTCGGTAGTTGTTGTTGCCTCAAATATAAATAATCCTTTTTATTTTTAAACAAAACTTCATAGATAGAGTGAAATATAATGTTCTTACATAATTTTAAACAAAATAAACGAAATCTACATTTCAGAACTAATTTTAATTAGACAAACAACAAGCCCCATCGTTTTAGAAATACCAATGACACTTCGATTAATAATATCCCACTCGTTTGCCAATAACCGATACTAGAGATACGTCCACTTATTACCAATTCCATTCAATATATTAGTCATCGAAGCAGGGTACCAAGCCTCTAGCCATTTGTCCATTAAATGCCTGCACATTTTGTCTGTTGACAGCCGCATAGTTGCAACTGGGTTAGGCAAAATTTGTCCAAAAATAAATACGCATTTCCTATGGAAAATTGTTGTTTTTGGTTAGTACAATGCTAGAGTGTCAACAAAATGGCCACTTTTTCCAATGTTCCAGTAAAGGGTATGAAAATGTAATGAAAACAAAAATCCATCCAGACTGGGAAGGAAGAGATCAATGAAAGTTTATTATAAGTCATGGACAGCGGACAGCGATGGAATAGAATTCTTAATTTTAGACCAGAAATAGATAAGAGAAAGAAAAACCCAGCTCCAATCGGATTATGAACATAGCCAGCCTACTCCTAAGCACCTATTTAGTTATGCCACGCACAATTTCAATTATTTAATTTTCGCTAGAGTGAGTTGCGTTGCTGGGATATGGCTTCTATCTCGCCAATTCCAAATGATTGGTCGTCCCATGCGTTGTGCAAAAAAGAGAATTCGTAGGTAGATGGATAACTGCGATGATGCGTAGAGATTGGAGAATGGTATGAGGGAATCAATGAAAAAGAACAAAGAAAATGTATTAAACAAAAAATACCTAGGATAGTAGGTACGCGGAAAAAATATCAAATAGTCTCGCTACAGTTGGTTTAATCCAAAACAAAGGTCAATGGCATCAATCAAGTTGTTCATCATAATAACATAAATATTACAAAAATAATACAAGAGATATGACATTCGAGATTATTGAGTGTTGAATGACGTCATTGGAGCGTAGCAACTTTATCTAATGAAATATAATGAAAGGAAGAAACATACATATTTTGAACTGAAAGACTGAAATGTGTATCGAAAATTCCGACAAAAAACCCAGCTCGATCGTGGATGACGCTTGTGAAGCTTAGGTATTTTTTTACTACGATAGGGTGTATATAACTTAAAAAAAAAATATTTAAACAACGACTACACTTTCATTTTAGATTTAAGCTTGATTCGGTTCGTTCTATTAATTTTTAAATTGTATGTTTTCTTTAGCTCTGATCGTTCAGACCTTCAAATTCATTGTTTTTTTTTTTTCTTGCCATGTTTAGGGCCCGCTCTGTGAGCTCGAATAGAATAACAGAGTAAAATTCTGAACAAAATATTTGACAGGTGAGAAATTAATTAAAAATCCTCAAAATATTTAAAATGGCGGAAAAGATTGATCGCTCTGGCGAAAAAGGTAAAATTCCGGAGATTAACATTATTCGGCAATTTTTCAATTTTTTTTATCTTCAACACCCTCATGGTCCATCATTAAAAAATAACTTAAATATTCTTCTCTTACAATCAATGTTGTATCGATTTTGTTGAAAAAACTAGTTTAATTTTCCGTGATAAATAAATTTGTACTCTTGACTTTTTTGGACATATTCATGCATGACAGATTAGTGCTCAAGTTGTTTCATAGTTAAATCACCGTTTGATCAAATTCTGCTCAGTGCTAAGGCTATGAGCTAAAAAAGAATTTTCGTCATTAGAAGTTGGTTATTATTGTTTTGTATTAGGGCTCGTCATTGTTGCTGATCACCCACCAATGCCGTTTTCGAAAAAGCAACGATTCAAAATACAGACAAACGATAACTTTTTGAGGATGCAGTGGAACCTGGTGAACCTCACGTGAGTTGGTTTCGACCCAAAATTAAAGTCCTCTTCCAAACGCTCCGAAGCCCAGTCAGCGAACAAGCGTTGCCTATGGTCATGAACTATGAGCTTCTGATATACTTGCATCTTGCATGAATTCAAGTCCCTACGCAAAAATCGCTTCTGCGAAAGCCCGAAATCTTGTGCACGGCGAGAATTCGATTGCATCGGTTTCTGTTGTACACTTTCACGGAACGCGGCAATGTTTTCAGCGGATCTTACTTCCTTTCGACGTATGTGAGAATGGTAGCTTATTAATTACCGAACCGGCTGCCCAAAATTTGTCTAACAAATGCTGAGGAGTCCAGCAATCATTTTGATAAAGAAGTTTAGTCATTTGAACGCGCTAATTAATCGTCTATTAGCCATGGTGATTTGGCATCAAAAAAACAACATTGGCGCCAAAATCTACCCGCGCCAATTGCAAAATCCTATACATACATCCGTACAACAAAGGCGGACAAACAAACAGACAGATTTTTGCCACTAAATCAAATTTGATATCTCTATCTAGAGAACTGGTTATCGGATTACAACCGAAATTGATCATCAAAAAGATGTACATAGGTAGGGCCCAGTATTGTCGCATTAAAATATTTTCGAATTTCGAAAAAAAATTCGAATGACAAATTTTAACAATCAAACATGAAGAAGTCTATTAACGGTACCTTTCATATAACGGTTTTTTTTAAATTTTTGGTTTTCTCGGTAACGGCTCTGGATTTCCGTCAAAATTTGTATTTAAAAAAATCTAGGCAGTCAAATTAATTCTGCATAAACAATTTTGGACGGGTTTCATTTACGCCCATTGAGCTTTTTTTTTTTTTGGTTTTTCAAATAGCCTATGTTTTTTAGAGAGGAAATGAATTTTTTACATACCGTAAGTATCGGTAAATTATCGTAAATATATTATTTCTCATCGGGTTAACAAGTACGTAGGCAAGGGGGATAGCTCCTAGACCGAGAGCCCGCAACTGATTTCGGAGTGCTGAATAAGTTGTCTCAGTCACTTTTGATGGAGCTGAAAAATGTATGTTAAGCAAACGCCGAAAACACTTTGTATCTCTTTCCTTCTAAGAAAGTTCTCTTTGACAAACTAAAATTGAGCAAGCAAATCCAAAAACATTTCATTTTTGACATTATTGGATTCGAAATAGGTACGAGTTTTGGTGTACGCAATTCATCAAATCAGTATAGGTACCTAAAACAAATTTTTGATAGGTATGGGAAATCATGCGCCCCCTACAAACCCCCTGCTTGGGGGAGTATGTGCGAGTGAGAGGATCATCCAGTCCTACTAAAATGGCATCTCTGAAACGAGTAGAAATGTCAAAGTAAGCCAATCGTGCAGTTTGTAGATAAAATAAATGACTTTTTCTGGTGAAAATCCAAAACTTTCAAAATTAAAAAAAAAAATAGAAAACATTGCTGCGAATTTCAAAATCTCAAAATAAGTCATTAATTAATAAAAATAAAAAAAATGGATTTGCTCAATGCGCATAGTGCAAACCTGAGCCAAAATTTTGTATAACTTTTTTTTCTAATTACCTAAAATTAATTTAATTTTTTTTTAAATAAATATTTTTTAAAACTAATAAAAAAAATATTTTAAATTTTATAATCACATGTACATAAAACTGCAAACCAAAATTTCAAAAAAAAATTCACATAGTGTTACTTTTCTACGTTAATGTTACTTATTTTTTAAATTTTATTTGATGATGTGACCGCACATACATATGTATATATGAGTAAATATACGTGCGATCCAGTCGTACAATTTAGTTGTAATGTAACTCAGTTCGCCATGAAAAATTAAAGAAAAAAAATTGCTTTTATTTTAACCACGCCTACTGAAAATATTTTAATTAAAATTCAATAATTCCTAAAAAATTTTACTGCGATTTAACAAATTTCAAATTGTACCCCAAATGTGACTACTGACTACACTGGCGGCAGATTCATAATTTTAAAATTAAATAACAATATGACGTACAATTTAATGAATGTATTTAAAAGATGGGGATCTCATTTTTTTTTAATGATATCAACCAAATGTCTTCCGTCAAGTTGCACACACTGTTCGAAACGAATCCTCTAAGATCGGTTGAATTATAACTATAAGGTCTCTTATTAAAAAAAGAAATCCATTAGGGTCAAGTTTGATGACCTCGGTGACCACGGGGGATGTCCACAAAGAATGATATATCAAGGAAAAATGTCACCAAGCAAAATTATCGATTTTTTCCCTATGTGGGTTTGTACCATCCTGTGAGAACGAAGCTTGCAGGTTCGACAAAAAAGATTTCGTAATCATGCACCCACAATATTATCTCTGTTGACATTCGTCGCCTGGCACCGAGCATTTTCAAAAAAAAAAAAGTTGGTTGTCTGTAAAGTCGGACATAATTTTACGGGATAACGTCATAAGAAAACATTGATGGCAGCAACACCAACATAAGCCCGTTAACTTACACCCACAAACTCGTTGTTAAAATCCACACACACCCCGATATCTACATCTACTTTCTACTTTAACAAAACTCCGCCTATTTTGTATTTCTTTTGCTCTTGTTCTTTTTGAAATATTTTGGGAGTTTGCGCCTGTTCTTTTTCATGTTCGCCTGGTGCATGCGATCGATTTTGGTTGAAAGAACCACAGTATCGCAGGGTGTGTCACTTTTCTTATCAGCATTATCAGCATGAGTCATGTTATTTCCTGTGTAGCCTGTCATCGATTTATAAGACGTTATCACGTCAAAAAAATCTTTAATTCCATTCATGAAAAAGTGCACCAAACTGTTATTTAGGGTAACGGATTCTTGGAGACAATTACCGTATAAAAGAAAATGAGCCTCAGGATCATCTCTCGAAAAAAAAAACAAATTCGCAGTCTAAAACGTTCCAACATCGTTTTACAAAAAAAAAATGTTGTGTAGTACAAAGTCATGTTTTCTATTAATATTCTTGAACGATTTAACTTCAAATCTTTAAACAGAATAATCGCTTTTCGATATTCTAATGAGGCTGTTCTTATCTGTATTGAATGTCGTTCATTTTCATGTAATCTCTGTTTCATCAATGTTTTAATGAGTCCCTGCAGATGGACTAATCTATAGTCGTAAGGTGTTCTTTTCGTGTCGAAGCAGTTACCCGGATCTTCTGTACCCGCAAAGGAATTAAATTCGTAATCGGTCCATCCATCCAATTGTCGAATTGTCAAACACCCCAAAACTACTACATTATGACTAAAAAATCCGCTCGATCGGTGATTTCAATAACTCCAGGCATCACCTCCCCGCACAGTTTATAAGTTTATAAAATAACCGTATTTAAAACCATAAATCTACCTCCAGACACCATGTACCTAAATTATCCAACATTGTGAACAATGTGAAGAGTATGTGAAGCGCTGGACAAACAAATACCTTTTAGATCCTTCTCTTGTCAGTCACAGTGATGCTTGATATCGTCATCCCAAGCACCAAGAATTTTTCAATTTTTCGCACTTGGAAAGTACTAATGCGATATCCATTCCCTCCAGAACATTTACCTACAAAAAAATCATGTGCATGCAAAGAATTAAGATCTTAACAAATGAAAGCTCTATCCAGCAAAGAATTTCACTTTCGGGTTCGTCACTAAATCCTACCTTACGTTACCTTAGGTGGCGCTACAGTCCGGGGTGAACCTGGGCTTCAACCAACAAGCTTCTCCAGCCAGCTCGTTCCCTAGCTAGCTGCCTCTAGTTTCGCACGTGGAGTCTATTGAGGCCCTCTTCCACTTGTGTGCGCCACCTGAGTCTCGGTTTTCCTCTACTGTGCCGTTCCTCTGGGGTGTATTCGAAGATTTTCCGAGCCGGAGCATTGATGTCCATCCGTTCTATATGACCCAGCCAAATGATACGTTGAATTTTTACTCTTTTGGGTAGGTCTGTGTCGCTGTTAATATATACGGGACCAAAAATAACCCGGAGAATCTTTCTCTCGAAGCAGCCTTAAGCGTCCTCATCCGCTTTTGACAACGTTCTTGCGTGTGCACCTTAGAGCAGGACTGGGAAGATGAGTCTTATAAAGGACAATTTAGTTGCCCGAAAGAGGGCTTTGCTACTCAATTGACTTTTAAGCCCGAAGAAGTAGCGTTTGTCAAGTTATTCTTCGTTTGATTTCAGTGTTGGTGTTGTTGTCTAAGTTAATAGCAGAGCCCAGGTAGACAGTCCCTAACTACCTCAAAGTATTAGCTGCCTATAGAGATGTTTTGTCCAAGAATGCGAGTTAGGTGTCTCTTCTTGATGACGCAGCATACACTTGGTCTTTCCCTCATTGATTGCTAAACGGATTGATTTGACGGACTTTTGAAAGATCGTGCCTTTGGCGTTGGTGTGAGTTCTGCACTATTCTTTCAAGTATGATGTTGAAAAAGTCGCATGACAGCACATCGCCTTGTCTAAATCCTTAATTGACTTCAAAGGCGTCCGTGAGGTCTTTACCGACCTTGACGGAACAGCGTGCGTTTTCCATGATCCGTAAGTGAAGGATTGTAATAAAGAGCAAAGGACTAAAATCGCTTCCCTGTGGCTCTCAAACTTTGATCAGAAACCCTTCCAGCAGGCCGTTTCACTTCCGCATATGGATTTCAGAACTCTTTTTTTAAAATAAACTCAGCAAAAATGAGTCAACCCACCAAAATGTGAAGCAATGAATCACCTCCCAATGCAAATGGAACCATTGTAATTGACCAGACATCGCAGTCGTCGTTGTGATTCTGAGTATACCTACTTTTTAATTGTATAATTCGAAACAGGTCAATGGCATCACCCATTGGCCAACAAATCAACGTACATTTTAACAATTATCGCCAAACATCCATTGAGCAGTAATAAAAACGACAATAACAATAACGACGACGACAAGTAGGTAGTTTCCCATAAAAAAAATGACGCATTGTCATAGTTGGCTCAAGCCAGTTATAAGAATCAACAAAAAACCAACCATATGGATACAGGTAGGTAAGACCACCAAGAACCAACAACCAAACACAAAAATCTGGCAAATGTCCCAGATTTTTTGTTTGCATTTCTCTATAATAAATTCAAATTGTGTTAAAAATACAACAACCACAGCAACAAGCAAGGACACAAAGGACGACAGGATAACCCACCTAGGAGCAGTAGCAACAAAATAACAAGGAACAAACAAAAAACACAGAGATTAATGCAATTTGTCTGGAAAGTTTTTTTTTTGTTGGACTTTGGAGTCTTTAAACTCTGCTGAGGATGATCATAAGGTAACCGAAAATATAGAGGATTTTCTTTGGGAAAAAAAGGATAATCTCTAGAAAACAAGAAGGGTACTTACCGTTTGCGATGAATAAACAAATCGTCGACGATAAGATGAGTATTAATCCACATCGTAAGGACATTATATTGTATAATCCACAAATTTAAATTTTTATATAAAAAAAAGAAGGAAGAGCCAGGGAAGAGAGGACAAGAAGAAGGATCCTTCTCCGCTGTTGTGTTGTGGTGGGGTTTTTGTATTCAGCAACAATGTTGTGCGTTATCCTTTTTCATTTGATACGGTGTTGACTTTTTTCTTTGTTGTTATTTGAACCGAGAGCACAATATAGCCGGGCAAAAGGACAAAAGAAAATACGCATATGGCTCGCGTTAATTTTTGTTTTCAAACCAAATAATAAAAATTAAATTTAAATTTATTTCCCGCACGTCTGGACATCATTTTTAATGTTTCAACAGCTTCGCACGACTTTCAACAATAAACAATTTATTTTTCATATTTTCATATGATTTCCCCCGATATTACTGTTCTTATTTTCTATAAGTTTTTACAGAGGTGTTTTTACAGATTTAAAAAGAACAGGTAGGGGGTCAACAAGATGCTGTAAAACACACGAAATATTAAACGAACAAAGCCAACTAGGAGGGAAAACCGTGATTTTCCTCCACTAAATCCCAATTCAATATCCTTTCCAATAAATAACTTATGTTTATTTGGATGTATATTGGAATTTTTATTTATATCCAGTCTCCAGTGCCAAACTTGCCGTGTGGTAGAAATTTATGACAAAATCACCACCGAAACGGTGAAAAAAGCATTGGAAGGAAAATAATGGTTGCGGTTTGTTGTCTTTTTTTCTATGCCATTCTTATACCAATTTCTGAGAAAAAGTAATGAATTCTTTCTTCTTTGTTTTTCCTTCTTTTTTTTTATTAAATAAACAAGTTTAAACTCTTCACGGCGGGCCGAAGAGTAAAACCCATTCAGCAACAAAACAAATTAGAAAACGTCATCGAACTTAATTTTCTTTCTCTTTCTTTCTTCCTTTCGAATACAGGAAATATGATTCTTCGACACAAAGGAATTTATATTGAATTCACCACACACTTTACTTTTCTGAATGAAATTTTCAACAGAAAGTTAATAAACTTAAAGGAAAATATTAATAAAACACAAACAATGATTAATTTAATTTAAAAATCGCACACCCGACAACAAAGAACCAATAAGAAAACCAAGAAAAAAAGAACTCGAAATGGAACTTTTTTCCAAGAGCGAGAGAAGATGGAAGAAACTTTTTTTCTTCTACATATGTTGAACAGAGAGGACACGATTTTCTTTTTTATTTTCTAATTATACACATACAAACACAAACACAGTTAAGAATGGACAATATGAAAAAAAACGAATTCCTGTATTTTTTTTTGTTAGAAATCCCTTTTTAAGTGAAAATTGCAGAATATTTTTTCAGTTTAAATTAATTATTATTTTAGTCGCGAATGCAATTGAATCGCGAAAAACTGATTCAAAGATACAAAGAACGGAGCCGCCGACGGATAATTGCTGTTTTACCGACTTTCAGCAACACAACACTTCTTACAACCGAACACCATGAATTTCCCGACAAGACTGGCTTTGTGTGAAGTTGATTTGGACGGAGGAACAAACTGGAAAATGTTAAATTCACCACGATTTCATGGAAAGAACATTATAGTTTGGCACGAGTTGGAGTGAGAAAAGTAGTGTTTAGTTTTATTTGATTGTGGAATTCCAAAATTCCAGATTCCAGGGTTTGTTTGCTTTAAGATTTCAGCGGAGTGGAATCAGGATTTAAAAAAGCAAATTTTATTTAAGGCAGTTTTATATGAATTAAACAAGATTTTTTAATAATGTATACATATTTAACACAAGGAAGAAAAAAGAAGTAGGTACGCTATTCCATGTCAATTTTGTTTTACTTGTAGGTCAGCTTGTAAACTTTTTACAAAGGCTTAAATCTAAATTCACGAGAAATTTACGAAATTTCATAACGGTTAACTGCACCTCACAAAAATGACGACACGCATTTGACTTAAGATTGTCGTATTTGTAGTCGTGTCGTTTTGAAATCAGCATTGAACAAGAACCGGGATCCTGCCCAGGCCTCATTCTAGAAGTTTTTCCAAACATTTCGATTGCTGGCCGAGGCCATCTAGTTTCGGACCTCATGGCTTCAGGCGTCTTGGTATATGCCATCTTTCGAAAGTAAGCATGGGTTCCTGCTCTGAAATCAAATCCAAAACTTAATTGTTCGAAAATTGACAATTGGTACTCAGGAGACAGGAGTCCGAAATTCGTAACGGAATGTTCGAATTTTATAGTTTTAGGTTGCTTTGCAACATTTTCGAAAGATTCGAAAGCCGCTAATGGTGTCAGTGTTCCTATCGGAAACAACTTTCAGGCAGTTAACTTTCGGATCAAATTTCAGAATAAAGCCTATTCTACCATCTTGCCTTTTATCATAAGAATAACTGCAGAAGACTTTCCCAGCTGGTTTTTCTTCGTTCATATGAGGTGAAGGTGTCCACTTCACCGGAGTCTACCGAACTTTGTTTTTTCCACATTTGCTTCGACGTATATTTCATATAAAGAATTATTGTATCTCCTCCGGAATCATCCTCCCTCGTAAGAAAGCACAGCAGTATCGGATCCCTATGTGAGAAATGGAAAGACCACAGTTTCCTACAGCAGCAGCTTTGTTTTCATGGTAAGATTAGCTGACCCACCCAGCGTTACTCGGTACACCATACATTTTCTGGATCCAGACAACAATGCCACATTTTATATGGTGCAATTTTGAATCAAATCAAACCATATGAATGTTCGAAAAAGCGATTAGGTGCTGGGTAATTAAAATAGCTTGAGTTACTCTCTTTAACAACACCAACTATCTGTTAGTAAAAGTCCCGCCAAAACCGGTGCAGCCTTTTCTGAGATTATTCAGAACAAACCAGACAGAGAAAAATAATTTCTTTGTGTCATAAATACCGTGTATACCTTCATAACCATCTTGTGAAAAGATGTTATTTTGATATTAAAAACAGACACTTAAATTTTATTTATGTGCACCTACAGCGCCACCTGTTCAGAATTTTTCAAATTTTATTTTTCTAATTCTTGGCGTAGCAATTACGAACAAAACCCGCAGAAGTGAATATCCAATTAGGCAAAAATTTTCAAGTTTAAATCATCCGAACAAACCACGATTATCTTCACACCAGCGCCACCAAACGGTTCCAAACTTTACAGGAACACCCGTGGAGCTAACGTAAGGAATGTCTGAAAATTTTAACAAAACATAACTACATACACACATTCCCTTTTATATATAAGAACATTTCTGGATTTGAAGCGCTTCGAAGACTATAGTAGGTTATATTCTGTTCGATTTTAGCAGTCGCCGGCGTATTTCTTGTGCCGACTGCTCGACCTGGATAAGAGTCTTGTAAAGCTTGTTGACTTGAGAGCAAATATCTGGCTGGATTTGGTGACGATAGTTTCTCTTGTTGACATGACAGTCACTGATTGCTTTCTCTAACGTCTGGTCGACCATCCTTTTGTCGGATTCCATTATTATTTCTGAGCCCCTTAATCTCCTTTGGATCTTTTGTATCTCCTAATGCTTTGTGGCTGCAGCATGAGGTCTTCCTCTTGAAATGGTGGAGTCTACAATTCTTCCGTGAGCTGAGCGTTCAACAATTTAAGTACACTTCCCATCGCTCCACAATGCCTTCAGGATCGGTGATCAAATTTCTCTCTCCGTCCTTACAGTATGTGCATCAAGGTTTATATTGCGACGCATTTCTAACGGATTATGAGAACTATCGGGCCTGTTGCAGACTTAGCTTTTTTGTTCTTTTCATTTCACAGACAATGCTTTTCTCCCAGGCTGTCTTTTTTGGCCTGTGAAGTCTTTTCTCTGTTATTTCTTTGCTCTTTATATAAATGTTCATCTTCGCGGCTTTTTGTCCCCAGGACTTACTCTTCCCTCATCGAGCTTTTCGAGGGCGATTCCTAGCGTGTGACTTTAGGCTCACGTAGGGCAGCCGTGTTGATTCGAACATGAGCGACAAATGCAATACTTCTTCGCAGAGCAATCCGCCTTCGGAACTCTATACCAACAAGTCATTTGATGGAGATCAATAATCCTATAAGCGAGTAAGCATACCCGTCCGCATAATCAAGATATTTCAGGTAGGATGTCAGAGTCCTGCGTTTTCTGTCAAGGCTGCGCGCAGAACATCGCTTCTCATCAACAAAAACAGTATTGGCGCAATAGGCAGCCTTGTCTGAATCCTCTTTGGATTTCAAAATCATCCGACAACCTATGCTTCATAATTAAATTATATGGCTCTAATAATAGCAATTAACAAAACGGCTTGTTCGATATCGAGTGTGCCTTCTCTGACTTTTCCCTGACCAATTGTCGAATTTTCGCTGACCAAATGAAAAAAAAAATCAACTGCATTTAATTTCTGTATGCTTAAAATAAATCACTTGAAATTGAGGTACTTAAGGAAAGGTTTCCGTACAGAAAATAGTTTAGAGCTTCGCGTTGAGTTATTTAACTTCCACAATTTTCGGAATATTTTTTTTTTTTTTATAATTAACGCGCGCACTAGGGACTATTTGTTTCACTTTTAATGTAACACACTGCGCAGGCATTAGGAAGATAGGGAGGGGAGAGATAGGAGGTGTCGATTAACATTGGTTTTGAATGTTTGCACATTGAAATGGCAAGGGAAAATCCGCCGGGTAAACCATTCCAAAGTCGTGTTGTACGGCTAAAAAAAGAATCTCTATATTTCACGGTACGTCCGAAATTGGGCTCAATAAAAATGAAATAAAAAGTTTTCGATTTTAAATTAGCTAAACAAAATATTTTAATTTCAAAAAAATTAAAAAAATGGACCTCAAATTCTCAAGAGAAAATTAAAAAACTACAAAATTTTACGTAAGGGTTTGCAAACACACTGGGACGTAATTCAAATAACATAACCTAACAACACAATAAGTATTAAAAATCATTACAATTTTTTTTTGTTTAATTCTGTAAAGTAGTCTAAAAAATCAAACTACCTATATTACATAATACAAGATGATCTCTCTAAGAACGGATTGTACAGTTTTTTTTATTTAGGCTTTATTAAAGACCGAAATAAACCTAATTTTGGATCATTATTATTCAAAATTTAGAAGTTTTGTCCCGTTTGACTTTAATAAAGCCTAAATAAAAAAAATTGTACAATCCGTTCTTAGAGAGATGGGGTCCTAGCCCAAAACCATTCATTGGATGTACACTGCCATCGTCAGACCAATTCTGGCATACGCATGTTTCGTTTGGTGGCCTGCCCTTGACAAGGCAACCAATCTCAAATCTATGACAAAAATTCAAAGATTAGCGTGCATTTGCATTGGTACTACAAGTGCTTTAAGAACTACTCCAACCGCAGCCCTAGAAACTTTCTTCTCATTAGCCCCAATAGACCTTTTCATAAAGGAGCTGGTGGCCAAAATTGCCTTAAGATTAAGGCATTCAAGCAACTGGACAAAGGCCAGTATGGTCATAAAATTATAGAAAATTATATAGACACTAATAGATAAACCGACTATACTGTATCGCACTTAGATTTTAACACGGTGGCACTAACAGACTTTTCTACAAGAGAATGCTGGAGGGAAAACCGGGTCATAAATACAAATCATACCTAGGTCTATACAGACGGTTCTAAAACGCAAGCAGGGTAGGGTCTGGTATCTTCTCGATAAACCCACCAATATATATATCTATAAAGTTGCCAAACCTCAGTAATGTTTTTCAGGCAGAAGTGCTCGCAGCAAAACAACTTTTGTCTTTTAACCTGGAAAACAAAAACATTGATATTTTCACAGGCAATCGTTTCCAAGTCTAAATTAATCGAAGAATGTCGCAATAATCTGCGGCAAATTATTGAAACAAACCTGGTTCACTGCAACGTTAACGGAAACGAAAAGGCTGACGAATTGACCAAAAACGGTTCATCAATGGAACCAAGCCAAACCGTTCCCTGGGTACTTAAACCATTGGAAAATAGGAAAAAAAAAAGAATTCACGTATATTGCCCCAAAGCCGCAAACGAGAGATGGTCAAAACTTGATAACCGGCAGGTCTCAAGAAGTCTTTGGCCAAACATATCAAAGAAAAATACAGAATACAATAAAAAGCTAGGCAGAACGTAACTGTCCCTTTTGGTTGGTGTCCTGATGGGTCACAACTCAATGGGGGCCCACATGAGTAGAATGGGCCTTAGCACATCTAACTTATGCAGAGGGTGTCAAGACGTTGACATCACTTCCTTTGTGAATGTCGGAGAATATTTTTTCAACGATTTTTTCATCAAAATCTCAGTATGGTTTAAGGAGGCTACCCATAACTATTGACTATCGAATTATTACCCCGCTCAACCTAACCTAACCTAACCTAGAGCAAAAACAAAAATTACGTGGTTTTCTCCATGACCGTCAGCAACCGTTCCACTGTTGATCTGATGGCATATCTCACCGAACAGTGGAACAAATCTTTACATCGCTTTGGTGAAAGTAAGATTATTGCTCTTGATATCTCCAGGCATTTCAAAGAGTTTGGCATGAAGCTCTCTTATCGAAAATGCGTGCTTTTGGGATCGATGATACTCTTGTTCGTTGGATTAGAAGCTATCTTCTGGACCGTTCAATACAAGTTGTGTTGGACGGATTCAAATCTGATTCCCATAAAATAAATACTGGTGTGCCCCAGGGCTCCGTTATGTCTCCGACTCTTTTCCTCATTTTTAAAATGATCTTCTGTCTGTTACTTCTAATCCACTTAACTGTTTTGCTGACGACTCTACCCCCAGCTTTTCATATTCGTTTGATGATTCACGTCCTTCGCCTCCGGACGTACAACTGCAACGGTACCGTATGTCAAGCTCATTAAACTCCGATTTATACAACATTGTCAAATGGGGTAATAGGAATCGTGTGAAGTTTAATGTTTCGAAAACTCAATGCTGCCTTCTGTCGTTAAAGCTAAACATACCCCCAATACCATTGTCCATGAATGGCACTTACATTGAAGAAACCGAAAAACTTTCAGTATTCGGTATGGGTGTCAACGACGACCTCCGTTGGAACGACCATATATTTGAAATCGCTAAAAATGCTGCTAAGTGCTTAGGCTTCTGTATCGGTGTAAAAAGTATTTTCCCCTTCTGATTTGGCTACAATTTATAAAGCGTTTAAACGCCCTAAACTCGAGATAACTCTCACCTCAGGGCAGGTGCTTCGCAAACATCGCTTCAACTGCTTAATAGAATACAAAACAGAGCGGTGAGATTGATAGGAAATAGAACTGCCGCTGAAACAATTGCTCCTCTCGAACACCGGCGACAACAATTGTGCACGTCGTATCGTCGTAAATTTACTTTTCCGTGTTACGTTTTCGTTTTTTTTTCTTGCCAATTTTAACCCCGGTAAAGTCGCTGCGCATAATTGTTGCCCAATTCTGGCCTTTACTCCTTGCTCGGTTGCTGGTTTTCGATACCATAACAAGTCGTGTGACGCAACCGCAACCCTTCGCCGAAGGGTTAGTGTTTTTTTAAGTTTGGACAGAGTATGACGAAGGATTAAACTACAGGGCGGGCCAAAAGAAGTCATCCATCCGATGTTGTTTGGCTCTCTTCTTTTTCTAAATGAAAAACTTCGATTCTGTTTTTTGATTATGTTTATTTGAACCTTTAGAATTGTATTGGTCAAGTCGAGAAGATAATATCGGCCAAATGGACGCTGTCACAATTGATTGTCATAGGCGCTCGTTTTATGGCATTTTTCATCACTTCAGCGAGAACTTCGGGCGACAGATTCTCGCACTTGTGTCGAATATTGTCCTTGAATGCTTCCAGAGTCTTAGGCTTGTTCACGTAAACACGGAACTTCAAAAAACCCCAAATAAGTCTGAAACGGTTAAATTGGGCGATCTTGCGGGCCAGTGCAAATCGCCAAAACGAGAGATGAGGCGACCCGGGAACGCCACCTTCAGAATATCAGTTCATGTCGGTTCATGTATCGGCTCCATGGCTTGTTCACTTGTATTCTGCATCTGTTTAGTCCACAAATATCAAAACAGATTTGACATTGGCGGCCACTTGCAAAAATGAGAGCATCTTCCAATAGGGTGATTTCTTTTTGCCCACCTTGTACAGGGTGCGCCAGAGAAACTTACTTATTTGAAAAAATTCCCGCGCGGTATGTTGGGCGGGTAGAGGGGCAAGAGGGGGCGCATCTGGAGGGGGAAGTTCCCAAGTTTGTTTCTCCCTCCAGTCAGTTGCCATCATGCTCTGGTCTAGAGAGCAGCGGGCCTTCGCAGTTGAGAGCTTCTTTTCTAACGGTCGCTCACTTGTTGCTACGCAACGTGCCTTCAGCACTCGCTTTGAAATTCCTCCTCACAGACTCGTTCCTGGCCGTAATTCGATTCTGTCGTGGGTTAACTCATTTCGGGAGTGTGGAAGTGTCGCTTAACCCAGAAATGGACTTCAACGGACCATCAGAACTCCGGAAAATATCGAAAGAGTGAGGAAGTCAGTTGTGCGTTCTCCCCGGCGTTCGGCTCGCAAACACGCAGCTGCTATGGGAATTTCTGACACCACTGTTCGACGAATTCTCCATAAAGACCTTCAATTTATTTGAAATCCCTGGTTTATGTCGATCGACCACGGACCATAGCACACCTCAAGAACAACATTCGCGACGCCATTGCCAACATACCGATTGATATGCTGCGAAGAGTGGATACGAATTTCAAAAATCGACTTCATCAGTGTATGCGCAATGGGGGTCGCCATTTATCCGATGTCATTTTTAAGACTGCATAAAAAAAAAATTGGGATATTGTATTCTCAAATAAAAAAAAATTTTAAACAATAACTGAAGTACTTTTTTTTTATTGACCTTTCAAATAAGTAAGTTTCTCTGGCGCACCCGTTATTTTAATATGAAAAAGATCAATTTTGAGAATATTTTCCCTGACCGGTTTTGAAATTTTTGTTCCCTGGCTTTACAGTCGAGTGGACACTATGTAGATGTTCTCTTCAATCAACAATCTTTGTTTCTCTTTGTGATGCGGTTGCACATTGATATCAGTCAAACGATTTGAAACTGCAGCAAAGTGCTTCTTCCATCTTCTGAGCTTGCCCTCATCCGAGCTGAGCAAAGAGCTGTCTTTGTCTTAAACCAGGTGTTGTTTTGAGCTGCTAGGACCAGTCAGCTCCTTTGTTATCCTAAAGAAGATTCTTCTGTAGTTACTATTTGCAACATCTTGATTATGCTTGCCTCGTCGCACACTACAGTAAACCTTTATCTTTTTCACACAGTACGAAGAATCCAGCTCGCATCTTTCTTGTACTTGTGCAGCTGATTGATTCGTACCCAAGTTAACCCCGAAAGCTTGTGGTTGCATATCACAATTAAGATGGATTTCAATATCTTGATTCTGCTAAGGTCTACATATTTTAACAGAGAATTAAGGACTTTCCACATAAGAGCGACCAACGAACAAAGATTGAACGAGCATTCGTGTATTTTCATATTTCTTTCACATAGCACAAACAATTCGTTTTTCGAAGTATGGATTGTATATGGAACGAGAATAGAGTTTGGCAAGTGGCAACTGCAAAATTAAACAATTTAAATAGAAACAAGACATTTTTGATTATGGACCTCTTCTGTCCCGTGTGTTTATAAATAACTTTTATTATTTTTATTAATCATAATTGTTTTACTTTTTTTTCTGTATATTGTCTTGCAAACAAAAAGTGAGTTTATTAAATTTAAAAAAAAAGATGAAGAAAACTACTCGATCGCGGCCATGCGAATTGATATTTTTATAAGAAAAAAGAAAATTTAAAGTTTACTTTTCATTTCTAGAAAGATATTCAGAGTTATGGTTGTTTTTGTTGGGAAAATCCGATTCCATCTGAGATTTAAAATGGTTTGGTATGAGTTTATTACTTGAGAGCATTTTAAATTCAAATTTCACTGTAAACCCATAACCGTGGTTAAAAAAATATTTACTTAAATAGCTAACAACGCGACGAGCTGGTTTTTTGCCGGATTTGAGAAAATTAATTTAGAAAAAAACGATTTTTTCCAACAAAAATCGCCATACGAAAAAAAATCCATTACAAAAATGTCTGCATGAATATGTCGTGCTTTCCACAAACCCACACTTTGTCTAACGCTTAATGCCCCAGGCATTGTTACTTGGAACAGGAACACGTCTTTGTCCACTTTCACGTTGAATGACTTCCATGATACTTTGAGCAGGCAACCAGGACTGTAGAAAAAAAAAAAATAAAACAAAATGATTCCTTGTAGATAACACGACCTCTTACCTTCTCCTTAAAAGCCGTTGCAACAACATTTCTATTCGGCTCTGAATCATAGGCAACCGATTCCACCCCAAACATCTCACACATCTCATGCACCAATTGACGTTTCTCGCGATTCATAGTCGGGAACGAATGACTGCGTGATTTTTGCTTACTTTCTTTGGCCAATTTGACGAGAGTCGTCAGAGAATCATGAATACTCTTTACCAGAGTTGGATCTTTCTTGGCAAATCCACGAATAAAATCAGAATATTTGGTCAATAGTTTCTGTGGCAGATCGGGATTACGTATTTGCAAGCCGATGGCAAGGCGTCGATTGCGCTCCAATGTCCGACACTCTTCGTTGCATTCAAGGCTAAGAGAAGAAAAGAAAACCGTTATAAATATTGAATTCATGGATCATTGGGTGTATAGTTTGCCACTCACGCCTTATTACTGTTGATCTTGGCAGGCCCTAGAATATCCCGCAACTCGATGGTGTTTCCTCTCTGAACCTCGGCCATGGATGAAGCAAGCTGTGCGGTTGCAATACGTCTATATTCTCTTGAGAAATCTTGGCAAGTCCTTGTCTGCTTCCGGTTACCACATTCACATGTTATTTCCACCTTCAAACAGCAATTTTACTCAGACAAATACAAACCAAAATATACTTTTCCTCTTACCAACTCCTTACAAGATGTCTCTGGACAATCTCCATCATGACACGGAGTCATACACTTGTGTCCACATCCCGAACGAATAGTGGTGCAACTCTGCTTGCAAACCTCACCGGCAGCTTGACAAGCTCCCTCATGACAAGGCTTTATGCATTTATGTCGGCCACATGACAGCGGTTTATTGCATGCCAGGCCGCAGCTGAAGCTCTCCTGGATGCATGGAATGGTTTTACGTTGTTCGTGCTGTCCGAAGCACCATTTTGTGGTGAACATCATACACGGCGGACAAGCAGCCGCCGAATGGCAGTTATGTTGAACTGGATGCTCGCAAGGATGCTGACGCGAGCAGGGTCTCTTGCACACTGGCTTCTTTGTACCACACGGAACTGGCGGATAGATTACTTCTGTGCCGCACTCACAGTACAATTCTTCAAAAGAACTCCGATAGCATGGAGGACAATTTCCCCGATGACATTGTTGGTCACACTTGTGTTTGCCACACGACAGAGTATAATTACATGGCATCGGACAAATGTGATCAATATCGATGCAGCACTCTTGGTTGCATTTATGTTTACCGCAGGAGCGTTTTTTGACGCACCGCTTCTTGCAACGAGCATCATCGGCTCTGGTTGACAATAGACGGCATTTTATCATCTGATCCATGTGGCCACAGCGACATTTTACTGCTGTTTGCTTGTTGCACGGTGGACAATTACCCAAATGGCATTTGCTTGTGCAATGGTGGGGATGGGCTGATTTGCCGCAACGCAATGTCTTGTTGCAGATACCGTCGCAGACGGGAATCACATCCAGACAAGATTTACGTTGCCCCAAAACAATCGGCATCTTTCCACATGGGCACGAAGTAACCATTTCAGGACTAAGTTTGCATTGTCGACACTCACCGGCATGACAGCAATCCTTGCATTTGTGGTTGCCGCAACTCAAGTCTCGTGCACACGGCTTGCCGCAGGAGTAAGTCTTCTTTTCGTGCGAGTCCCGAGTACAAGCCACCTGTGGAAGGGAATATAAAATAAAAAAAAAATTACAACAAAATCGAACGTTACACTCACCTGCCTATCATGCTTTCCACAGTGACACTTCTGGTCGACTTTATGCTCGCACGGCTTACACTTGCCCTCATGGCACTTGTCCTGGCAGAAGTGCAACTCACAATTCAGCAACTTTTGGCAAATTTCTTTGCAATCAATCGACTGCTTCAAATAGCACTGCATTGTCTTCGAAGTCTTGCCACATCCACACTCTCTAGTTACATTCGCCTGACATGGCGGACATGGTCCAGGATGACACAACAAAGTGCAAGCGTGCGCACAACCCTCAATCCGTCCGCATACTTCGCCACAAGAATGAGCTATGTCGTTGCGATTCAATTGTGGATTCTTGATGTTGCCACAGAAGCAATAATAATCACGTGGCACGTTCTTCTCGACATTTTGACATGCTGGACAACGCCAACCATCCTCAGACTTGGAACTCGAAGCCCATTTGATGATGCAATTAAGATGGAATATGTGATAACAGTTGTGGCATGACCAGACCGAGTTGTGACTCTTGATTGATTCCACACACACCAGACACTCCAGACGGCGTCCTTCGATCTCTCGTATGAGTTTCTCACGTTGCGATAGCTTCTCATTTTCGGCATGAGGTGGTGCGGATTTCTTGGGAGATGGTTTCTTTTCAGGCGAAGCCTGTGGGCTGTCCTTTCCGTTCTCCAGAGTGTACTTCTCGTCCCTGAAGGCATTCACTCGATCTCGATTCCTGTTCCAGTCATCACGACGTTTGTTGCTTCGATGATTGTCATAACGTTGATTTCTCTGGTAGTCGCGACCATTCTGGCGACGTGAGGAGGCACCAGCTCCTCCAGAACCACCACGAGAATTGGTGTCGCGATTCTTACTCATTGCGCCGGTATAACGTTGCGGCTGAGATTTTGTAGGATCTCCATAGCCCTTGCTAGTCGATGGACCATTAGCATTCTCCACATCAGCGGATTCTTTGGAATTCGACGAGTTTCCCTGTTCGCCTATGGAGAGATTCGAGAATCTGGGAACGAATTCAGCGGCGTTTGCATGAAGATTTGAATTTGAATAGGAGTTATGTCTTGGCTCAGAGTAGTTGTTGTATGTGGACAATCTGCCAGAGCCTCCTTCTCCATTCATATAGTAAGAGTCGTCGACTTGGTGCTGCTGATAACCACCATAGGCACCTCCGTTGTAATGGAATGGATTCGACGACGATGATGCCCGATCGATATCACCATTAGCATTGCCAGAAGAGAAAGCAACACCACCACCTCCGCTGCCTGCTCCTTGAACGAGGTTGTGCTGCATCATAAATTGATTGAAATTAACGTAGTTGTTGTTATTACTTCCGCCTCCATGTCCTGCGTCATGGTAACGTTGATGGAATGCATCAGACATTATGTGGAGTGCTCCTTATAATGTTGGCTTCGTATTCAATTTGGTTCTACTCACACACGGGGGAAGGGGTTGAAAGAAAAAAATAAAACCTTAAGGAACACCCAGTGGCGTTCCTTTGAATTTCTTAAATAAAAAAAGGCCTAAAAGGCCTTCGCGGCCTCTTTAGTTTGTGCTCAGGATCAGCTAAATGGTTATGAGCCGAAGTCCCACTTGGGTGATGAAATCTAGAAGAACAAATATTTGTATCTTTTATGAAATTCAGAAACGCAAAAATATGAAATGTCACTTTTTTTTGCAACATTTTTTTTTTGACGCGTGTTTCGGTAGGTTAGGCAAGAGATTAACTTAAGTTTGATATACATTTTTTACTGTGAAATTGATGGTTTGGGTGACAGATTTTTAATGGAAATTATAGTTTAATAGTTAATTAATGTGAATTACTTACCTTATTTATATTTTTTTTTTACTAAAATGCTAGTAATTTCGAAGGGACAAAAGGAGGAAAAAATCAAAAAAGATGGGAGTCCAGCCAATATTAGAACTAAAGTGAAGTTAGATGTGGTTCTATATTGAAATTTCTAAACGTCAAATTGGCGGCAACATCTAGTGGTGAAGTTAAGTAGTTGAGAAGACAGGTGAGATTGAAGAGGAAGTGAACCGATTAGAATGCGTTTATTTTGAAATTTCGAAATTAGGGATTTGTTGAGATTTTCATCTGATTTTCTTCATTGTATACATTGTATCATTGTTTATAAAAAAATATTGTATAAGAAAAAAAAACAAACATCTTTCATCTGCCCATAGAATGCAGGTAAACAAAACATGTGTTCAACATCAGGTTAATTTACCTCACCACATTTTTCCCTTTTCTTTGTCCTTGTTCTTTCTATTTCATAAGTTAAGGGTTTCTTCTCTCTTTGTTCGTCTCTTTCAACTTACCGAGTTATTTACTCCAATAGCCGCGTGGAGTGCCACGGTCCACACGTCGCTATGGTAGTATTATAGCAGTTTATATACAATTATTTTCTATGGAAAAATCGTTTCCTCCACCGAATTCCAACTTCAAAATCGTATGCCGGCGTTTATATGAAAAGTGTTGCGTTATTTAATAAACTATCATTCACAACTAATAACTTGTAAATATATGACGTCACAACATCTTTATTATATACTATCAAGGTGGGTGTTTCACCTAGCGTCATCTAGTTTCGCTATCTGGCTATTTCTCAGTGTAGACTTTTAGTCGGGGAGATGAATTCAACACATATGCAATGTTAGAAAGAGACAGAACGGGAAAAATGTATTTAAAGTGTTAGCAGTCAGAGGAAAACAAACCATCGACACTTGTTCGTGTTATTTGTAAATCATTTGCGTATCGCTGAAAACTGGTATTGGGGGATGACGAAATATTCACACAGGGAAGGAGTGCAAAATGGTTGACATTGCATTAAGAGCCTTAAGGTAAAAGATTTTGATTTTTTTTGCCAAGGAAAATCTGAAAAATGCAAACAAAAAGATAAAATTAAATTCTTACATACCTTCACAACATTTTGCAAATTTGTTGAAGGGAGTATTTGTAAAATAAATTTTTGAGTTTCTTCATTTTGCGCAACAAACGTGACATATGTACCATTAACTCAACTAAACAACAATATAATTAAAACCGACAAAAGAGACAACACTTTATGTAATCTTTCAATATTGGATTAAAAAAATAAGGAATCGACAAAAAACTTCTTAAAAAAAGTCCTTATTACGGGCGCCCTATTTTTTGAAAAATAATGCGCTCATGATTTTACTCTGTCATTAGACAAAAAAGAAATAATTAATGGCGCAAAATTTTAAACATCATTCATTTTAGCAATAAAACCGACTCTAGTTAAAGAAGTTCTTTAGACACGGGCCCTTGTTTAACATTTTCTCAATTTTAAACAAGATAAACAACCCTGACAACTAGTGTGGTGTGTGGTTACGTAACGTAATGTAAACAATTTTTTCCAGGAGGTCAATTCCAGATATGTGAAAATATGAAATAATAATACGTTGGAAGTGTTTTTAAAATTAACATAGAGCCGACCTTCGTTTTATATTTTGTTTTTAGAGCCGACGCCCATTTTAAAATTGATTTAGAGTAGGTTTTAATTGTTTAAAATTTTGCGCCAATATGTTTTTCTTATGCAGCTTCCCTAGCAATATACATCACTTACACTGTATGTATGTATAATGTATGTACGCAACTCATGTTCTGTATCTTTCTTGATTGGCATGGATTTTTTGGAAGAATTTGCAAATATGCTTACCATGTTTAATTATTATATCAATTTTTTTAGTCCGCAAAAAATTAATTTGAGTTGAAGTACCTACCTAGTTACTTATTTTACGAATAAAACACATTTATTATTTATTTAAGATGTTTGTACCTATGTATGTTATTGCTTTTGAGTATCTTCAAAAAATGGTTAACATTTTTCGAGCCGTAAAATAGAAATTTGAAAAATAAAAATTATTCTGGTTGTTTTTAATTTTTTTGAAAGAAATGATCAAAAGCAGTAAAATGCCGTTTTGAATAAACATAACCTTTTACTGTTCTTTCCTTCAATAGAAATGTTAATAGGACTACCTACGTTTAAATAAAAAATCAATTCCTTATTACGTTCGAAATTGACCAATATACCCACAATTAAAACTGTAAAATGTCAAATCCGAATATGGCAACATTTCTTGAAAAATGCGAAATCCAAAAAATAATTGAAAACGCACAATCTTGGTTTGCTTACGAAAAATTAAAGGAAAATCCACAAATTTTTGTTTCCCTTACTCTACCATACCATAGGTCTAGTGTCACTTTTTGAACCTTTCACTCGTACTTATTATTCATTATTCCTGCAAATGCTTGTAATCGTTCTAACTCATACATTTCTGAAAATATAATATACAACCTACTCTTTCATCATTATATTTCATTCTACTCTCCAAAACCCATACAAATGCATATAAAGAACTACTGCAGCGCTATTACGGCAGTATCTCGCTAAACTAGATGCTGCCTGATGTCAGTACTATAGATTTCATATACAATGATGACAGTTTAAGCTTGTAGTTGTAGGCATCATCAAAGAAGGCGGAAGATTTCTCTCTTTATAATATTGATACTCTATACTTGTGACGCATCTATCTCTTTATGATAAAAGGCATTCAAATCAATCTTTTGTGATTTTTAACAGATTTTATAATAGATTGTGGCGTGTTGAATACCAAAAACTGTTTTTGTAAGAGATTTCGAATTTTTTGAATGTTCATAACAGATTTCGAAGAAGAATTCACCGCACATTGACACACTGAATACATAAAACGAAAATCAGAAAAAAAAAATTCGACAGCTCAAGCTTTGGTATAGAAATAAATTAATAACAGAATAAAAGATGTCGCTGAACAAGCTTAAATGACACTTCAACACGTTTTTTGACATATCAACAAAAATCGAAGAACGCACTTCGGATAACGCCGACTGTCAGTTTCCATAATCAACCAGATTCTCAAACTAATATGAAAATATAGTTTTATATTAATTAACACACATATTTTATAGCATGATCACAACATATAAATAAGTAACTTGTAAGGAGTCATAAACTTTGAAATAGAAACAATAAAACTAATTGGAGACTACTCAACCTGTTTTCGAAACCAGACTTCGATTTTGATTTCTTAAAAAAACCGAAGAAAATGGAGGAATTATTTTTTTTATTACATAAATACTTTAAAAATATGCTAAAAACTAAAATACAATTAAACTGAGAAATTCAAATTACATTGTTAAAATCACAAATGTCATCACGGGCTTTTAAATTATATGCACACATTTTGACAGCTAGCAGTGGAATGGTATTTGTGGCAGAACCATTGATTGACGTATCATTCGGGTTGATAGGACAGGTGGACTTATAGGCGCTGGCACCTGAGGCTGAGGCTGAGCTGAAGTAGCAGAATACTGAACCGGTTTGAATTGACACTTTTTCGCATGAGTTCGCATATTACTTGATTGCGTAAAGGCTTGATTGCAATTTGGATGCGGACAGACATAGGGTTTACAGCCTGTATGATAGTTGAGGTGAGTTTTCAAATGATGTTTCTTGGTGAATGCTTTCGGGCAGATGGGGCAGTTAAATGGTTTAATACCTGTCAAAACAAAAGCTTTAGTTATAAAAAAAAAAAAAAAGAGATTTAACTTACCAGAATGTAATCGATGATGAAGTGTCATATTGCTGCGATCTGCAAAAGACTTCCCGCAAACTGAACACTGATAGGGCTTTTCACCGCTATGCGTCCGCATGTGTTGTTTCAGTAGCATTTTTCGAGAAAAACGTTTTCCACATTCGGTACATTTGTGAGGCTTGACTCCGGTATGGATGCGGACGTGCATATTGAAGGCAACTCTTTGATTAAATGATTTCGGACAATAAGGACATTCGTATTCCTTTTTATTTCTGCAAAAAAAACACATTTTTTAAAGTTTGAATTAAAATATCTGTCTGGAGAAAAAATATGTCATTTGCGGACACTAAATACGTTTTCAGGTTGAATGTCCAACTAAAAGAGTCATGACCAGGCATGTCCTACTGTCAAAACTAGGCGAACTGCTTAGTTTCTTAAAATATAATAAAGTACTCTAAGAAACATCTATCACTGTAAAATTTCATGTATCAGAGCGGTTCAAAATGAAATATCTCATACTTAAAAAAACTCATCGAAAGAATAACTAACAAGACAGGACAATGATATGATGAGACGATTTTACTGTCCTTCTAACACATCTTATTGGTATTCAGTGATAAAAAATTGATTTCTGATTACAAACCCAAATTGTTTAATTGGGCAAACTAGGATTTCCAATGAGATTTCAAAGAGATTTCGCCGGAGTCTAGTATTTCCAGCAAAAACTTAAGGGAAATGCGGGGTTTCCGCTTCAAGTCTCAAACGATGAAATCTTATGCTCGAATTTTAGAAATTTCTTTTAATCAACACTCTGTGTAATAATTGGAAATATTCTGGATTATGAGGACCATAGTAAAATCAACGTACGTGTCTGTCAAAATGAAGAAACAACCGAAAAGAAGAAACATGAAAACTAAGTCCACACATGACCTACTGTCAAAATCACATGTAACACATGACCAAAAATTTACTTACCGATGAATTTTCATATGACTACTGAGGTATCCTTTATCATTGAAAGTCTTTCCGCATTCAGGACACTCAGCTGCGAATTCTTTAGTTCCTCGATGAACTGACAAATGGTATTTATAATTCCGCAGCTGAGAGAATCCCTTCCCACAGTCCAGGCATTCATATCGCGGGGATTTATGAGTCTTTTCATGGGACTGTAAGAATAGAAGCAAAATCAATCTAGGTTTTTATTTAAATATTTAATGAAAAATTCAAAACAATTCAATTAATTTCAAATACCAACGGTATTTTTTTTTTTAAATAAAATTTTTTTAATAAAACTTAAAAAAAAATATTTAAAATTATAATTATTAGGTTTTGCAAAACCAACCTTAAAATTATATAAAAGTTTTCTTGAAAATTGTAGCAGAGTTTTTAAAATAATCGCATTTCGAAATGACAAAATTAAGTAATGTCATTAGAAATCCTCGTTTGTCAAACCGAACAAATCTTAGATATTCAGCTGTCATTTTTTTCCGCTGAATACAACAAAATCACATCACATTGTTCTCTTATTTATTCTCCTTGTAAATTTTGATATGTGAAATCTTCGTGTTGGTGTGAACAAACCTTTTCAAAATCTTGAAATTTCTACCGAAACCCAAGTTTTTAGGATAAAAATTTTTGAACAAGAACAAAACAGTAACCGGTATTTTCGAAAGCTGTTTCGATACATTAAAGCATGTTTGCAGTATTTATATAGATGCATCATCGTCGAACTCCACTTAATATTTCGTTCAGACTATTAAGTGAAAGAAAACTTTCTTGGTAATACAAGCGTCGTATTTCTTGAAGAATTGGACAGACGGCGATGAAGTGGGATATATCTTCGGATTCTATTCTGTTACATAAGCTTTGTATATACACTGCATATAGTACTATCATGGAGCATCGTTTTTTAGTTCTGAATCAAGTCGCAATGAGGCGTGCTAAAATTGCCAATTGGTGTGAATATAGAATAAGTACAGACAACAAAAGTTTATTAAATACTGGTAAAATATCGGTGAAGGTTCTAGTCTCCACTATTTAGAGTTAGTTCTGAATCAACCAGGAAGATGGCCAGACGAAAAATGACCACCATGAGAGTACTATAGAAAATGTATATACAATGACATAAGTTGCAGGTTTGCCGTAGATGGGTTCTATGTGGAATGCAGTTCGGATTGAGGATTTCTACTCTAGCCTTAAAAATGGTACTTTTAGCTTCGGAAGAGTACTTTATGTTGAAATAGCTTTCTTCAGTTTGCATTTCATGGTTGAGGTTTCTGGTTAATACTACGTTTTCATTAGAGTCGAAATTACCTCATTTGGGAATTAGCAGAAAAAGTGTTTTCATCTAAGTTTGCTAATTTCGTTTGAAACTTTTTACTTGCGATTATAGGTACTATGATTACAAGTTATGCATTCGTGCAGATTAAAAATTTTGAGATACCAATCAAACATGACATTACGATGATAGAGAAACATATTTGAGTTACTGGCAAAACTCTGTCCGTCTGTCTGTCTGTCTGTCTGTCTGTACGGATGTATATTGGACTGCAGCCTAAACGGTTGGGCCAATCGTCTTCAAACTTAGAACTTTAGTTTATTTTGACATTCTACAGAGGAGTTTTTAAAATTTTTTTTTAGCTCAAGAATTAACGGTACCTGTCATATAACCGTTATGTAAAAGCTTATTTTTCTCGAAAACGGCTCCAAGAATTTTTATAAAAAAAAAAATCAGTGTACTACTGTAGGTATGCATTATATTTAAGTGAAATAAAATTTAATATAGTGGGCTAAAAACGGTACCTCCCATAGGACCGGTTTTTTTTCTTCGACTTTCTCGAAAACTGGAGATTCGATTACAGTCAAAATGGATATTCAAGAAGATTTAGGTAGCCTGAGTAATTTTGCAATAATTTTTTTCAAAAACTTTTTTTTTTGTATTTTTAATAATTAAAAAAAAATTTTTTTTTGAAAAATCAATATTTTGAAAACGGGTAAGTGAATTTTTTTTAAATTTTGTTTTTAAATGAACGTTATTTTTGTGCTTAAGTTTGTATTCTTGAATTATTTTTTTTATTTTTTTAAAAAAAGTTGTTAAAAATAAACCGTTTTATTTAAAAACGGCTCCTACAATTTTGAAAAAAAAATTCACACTTTTTTACATTTTTTTAAAGGAATAAAATGGCGTTTAAATTATTTCACCCAATACATTTTAACGTACTTTATTTGAACAATCAAAAGTCACAAAAATCGAATAAATGCTTTGATGTTCACTTTAATTTTTTTTAATTTTATTCTACAATGTGACCGCACATATGAGCAAGTACGTGCGATCTAGTCGTGCAATTTATTAACTTGGTATCTTAAGGCAAGTTTGGGATTCTTGAAAATACAAAAATTAAAATAAAATCAACATGAAATAACGATCATAGAGAAGCCCAAGAAAGTTGGTGACAAAAAATTCTGTCTATTATTTCTACGTATAAATGTTAATTGTTTTCTTTCAAATGTCTAGGCTCCCACCGTGATAAGGCACATAAAACAAGTACGTGCGACCCAGTCGTGACCTCTTACCTCTCTATTTTCTTCTTTGACTTTTTATAATGTCAACTTTGACGTTTGTTATAGAACTTTGTTCAATTGTGATTCAATTGTTTTCAAATAAGGTGTGTTCGACTTCCCATTTCATAAATTGCAACCTAATTTCGTCGAAATGAGATGATTTCGAAATGTGATTTTGTATGGGAAATGAGATGATTTGGAATCAAATTTTGAAATTTGATACGAAATTAGCTCATTTGGCCTAATGAAAACGTAGTATAAGGTCTGGTTAAGTGTTGGCCTTATAGTTTATCATCTGCTTTTTGCTTTAATTGTGAGAGGTAAGGACATGTCGTGCGACAAATCTAGCTGGTTCCATTTTCTAAAAAGATAATCCTATCACTGCAGTGTCTTCTCCGGATGACTTTCATTAGGTAATTCGCCTGAGATTTCAGGTTACATGTATCGGGTTTCCCAATAGGGACGTGACAACTTTGAATTTAATTTGTGAACGCACCCATTCACTAGTCATCGAAATGTCATTGTCAATTTATTTAGTAAATTCACCTTTTTAATCGTCTGCCAATTTTAAAATTTTTCTACCGAAATTCGGAGTCGGTGTCTGCAACTTTAAGAGCGTTGATTTTTTTTATAATTAACACGCGCACAAGGGACTATTTGTTTCCCTTTTAATGTAGAACACACTGAGCGGGCGTTAGGAAGAAAGGGAGAGGAAAGATTGGAGGTGTCGATTAACATTGGTTTTGAATGCTTGCAGATCAAAATGGGAAAGGAAAATTGAGCCGGTTAAACTATTCCAAATTCGTGTTGTTCGGCTAAAAAAAGAATCCCTATATTTCACGGTAAGTTCGAAATTGGGCTGAAGGGTGAACTGATGAGCATTCTTTGCGAGACGAGTATTACGGGAGAAGCTTTTAAGGGGAGGAACGCAGTTGGCTACTTCAAGTGAACATTTTTTTTTTATAAAAGAACAGATAAAACAAAGAAAGATATTAAAAATTGCGTCGGTGTTCGAGAGGGCAATTGTTTCAGCGCCAATTCTATTAACAATCAGTCTTAACGCTCGATTTTGTATTCTATCAAGCAGGTGAAGCGATTTTTGCGAAGCACCTGCCCAGAGGTGGGAGTTATACTCGAGTTTTCCAGTGTGGAAGAACACCTCTTCAGAAGTATCGGGGGTTTACCAGCGGATTTGTGAACTCTTGCTACTGTACGATTGCGGAAAAAATCTGTCCCATGAAAAAATGTACATTGAATTTTTGAATTTTATCGCAAAATCTTCTTCAGTTACGAAGCTCATTTTTGGCTCAATAGGTTCGTCAATAAGCAAAATATGCGTTATTGGTCGGGTGAAAATCCACATTTGCTTCATGAATCACCAATTCATTCACAAAAAATAACTTTGTGGTGCGGTTTGCATGCCGGCGGCGTTACTAGGCCATATTTTTTTGTCGACGATAACGATCGTCACGTTACTGTGAATGGCGCCATGATTACCGATTATTTTCGGCCCAAATTGGAAGATATAGACTTGGACGACATGTGGTTTCAACAGGATGGTGCCACATGCCACACAGCACACCTTATAATCGATTTATTGAAGAGTAAGTTTGATGAGCTTGTTATCTCAAGAAATGGTCCAGTCGATTGGCTGCCTCGTTCGTGGATTTAACGCCTCTAGACTATTTTCTTTGGGGCTACGTTGGTTTATGCCAACAAGCCGACGACATTAAAAAAGCTCAGAGCCAACATTGAACGCGAAATATCGGCCGCTCCAAATGTCTGCACCCCGTAGCACATATGGGAAAGATGACGGCCTAGGAAGCATTTAAGATATATTATAGATGAATAGTGTGAATAGTAAGGGACTCAGTATGCATCCCTGCAGTACACCACATTGCGGTCAAACCACTTTGACAACTTCGAGCCATCTCAAACTGCTGCACTTAATGTAGCGTGGAATTTGTTATACAGCATAAGACATTTCAGACATTCTAAGCGAAACCAGTTTACAAATCAGAACCTATTTGTTGACTGTGTCAAATGCAGCCAGCAGCCATAAAGTCAACGAAATATACATACAATTTCTTATTGTCTCCAATATTTTTTTCTGGCGATGCCATGCAAGTCAAAACAGAAATATGATCTGCTGCTGCTGTTGAGAATCCAGGGCGAAAACCAGCTTGAAATATACTGAGATAATTAGTGCTCCGTCAAGGAGGATAGTCTTCAATGCAAAAATCTTTCTTAGTGAATTAAAAACGGAGATTCCTCTATAGTTTTCAGGCTGCCTCACATTTCTTTTTTAAAATATTGGAAAAATAAGGGCTTGCATAAAACCTTTAGGCACTCACGCAGTGTCATCAATTTTATCAAAAAATCCAATATTCAATTCAGTTTCCACGACTCATTTGCACCTTAATGGCAACGAGAATAAATAAAATTGTAGATTATTGGGCATCAGAAACCCACAAATATTTGTTGAACATTAAATGTATTCAGTATCGTGAAAAAGTTTGTAGTTGGCAATAATTGAATTTTTTGTAAGGCCAGAAGTAGGGAACAATCTAAAATTGTGGTTCCAAAAAGATGAACCGACAGCTCACACAGCTCTTCCAATTCCAATTATGCTGGGTGAAATTTTTGGTGATCAGATAATATCACGTATTTCTGATTTGAACTGGCTATTACGGTCGTGCGATTTAATTACTGAACCGATTTATTGAACATTTTGTACGTATTTGATCATTGATACTATGTTTCCACTGACCTGATTTAGTCAAATGATTTACAAATCCTGATAGGCGATGCCACCAAACTAATACGTGTTTTAGTTTGAAATGTATGTCAACTTTGTCATTACTTTCAATTTCATAAATATAAGTTTAAAACAAAAGTCTAAAAGCTCACCAACAAAAATATGTATGTATTTTCAACTTCTTTTTTGACAGTTTGATAGTTTTGTGTTTGCTGAATAAAGTGCTGAATTGTAAAACAGATGTCAGATGCATAATTTGAAATAAAACGTGCTTAAATCATCTAATCATCAAGTGGATTTAACTAAATCCCGACGGTGTGAACATGGTATAAGGATGCCCTTGATATATATTTTTTAAAATTTTATATTTAGGGCTTAAAATAACGGCACGAGCCATATTAGGCGCAATGGAATAGCTTATTTTTGTCGAGAAAATGGCAACGATGATTTTTATTATAGGATTATTGTAGGTTCTTAAATATAACTCTACAGAAAGTATCTATCGACTTTCTTGAATAAGGAATTATTAAATTGCTACGATAAGGTTGCCAAATAAATTCTGCGTAGAAACATCTAGAAAACATTTACAATTATAATTTATGGTTAATTTAAAAAAAACTATTGAGTTTACAACAGTTTTGAAACTAATTACTACATTTATATTTAATTGATAGATTAACCCTAAGAACTGCTAACCAAAATCTTAAAAAAAATATTTTTATTTCAAGAAACTCAAAATAAAAATATAGTTTAATCAAAACCGGTGTTACAATTTTCGAACAACTTTTTTCATTGATCAATTGTTGTTAAAATAAATTAAGATCTAACTAATTATAAAACACCTTTAACTATTATTTCATTGGTGTATCAAATTAATATTGGCATTTTAATACTAATAATAATTATAATAATGGTAAAATTAAATGCCATACAAAAATAAAAGCTTATAATTTGTTTCCCGTCGGAAAGACTAAAATCTTTGTTTACTGTCAAACTCACCTGCAAGGTTTCCGCACATCCAAATACTTTCTCGCAAATCGTACACTTAAAGCTTGTCTCATCTTCAATGTCCTTGCTTCTGTCGACTCCTTTAACTGCTGTTTTTACCAAAGCACAATTTCCAACACCCATTTCCGTTTCCATACCGACCGATTTAACTAATAAATTTTCAACAAATTCTTGTGAATTTACAAACCGAGCTGCTGCAGCAGCTCCAAACCAAACATTTGCCGCTGCAGCTATCGATAACGACGAATCATCCTTTGGATATAAAGGATACTTAATAGGGAAATTTAAATTCTTATAAAAGACACCACAATCATTACAATTTTGCACACTACTATTACTTGTCGTTGCATTGAAATATTTACAAACTCGCGGACGAATAACTTCACCATTATTGCAACCAGGACGACGAGGAGTTGTTCGGAAGCTCAATGCATGATTCACAAAAGGATTCATCATGTTAGGCAAGCAAGGGAATCGGTCGTTTTGCAGGAAATTCGAAAAACCATTGATACTTCCGGTTTTTGAAAGATCCAAAATGTCAGCCGATATCGTATCCTTTTTAGTGGTTTTCTCATTTCCGCCGCCGCCGCCATTGCCCAAAATCCGATTGATGCTAAAGTCCGTTATCCGTTTGTATTCCGTGGGCGTATCCAAACTTTGCACCCTCTGCAAAATGACATGTTTCAAACCCATTTTGACGTCTGTCATAATGGTGATCCCGTGTAACCGAAAATTATCCGTACCTCACTTCAAGAAGGCAATGCACACTCCAGATCACCTGTCTCGGTGGAAGTCAAAATCTTAAATGATTGCTGTTGACATGGACACCAGAAAGTGGTGTTGTCAGTGGTTGGTTTGGTCGCCCATCACAGCCACACTCAACAGATCATTCTCACCGTTCGTTCTGTCATAAAAACAAAAACGAACGAAACCTTTTCTCCCCCTCCCAGGGGTCCAGTATACCCAACACAACTACCGTATTTTGTGGAAGCTGTATGCTCGGTGTGATTCAATCTTGTCAACAGAATACTACAGCAGCGCTTTAATGATTCCGATTCGGATGCTAGTGGAAGTCGTGGTGGTTGATGGGTTTCTGGTGTACTACAGTACACATGATCTTACATTGAATTGGAAGGAGAGCGAGGCGAGGTTTTATTGCTCTGTTATCAGAGATACCTCACACAGGTGCGCGGTGAATGGACAATGGCCAAGACTTAAGAGTGACCAACATTGAGTGTATTTTCTGGGCGAGATGCGTATAACTGCGAATGTGAGCATAGCACAGACACATTCTCACTGCGAGTTGCAGTACACACGGAACACCTAACCTCTATGGCGGATGCGGAGTTCTGTTTTGTGGATTAACGTAAAGTAAGAACTCAAAGATTGAATACTGGTAGTCCAAGGGGAGGGCTGCGGTAATTAATGAGGGCAATAAAAATCTCTCATCGTTTAAAATAAACAAATCATTTGTACTTGGAAGTTTTCCTTGGATGGATGGGAATGCATGGGAATTTTTGGGGTTGTTATAGATAAAGGATCTCATAGTTGTTATCCTTTTTAAATGAAATTGAGGTAAGTAAGTTTTTTTGTGGGAAATATTAATAAGAGAGTGTTATTATGATATGATAACATTCATTACTTAATTATGGGTAATACGTGTTTTTATTTTTCCGAGAAATATAATTTTTTTTTTCAAAATTTTGAGTATTTTCTTCTTGGACTTGTTTCCTTTTAAAAATTAAAGATCCAATTTTGTTTCTGAATTACTTTTTTACTAAATATCTTTACAATTTTTTTCTGTTAAGTGGAAAAGATGATATCCTTCAAGTGGCTATCGCCAGTATTGATACACATTTGTGCCCGTTCCTGTTTTATCGCATTTTCTATGACTTTCCGCAAGATTAAGGGTGATAACTGTTCACATTCCAGTCCAATATTCTTCTTAAAGACTGCGATTTTCTGAGACTTGTTGGCATAAGACCGCGACTTCAAGTAGCCCCACAGAAAGAAGTCTGGGATTGTTAAATCGAGTGATCTTGCTGGCCATGCCAAATTACCAAAACGGGATATTACGCGACCAGGAACTGCTTCCTTCACAATATCCATTGTTGCTGCGGTTGCACCGTCTTTTTGAAACCACAAGTTCACCAAGCCGCGTTCATTCAATTCCGGCAGTAAGAAGTCGTTTTTTATCATGGGGTTCACTAGTAACAGTGACCTTATTGCCGATGGCATCCTCAAAATAAATAATATTAATAAAAAATAAATACTATTAATAATTATTTTTATGTTGTCGAAGTTTGAGGCAAAACTTTGACTTGTTGCTTGGGAATTTGGAAGCTTTCGCGAATTTACCACATTTCATATTTGTTTCGGAGATTTGGATATACGACTGCGAAAACAATGAATATTCAATCCCTGGATATAAATTTCACTCTAAGACAAATGAAAATTATTCTGCAGGCGGAGTTGAAGTTTTTGTGCGTGATTTGTTAGTATGTGAAGGTTTTTGCCTCCAATTTACAACTGCAAATGTTAGTAAGATCTCTTGCAAATTATGTGATGTAAACTTTTTATGTTTCTATAGATTACAGACGTTTCGTCAGCAACCTGATTGGCCCCTATCAGTGTGGTTTCAGACCAGCAAAGTCTCACAATCGATCAAATGTTCCCGCTACGGCAGATCCTGGAAACTACCCAAGAATTCCAAATCGATACCCATCACCTCTTTATCGATTTTAAGGCCGCGTACGATAGCATTTATAGAAACGAGCTATACAGAGCCATGTCAGGTTTTGGCATCCCCACAAAACTCGTCCGACTGTGCAGGATGACGATGGAGAACTCTCGCTGCTCCGTCAAGGTTGGTACTGACCTCACAGAAGCTTTTGACGTAAAAAAGGATTCCGACAAGGTGATGCGCTATCATGCAATTTCTTCAACTCAATTCTTGAAAAAATTATAAGAAACTCGCAAGTCAATTGTAGTGGGACAATTTTGTTCAAGTCTGTATGCTAAAACATACGCTGACGACATAGACATCATTGGCAGAACTCGGCGAGCTGTCACTGGAACGTTTGCTAGCATTGAAGCGGCTAAGATGGGACTAGCAGTCAATGAGGCCAAAACGAAGTACCTGCTGTCCACAAAAAGGGACACACAACACCGGCGGATTGGACAAAACATCACAATAGACAGGTACAACATCTCGTTAGAAATAAAGCGAAGAATTACTCTTGCCAATCGCTGTTTCTATGGGCTAGGAAGGCAATTGAGTAGCAAAGCCCTCTCTCGAAAGACAAAGGAGACTCTGTATAAGACCCTAATCATCACAGTCCTGCTCTATGGCGCCGAAGCATGGACTCGATATCCTTAGTCGTTTCGAGGGTAAAATTCTTCGGAGGAGTTTTGGCCCTATCTGCGTTAACGGGCTTTGTAGGAGAAGGTTCAACCAAGAACTATACGAGCTGTACAACGACATTGACCTGGTCAAATAATACGCATATCACGTTAAAGATGGCGAGGTCACGTAGAGCGAATGAACAACAATGCTCCGGCTCGCAGGATCTTCGATACCATCCCAGAGGGTGGACGCAGTCAAGGAAGACCTCGCCTTAGGTGGCGCGCTCAAGTGGAGGACGACCTCAACCAACTTGGAGTGCGAAACTGGAGGCAGCTAGCCAAAGACCGAGCTGGCTGGAGAGGCATGTTGGTTGAGGCCCAGGTTCGTCCCGAACTGTAGCGCCCCCTTAGGAAGTAAGTCAGATTACAGACGTATAAAATTCATGTATTCCTGGATGAGTTTTCAAACTATTTAAGTGGTGAGAGAAAATTGTGTAGTCTTAGGTGACCTTAATATAGATATTTTATGTTCAACATCGGTATCTGATTCGTATTTAGGAGTTATAGCTGAACACGGATTTTATTCGTTTATTAATGAACCGACTACACCTTCTTCAGGTTCCTGTCTTGACCATGTATTTGGTAGGTTTTCAAAGCTTTCAGTCAACCACTGTATAGGTATAAATTTGAATCTAAGCATTATTGATCACTCTATGACTGGGATTTTGTTCAGAAATTTGGTTAATCCGCCACGAAAAAGAGCCATTAAACAACCAATAATCTCTAAAATACAGTACAACAAACTAAACTTTGCACTACGTCTTGAAAATTGGTATGCTTTCTACGCAGAGAAGGATATTAACATAGCTTATGACATTTATTTAGAAATTTTAAAGAATCATATAAGCAATTCTTCTCACACTTTTACGCAAAGAATATCATTACTGAAAAAAATTAACTTGAAAAACAAATTGAGTTATAAATGCTATAGTCATACCCTTGATACTGGGCTCAAAAATCGGTTTATAGATTAAAATTGATTGTTAATAAGAAAAATAAAATAACCCATCGCAACAGGTACTATCAGAATATTGTATATAACTCTTTAGGTAATCCTAAAAACTGATGGAATGCTTTTAATAATATTATCTCTGATAATACTAGCCCGTTAATACTTTATAATGATAGTACCAATATTGAAGACCCGGTCTGCCAAGCAAATATATTTAACGATTTTTTTACTTCAGTTGGTTAAATACTATCTTCTTCTAATGTGTGTGATAATATTTGCAATAAATGTACAAGTTCAGGTATTGTTCGTACAGTTCGCCGTGTAGCAACGGCTTTTTTTTACAATGTTACAGGATATGAAATCTCTGCTCTTATCAACTCTTTAGAAAACTCAAACTCATGTGGGTTTGACGGAATTTCCAATATTACTCTTAAAAAATTACTCTAAATGTAACCGATATTCTGACCCATGTTCACATTCGCAAGACTAAATTTTTATATGAACAAAAAATCCGGCAAAAAATACTGCAATGTCCCAAAGGCAGTAAAAATTTTTGGTCATTTGATAAAAACGTAAAGAACTCCTCGTCATCATCGGTTCCTACGCTTGTCTTCAATGATACACCTGTTGTCAGTTCTCAAGAAAAAGCAGATCTGCTTGCAGCCCAATTCGCTGCTAACTCAACGCTGCCAGCAGGTGTTTGTACTCCTCCTGTACTCGAGAGCGTAAATGACTTCATGGGACCTATCTTCTTTCGCACTCGTACAGTCGCAAGAGTATTAAAAGATCTTAACATAAACAAATCCGCTGGCCCGGATAAAATCCCCGCTATTGTTCTGAAGAGGTGTTCTTCAACGCTGGCAAAACCATTGCGTAAGCTTTTCCATCTGTCCTATTCCTCTGGTCTCTTTCCGAGTGAATGGAAAACAGCATTTGTCCAGCCAATCCCTAAGAAAGGCGAATCTTCTTCTCCCTCAAACTATCGACCAATTGCACTAACGTCCCTTCTTTCCAAGGTCATGGAAACGTTGATTAATTTTCAGCTTAAGAAATATCTTGAGGACCGAAAGCTTCTTAATGACCGGCAGTACGGCTTTCGAAGCAACAGGTCCACTGGTGATTTGATGGGATATCTCACCGAAAAGTGGAACCAATCTCTCCATCGTTTTGGGGAAAGCAAAATTATTGCACTTGATATTTCTAAGGCATTTGATAGAGTTTGGCATCAAGCTCTTTTATCGAAAATGCGTGCATTTGGACTCGACAAATCTCTTCTTCGTTGGATTAGTAATTACCTTTCGAAACGCTCAATAGAAGTTGTATTGGACGGATTCAAGTCTAATTCTCACAAAATAAACGCTGGCGTGCCCCAGGGCTCTGTTTTGTCTCCGACTCTCTTTCTTATTTTTATCAACGACTTATTATCTGAAACAACTAATCCTATCAATTGTTTCGCAGACGACAGTACTCTCAGCTTCTCATATTCGTTTCCAGATTCACATCCTCGTTCTTCGGATGTGGAACTGCAACGGCAGCGTATGATAAGTTCATTAAGTTCTGATCTTGACAGCATTGTACAATGGGGAATAAGAAACCGCGTAGAATTTAATGCTTCGAAAACACAATGTTGTCTTTTGTCGTTAAAGAGAAATATACCCCTAATGCCACTATCCATGAGTGGCACTTGCATAGAGGAAACCAACCACCTCTCAGTTCTCGGTATGTGCATTACAGACCACCTTCTGTGGAATGACCACATATTTGACGTTGCCAAAAATGCCGCGAGATGTTTAGGTTTCCTTCGAAGATGCAAGAAGTTCTTCACCCCGTCTGATCTGGCTACAGTATATAAAGCATATATTCGCCCTAAACTTGAGTATAACTCCCACATTTGGGCAGGTGCTCCTGTAACCCACTTGAGTTTTCTAGATAGAATACAAAAAAGAGCTTTAAAAATGATAGGCGATCGAACAATAACAGAAACATTTACATCTCTGGAGCACAGACGTAATGTTTCCTGCCTTTCATTATTCTATCGCTACTTCCATAAACAATGCTCTAGCGAAATAGCCAGTTGCATTCCTCCCCTGAAACGCTTTAACCGTAATACTCGCACTGCAAAGAATGCCCATCATTATACCCTTGAGCCCAACTTCGGACGTACTGTCAAGTACAGGGATTCTTTCTTTAGTCGTACCACGCGAATGTGGAATGCCTTGCCAGACTCTGTTTTTCCCTCCCACTTTGAAGTGCAGAACTTTAAAACAAATGTGCATCGTTACCTCCTTTCACATCCTTCCCTATTTTCCTAAAGCCCTCGCCTTGTTTAATTAACATTATAAGGGTAGTCAAAATCCTTTAAGTGCGGGATAAAAAAAAAAAAAAAAAAAAAAAAAAAAAATCTGTTTAACCTAAGCATAAAAACTTGAATTTTTCCAACCCAACTTAAATGTACCAATGTGTTGCCCCTTTTTAAAAAGGGAAAACAAAAATAATTATAGACCGATATCTCTACTATCTTCTATATCCTTTGTTTTCGAAAAAATCTTAAAAAAATAGAAGGCTGCGTTTTTTAAACAAGGTAAACTTTTTCAGTCCAATGCAGTTTGGTTTTAGGGAAGGGCTTTCCACGGAGGATGCTCAGTTATTGTTTTATTCTCTAATCAACCAAGGTCTGCACGAGAAAAAATGTTTTCGATATGGTTGACCACAACATTCTTTTAAACAAACTATATTCAGTTGGTTTCCGGGGACTTATATACAACTTGTTTCCTTCATATCTTAAGGATAGAACGCAGCCAGTGAAAATTGAAAACTTCACCAGTGATGCGAAAGTAGTAAACTTAGGTGTACCACAGGGTTCAGTACTTGATCCTCTTTTATTCCTGGTGTATATAAATTCCCTGTTTCTTCAACCGTTTTGTGGAAAAATCTTAGCTTCAGCAGATGACTTAGCCATTGCCTGCTACTACTAAAAGTCCTTTAGACTTAAATTCTGACATCAATAATGATATTTTTTTTTACTAAAATCTTGGTTTAACCAACACAGGTTAATTTTGAGCAGTAAAACCAAGCTGATGTTTTTTAGTTCAAGTGAAGTAGCTCAACAGGGTGTTGATATATTATTTCACTCATCTGATTGTGTAAGGTTCTGCCTGAAGCATTGCGTCTGCAATTCTGGGATTACATTAAACGAAAAAAATGGATCGTAGAAAGAACTGATTTAAGGTTGAGAAAGTTAAGGAATACACCGCCTGAATGCCGCACCACACTTTGAGTGGATGTAATGGCTCTTCATGCATCACCCCCAGATTTTCAGTGCCCCAGAAACATAGATTTTGCTTATTGACGAAATTGTTCAAGTCGAAATGGGCCTCCCATGATGATTTTCAAAACAAAATCTTCCTATTCGTTGTTTAGATTGAGGATGGCTTGACAGTAATTTACTGGCGGTCAGCAGGCATTAACTGCTGTACTGTTTGCACTTTGTAAGGGGAATATGTGTAAGGCCCAATGCACACGGAGCAACTGGAAAAAAACTGATCGGCCATTGCGAATTAGCATTTAGTTAGCTTTGGGTCATACCCTGTGTAATCAAATGGGACGATGCAGACGCCGTTACTGGCTAAAAACTCGTTTGCGATTCAGAAAAAACTGTTTGAAACCAGTAGTCTGTTGATTGGCATCTCGGATTGCCTAGTGATTTCAATTTCTAGTTTGCCGAAGTTACTGTTGAGGAAGGTAGAAAAATATTCTGCATCACTGAACGAACTAGAGATTTTGATTGGTAATGAGTTTTCTCGTGTGTGGTCTGTAACCTGAGTTGCCAACGGGTTTGGTTTTTTTCTAGTTGCTCCGTGTGCATTGCGCCTAAGTCTTTCACTAAAAGTTTCTGTACGGTCCGTCTGGTGATGTCCAATTAATAAGAACCCAGAAATCTATACATTCTAAAAGGTCAGAGCAGAATTTCCAATGTGGGGTGAGCTGTGTGGCACATAGCGCCGTCCTCTTGAAACCACATGCCGTTGGTGTCCATATCATCCAATTCAGGCCAAAAGAAGTTGGTAATCATGGAGCACTATACGTCGTTGACAGCGATGGCCTCGCCAACATCGTTCTCATAGAAATATGGACCGATGACGCCACCAGCCCAAAATCCACACCAAACAGTGACTATTTTGGAATGCTTTGGATCTTCTTGGATCTAATGTGGATTGGTATTGTCCCAAATTCGACAATTTTGTTCATTGACGTTGTCGTATCCATTCCTCCAGAAATGGGCCTCATCGCTGAAGAAGATTTTTCGACGAAAATTAGGCTCAGTTTTCAACTAATCCAGAGCCCATTCATCTAACACACGTCGTTGTCAATGGTCATTTAATTTTCAACTCCTAGGTCAGTATAGGTTTCAGGCCCAAGTCACGACTCAAAATTCGCCAAGTTGTGGTCTGCGAAAGGCCTAGTTCTTGTGAGAGTCGCGAAATCAATTGCCTCGGATTCTCCTGCACATTCTCACGGACATCGCCGATGTTTTCGGCAAATCTTACGTTTCGTCGACGTATGGGTATTATTTGATCGTTTACTGAAGAGGTGAACAGAACACCCATTTTAATAAAACAATTTGATTGTTTGCACGTGTTCTTGAATGCTATATCAGTTCATGGTGATTTGGCAAAACAAATTGAATAAATGACAGCTAATTTGACACATGTAGCTTCAAAAATATGGCCGCTATCAACTGTCAAAGCTTAGAAGTCGCTATTGGAAGACCCTTTACGAAAACTTATAAGTTGTGAATCTACTTAAAAGAATTTCACCTTGCTTTTGATTCCAGAAGTTATACACCCGTGCTCCGTTTACATATATTTAAAGTAAATGCTTTCATGAATCCCAGGTAAAACCTTACCTTAACTTAAGTTGGTGCTAAAGTCTCGGTGGAACTGGACCTCAACCAACAAGTTTCTCCAGCCAACTCGGTCCATTGCTAGTTGCCTCGAGTTTCGAACGTGGAGTTAGTTAAGATCCTTTTCCACTTGCGTGTGCCTCTTAAGTACCTGATACCTATCAGCTGTATATAGTATATGACCCAACCATCTGATATGTTCAACGGAGCCAAGGCAAACAAAGTCCTTAACTACGTTAAGTTTATAATTGTCTATGGTGATGTTTTTCCCAAGACGCTGATATTGGGTATCTCTTCTTTATGACATAGATTCTATTCATCGCGCATGCAGCTAGGCCATCGGCTCCGGCGACCTTATTGCTCTTAGCTTAGATAAAGCTTTCTTTATTTCATCCAGATCGGTTTATCGGAATTGTTCTACTCAGCATGGATTGAATGGTTCCATCTGCCTGACAGCAGAGTTCGGTTCGTCTTCGCCGTTATAGAGTCTCAGATCGACCCTGATCGTCCTTACAAGCTTATTTGGAGCTCTGTGGCTTTGAGAGTTTATTTTTACATTTTCATAAAACTTTCAAATTTCATTCCTGCAATAACCGTTCTCCTCCATTTTCTAAACCCTACATTTTCTCATGCTCCCTTTTCTCTCTGAGAAGCCGGTGTTCCTCCTTTCTTTCTGCTCGTAGAGTCTGCAAGGAATTCTGGTCCTTCTGTGCAGCTCTCTCTTGAATATTTCCTGTTAAGCTGCATGTACTTGCCAGGCCCAGAGGTTTCGTTTTGGTGGATGTGTAAAAATCAGAACTGCATTTTGGCAATGATGCTGTTACCTAATATGTACTTGATTTGGCGGTAAAAGACTCCTTTGAAGGTTATTATTAGAGACTTAAATGGAAACTTCAAAAAAAATTTCCTAAAATCTTAGGTTTTCATTGAAAAAAATATAAACTCCAACTCTTGCTTGAAAAACCCTTAACTTTAGAATCAGTTCGCAATCGCATAGCATCAGTAGCAGTCTCAAATAACGAGACCAATAAATATTCCATAACCGCGCACAGTGCTTGTTACCACTAAGCGGATTTGTCGTCCGCGCCACACACAACTTTTCCTTATGAGTCCGCATCCGAGTTGACAATTTATAACCAAAATATACCCGAGGACAGCATCATATGGAACACTACTGAGCTGCGCATAGACCGCCTGCTCAGATTCACCACCACCGAAGTGAAACATGCCTTGCCACATAAAAACAAAAAAAAAACTTAATTCCAACCAAAAGAGTGCACACGCGTTTTGAGGAAGCTTCTCTCCTCAAAACGTACAAGATTAACCTTTTATTTGAATTTTAATTGCTTTATAAACTACCACCAATTAATATTCCCCTTTTTAACTTATCTGGAAAATTTAATCATTTCAATGCGCCTCACCTCAACTCGACAATGAATGTCGCGCATCTCGCGAGCTCGGTTTTGGACGAATGAGTAGATGCTATGCCCAGATATTGGCAGGCTATAAGTCTTTTAGGCTTTTTTCGGTGTCTTCCGTCGTCGTCGTCGGTTGAAAGTTGTTGTAATTCGCAGAACACTCTTTCACCAGAAATCCAATGGTTTAATCATGTGAATAATGATTATTGGTGCGTTAATGGTTTGTTTTACATATTCTTCAGAGATGCCGCTTCCAGCTTCCAGCAGAGAACGCCATTTAGCTCTGGTTTCGAACCAAACAAAAGCCGGCTCCAAAATCAATTCCATTTTTTTTTTTGTTCGGACATTTGGTCGTTGCTACCATGCCAAGTCCAAGAGAGAAGATTCTTATCGGCTAGTCGGATTTTATTTCACACTCTTAATTGCATGGCTAGGGTGGCCGGAATCAATCATTTTCAGGAGCACTGTGCTGAGGGGTATGCATGTAGTGCCTTATCGTTCAATCGGTTAAGTTTAACTTAATTTTATTTTTGGGTGATTTTTTTGGACTTTTTTTGGAAATTGAATTTTTGAAGAACAGGGCACATAAAAAGCGAGATATGTATGTTTAAATGGGAATACCTATTAAAACAAACATACAAATTAAAAGTTTGTAGTTTGTTTAGTGAGATTTTATGCAAATTTGAATGATTAACCAAGAACTAAGCTGCGGTCGCGGGACAGACCTTGAGGTGGAATATAATTACTGGTATAGTGCTATTCGGGTAACAGTCAGTTAATCCGTTTTTGAAGCTACCGATTTTGAATGTTTGCTACGGAATGCTATCCATCAACGTAAGTTGCAAATGTATTGGAACGTGTTTCAGTTTAATTTGACTTTTTGTTATTGGTTTGCATGTGTATTTTGAAAATTATGATATATTTTCGATGTTTGATCGTAAATCGATAGTGTAATCACTTTCGGGTGTTTTGTATGATCACATTGCAATCGTTTGACACAAAATTTGAAACAAAAATATGATTGCAGAGTTTAAAAATGGTTTTTTTTTTTTAAATCGGTATATTTTCCATTTTCAGTGATTTCTAAGCAACGCAACGGTCGCACAATATTTCATTGTCAGATGTTTTGCGTTTTGCCAGTAATTGGTATCTTTTGATTTTTTTTCACTTTAGCAACGTGCAACATGTTTGGAGTTCTTACTTCATTATTAACAAACTATAGTACTAACTGCCAAGATTTTTGAGCAGATGTTGAGGAAAATATTACATTCAAAGTTTTATTGCAAACTATACACAAGTCCAACATTTGTGGCCGTATATCGGAAATAACGCCGCGAATGTTGCCTCCAAGTGGCCAATCGTTTCGGAATTATCAGCGTAGACTAGCGACTTCACATATCCCCACAGAAAATATTCAAGCGCACGATCTTGGAGGCCAATTCACGGGTCCGTAACATGAAACTAAACGGTTACCAAACGTTTTCTTCAATAAATCAATTGTGGCACGAGCTGTGGGAAACATTGCGCCGTCTTGTTGAAACCAAAGCTTTTGCACATCATGATTGTTCAATTGATGAACGAAAAAGTCAGTAATCATGGCTCTATAGCGGTCACCATGGACAGTAACGTTCTGGCCAGTATCGTCTTTAAAGACGTGTTGCCAACTTAAAGTTCTATACCTCTAAGAAAAACACCCTTTATAAGAACAAGAAGTCGACAATATGTTTTATAAATGTTGCATCTATTACATTAATTATTACACTTTTCAATTTCCCTTTTGTGCTCTCCCGAATTCTCTTATCTCGCATGCCTACCAGGGCTGTCAATTTACTTCATATGTAGTAGATCTACTTCATTTATTTATTTGTATGCATCTACTACGTAGCAACTTATTTCTACTTCGTTTAACTGGTTTTTATAAAACGATACAAATTTCATTAAAAATGTGTTCTATTGATTTATTTTTGCAAATCGAAAAAGTTATTTTATGGTTCTGGATGTTTGTTCTAGTCCAGTTAATCTCGGAATTGGCTAGACCTATTAAGCAAATAGCTGACGTTATAAGGAGTAACTTTTGCTAATGTAGTTACCCTTTAGATGAAGCTGGGGTCTTTTACAAAACTTCTTATTTTTAGAACGATTTGGCAAAATGTTGACCCGAAAGGTGGCGCTATGGTGGAGATATATCTACGAAAATGTAGTCTTCCCTGTAACCTCTATAAATTCTATTTCAACAATATTATATTTAAATGGCCTGGCCGATTTAAAAAAAATATGTGTTATATTAACATGTTTAGCTTAGTAGATTTAAGATATGCTTTGGATGTTTTAGGAAGCACTGTTATTAGGATCCAGAAAACGAAGTATACCGGGTGGGTCAGCTAGTATTAAGTAAGATGGAAATAAATTACTTTTTTGTTATAGTTGTTGTTTTCATTATCTGCTACATAGTTTTTTTGGACGATCTGCTTTGTTTTCTGGACTGAGCATTCCCATCCCTGATGCCTACTTGCTTTTCACATTTGCCAATCATTTTGTAATTATTAATTTTTTAGTTGTTCACCTTTAACCTCCGAACAATAACAACCTTTTGCTTTTGTTAAAATATATATACTCATATGTGCGAGTCAATCATTATCAGTCATCAAGATTTTTTCAATTCCCACCTTACACGGGAACTTAGTCTATTTCTCAAAAATGGACTTAGTTCCCATTTAGTGGGAACTAAGTACCTCGGTGAAGTTAGTACCCGGGGACTTATTTCCTTGCACCCATTGAAGCTAAGTGATCAGCCCACTGAAGACTGCTCCTTTTGACCTGAGGCTTCACTACTCCCTGATTAATGGAGCAAGATTTCTCGCAGATGCCATGTACTTTGTTTTTCCCTTAATTAATGTGCAGCCTGGTCGATCTGTACGAAGGAATCCTGTACAGCTAGTTGACTGCGTTAGCCAGGTTCTGGCTAGACATTTTTACGAAAGCCGAAGTTGCGGATTGCTGTTTAGTCTTCGCTATTAACTCAAAGAACAATATCAGCACTGAGATCAAACGAAAAATAACTCTTGCTGCTTCTTCAGGCTAAAAAGGTAACTGAGTAGCAAAGTCCTCTCTCGGGAAAACAATATCCCTTTATACCCTCATCATCCTAGGCCTTCTTTATGGTGCAATTGCTTAGACATTGTCAAAAGTGAATGAGGAAGTTTTAGGTTGCTTTGAGAGAAAAATTATCCGGGTGATTTTGCTCCGGTCTGGAAAAAATTATATTCCATTCCGGAGGTACGGCGGATTTGAGGAAGAACGAGACTTAGGTGGCAAACGCAATTGGAAGAGACCTTGACCATCTTTATGGGCAAAACTAAAGGCATCTAGCTAGGGACCGAGCTGACTGAAGAAACTTGTTGGTTGAGTCCCTGTTCCATCCGAGACTGTTGCGCCACCTAAGGTAAGGTAAGGTGAAAATCCAAGCGCATCCCTTAATTATGTACATTAAGTCTAGAGAAATTAGAGAAGTACATTTTAATTGCAGTTCTCATTTCCTGTATTTGTAGACTCAGAACTCAGAACAGCTCACGAAAAATATAAAAAAAAAAAACAATTATGATCCTTATGTGATCACAGAAAACGTCCCTCCCTCCCGGTATTCGATTGATTAGTCTATATCTGAAGGTCAAGTTTGATCTAGGAGTTTTTTGTAGTTCTTTGTATTGTACCTACTAATTAAGACTCATCTTAAACCAACTTTCGAAATCAATTTGTGATAAATTTCAAAGAATATGTTTGGCTATCTTAACAAAAAAACAAGAATTAAATTTCATAACATTTTCGATGAACTGAAACATTTTTGCAATGGATAAAAAAAACCATAAATGCTCCACAAGGTCAACATGCAAATAAAGAAAAGGAATTCAAAAATATGCACGAACAACCTGCGCTTTTTACCCGCAAGGTTAAGCTAATTAAACTAATTAATTACCATGCAGATTCAACAAGCAATATAGATGCTTAACCCACTCACTGATCACTGACGGCTAACAAAATTCAACACCAGAAGCTCAGAATGATTTTTATGACTGCGTCTACCCTCAAGCCAATACTGATTTCCTGTTTCAAATCAACCACCACCATGTTCCATTTATTTGCTGCTCCTCCCAACACAGTAGCAAACTAGTTATCTTAAAAGGATTCATTAATTCAAATTTCCAACATCAACATCAGCCTCTCGATAAGGATCACCAACAACATTCCTATTCTCCTTTTGCAACCTTTGGGTTTTGTGACATTTAGCAAGACTCCCTATCATCATCTGAGCTATCCAATGCACCGAAATCCAAACCTCAACTCAGAATGATTAATTTTGTGGTAAATTACTCTCGTTCCTTTGACACATACGCAACAGGCAATGAACCCATCCTGATGACTCTGAACACTGAACCCTAAAAGCTTGAATCCTTATGCGTTTATATTTTAATTGGCTATTTAAATGGACATCATTTAGGAGTTCTCGTCGTCGGAGCCTGACAAGAATCATAAACGCCATTAAGCAGTTGGCAAATCATAATGTCAAAATCACCTGTCAAGTTAAGTTTAAGTTTGGGTCGGTCATTGTGTGTGTTGTTATGGTTACTTTGTTGGCCCGGCCAACGAATGAAAGCCTGCACAACGCAGGTGAATAAACATTTTAAATGGCTTTTTAACGTGTTCGTCGTCGTGTGTTTTGTGAAATGTTCACCTTTCGAACTTTACATACTCTAAGCAAACGGCCAGCTTCGTTTCAAGACGAAGGAGAAAGCGGGAGGGAACACAGCTCTTAACACGGATAGTACCTTCGGTCATAGCCATAGTATAGGGTGTTATTTATGGCTGACAAAATGTGTCTCGATCTTGAAAAAATAACGCCCAAAAGTGCTGTTTTCCAGCTCACTAAAATCCAGATGAGATTGTATTTGAATCATTCCGCGAACTTTGAAATGTTGCAAGAGACTGTTTGTTGGTCCAGTTGTAGGTGATTAATTTTTTTTTGTCTCAACAAACATTTACTTTTGGAGATTTATACACAAATAATGGTTGTTTTCGGGCCCCTCGGTTATAATGGTTGACATCCGTTATAATGGGATTTACTGTGGCAATTTTGATTTCCGGTCGTGTGAACAAGTACATTTCATTTTTGCAATTAAAATTTAAAATATGGCCGCAAGGTGAGGACATTTTAATAGCAATGTAGTTGTTAGATATTTCAAAGATATGTAAACCCATATAAGAGCTACCATATTACTTTTCGTGAATCTATACATATACTGCAAAAGGGATATGCGAAATACATAGAATCTAAAATTTCGGTAAGGATTCTCTGTGAAAAAGATTTTTTAAAGGATGAGCTAGAATTTTCTCAAAAATTTTTTGATTAAACTTCTTCCAGAAAGTCCATATTACCTTATCTCACATTAGGTGGCGCTGAAGTCCAGGATGGCCTTTGGTCTTAACTAACAAGTCTCCAGTCTGCTCGGTATATATAGCTAGTTACCTCCAGTTCTGCACGTGAAGTTGGTAGATATCCACCTATGTATGACACCTAGGTCTCGGTCTTCGTCTACTGCGCCATCCTTGCAGCGTGGAATCAAAGATTTTCCATTAATTGTATATCCGCTATTTGTAATCAAGTCATCTTAGATTTTAGACTAACTCTTTGCCCAAGATCTATGTTGCTGTAAATCCCTCCTAATTCTTGATTGTATCTTCTCCAGTCGCCCTTTGTATAACGGAACCAAAAATCACCCGGAGATTTTTTCTCTCGAAGCAACTTAAAACGTGTTATCGACTTTTGACGATGTCCATGCCTTGCTTATGCACCATACAGCATGACTGAGATGATGAGGATCTTATAAAGGGACACTTTAGTTGCTCAAGAGAGGGCTCTCCTACTCAGCTTGAAGAAGCAGTAATTGGCAAGAGTTATTCTTCCTTTGATCTCAGTGTAGGTGTTGTTCTCTGAGTTGATAAAGCAGAGCCAAAATAGAAAAAATCCCTAAATAACTCAAAGTTAGCTGTCTATTTTGATGGTCCAAGACGTTGATGTTAGGGGATGCCGTTGAGGTCATTACCGACATTAACAGAAGGCGTGCGTTTTCCATCGTCATACTGCACAAACGGATGAGTTTGGCAGGGATGCCACATTGATCTATACTGCTCGTCTCTATAAATGCTTTCGCAGCTTTGAAATCGATTTTTTGTCAAGATCTACCCCAATGGGAATATTTGATCGATTGTGGACTTTTCTGGCCTAGAACCTCACTGATATGCAACAAGCAGGTTGTTGACGAATGGCTTTAGGCGCTCAAACACTACAGCAAAAAAAATTCTTGTAAACGAAGTTGAGAAGACTGATACCTATTTAGTAGTTAGTGCAGTTAAGAGGGTCTCCTTTCTTTAGGATCATGCAAAAACCTCTGAGATTCTCTTAATTGGGCGTGCTTATTTCTGACCATATTTTGCAATTTTTTTTAATAAATAAGATTTATTTATTTAATATCATAATTTTTAAATCATAAATTTTAATTTTACAAAATCAATTAGGCTTGGTTATGCCGTCTGCCGATTGGTACTGATTATGAATAGTTAAAAACAATAATAGAAGTATTTGGAGGAACATGTGAATTAAGTTTATTCGTCAATTTGAGTTTGAAACTCCTTACAGACTACTATACCTACAAATTAAAGCTTAGTAACAAATAATAAATTACAATAATCATTTTCCGAATTTTAATTCGCCTAATAAATAAGTTTTGAAAGTATCTCTATTTATAAATTGGAAGAAATCAAATTTATTGTTAGTAGATACTGAATATGGCCTGCCTTAAGCAACGTGAGATCGGTTCATTTAGACCATAATTAACCCAGTGGCTGGGAACATAAAAGGTGTCATAAGTTCTCAAGGTATGTGCCGGGCAATTAAAGCCAATCAAATCTAGTAAAACAGGGAAATTAGTTTAATAGTTCAAAATATCTCTAATAAACATGATATCAAAACAATAATAAGAAGGACGGGGGATATTCCATCGTAGTAGATGAAATAAGTATCTGGGAAGACGTTTTTGAACATTTTCTATTCTTTTAGAATGAATGTAATGAAAAAGGTTCCAAATAACAGAGCAATATTCCAGGGCTGATCTTACATAAGAGAGGTACAAACATTTAATTGTAAAAGGATCTTTAAATTCTTTTGAGTTTCTAGTTATAAAACCTAACATAGAACTGGATTTAGCTACAATGTAGTCTACATGGCTATTTAAACTAAGCAAATATGGACACCTAAATCTTTATTTTTCAGAAATGTTAGCAAGAGGTATATCATTTATATTATATTAAAGTTTAATGGTGACAAGCGACGGCAAAAAGTTAAGCTTTGACACTTAGAGACATTCAAATGTAAATTGTTCTTTTCACACCACATAGAAAGATTGACCAGATCCTTTTGTAATTTTAAACAGTCAGATATATCTTTCACAACACAAAACAGTTTTAAGTCATCAGCATACATCAGACAATTGGATTATATGAAAACATCAGGAATATCATTGACAAATAACAGGAATAGGAGAGGTCCAAGATGACTTCCTTGGGGAACACCCGAAGTAACCTCGATAGCACCAGACAACTTATTGTCTAGGCGAACAAATTGTGTACGTCCACAAAGATACGACTTAATTCATTTCAAAAAATTTGAGTGAAAACCATATCTTTGAAGTTTCCTAAGAAGTATATTGTGATCAACCCTGTCAAACGCCTTCGCAAAATCAGTGTAGATTACTTCACATATTAGACCATTATCCAGTGTACACAGAACAAAATTTGAAAAAAATTGCCAGGTTTGTGTTCGTAGATCTTCCGGTAATAAAACCATGTTGCAACGGTGAAATGATTTCTTTAGATAGCCCTATAAGTTTTTTGTAAATTAATTTTTCAAAAAGCTTAGGAATGGTAGATATTTTACAAATCGGTCTATAATTGGTAACATCATTTTTTGAACCAGACTTATGAATGGGAATTAAAAAAGAGTATTTCCAATCATCGAGAAATACTCCTAACTCAAGAGAACGGTTAAATATAATAGATAGGAAAGGCAATAGCCTGAGCACAATTTTTAAAGATAACAGGAGGAAATCCATCCATGCCTTGCTTTTTGTCTGAATTCAACTCAACCAACTCCTCTTGAACTTCTTCTGCAGTAAGAATCAAGCTACCTATATTTAATGTATTCAGGGAAATATTGCTATCAACTAATTGTACATCGTTTGAAGGATTAACGTATACTGAGCGAAAAAAATCGGCAAAAAGATTGCAAATTATTGGAAGATCTGAAGAAGAGGTATCTAAATATTGCATACTATTTGGAATACCAACCGATTTCTTTTTATTACTAATGAATGCCCAAAAACATTTGGGATCGGACTTCAGTTCGGAATCTGCTACGAAAAATAATTCTTATATAAGAACTTATTGAGAAAATCAAAACTCTTTTGCAACGAGCAGTAACTTACATATAATTCTGAACTATTATTAGAATTTCGAAACTGTTTAAAAGCTTTGTTCTTTCTATTATTCAAATTATTTATTTATTATTATTAAACCACGGAGGCTTATTCAGATTTTTTAAACGAACTTTAGGAATATGTAAACTTATGGCCTCATTAAGCTTATTACTGAAATAAAAATACGCGTTGTTTAGCTCACCGTCACTTAAAACAGACAGATAAAATTTAACATTTAGATCAAGTGCTATATGATGTGGAGATTTGGAAAGTGAAGATGAAGAGACATTATTAATATCTACACATAATTCCTTGTCGACAAAAATCAGGTCAAGTATACGGTCGAGATTGTTTGGAAACTTATTAATTTGCTGAAGATTATACCCAGCTAATATATCAACAACCTCACTTTCCCAATCATATTTTACATTAAAAGGTAACAAACACTGGTATATAACTCAAGCAAAAAAAAACTTAACCTTAACTACTATAAGCTGATCTAAATCATAATTCAAATTTAAAGATGATGATGGCGAATCAATTTCCGTGCTAGTAAACGTTGAACGAACTGCAATCATAACACCGCCACCTTTACCAAGACCTGATGTGATTGAGCAGCGATCTTTGCGGAAAACATTATACAGATGGTTATTGAAAAATTCGGATGTGTGATGTTTTTAGGTTTAGCCAAGTTTCAGCGAGAGCAATGACATCATATTGCAGCGATGAAGAAAATAATAGCAAATCTTGAAATTTAGTTATAATTCCACCAGTGTTCATGTAGAAAAATAGGTATATAATGTCTTGTTTTTGCGGGAGCGAATTATTTATCAGTTCGCATTCCCCTCCGGTGAGACGTGGTTTTTTAGAATGTGCCGAAAATTTCGAGCGTACACACCAGCTGGCCAACAGCTCGAATCAAATACAGCATCATAAAACTCAGCAGGAACACTCATTTTAAAGTTAACATGTTCAATAAGACGTTCATCAGTTCCTTTCTTAATTAATTTATAACATTCGAATTTGGCCGGCGGGGCTTTAAGATAAGTAGCGATCAGATTTATTATTGCCTGGGCAGATGTTGAAGGTTTAAATTTTGATAAATGCAGCCATTTTTTATTTTGGATAACTTCAATCACGTCCGCACCAAAATTGACATTACTTCCAATGACACTATTATGTTTACGTTGATTGTTTTGATCATTAACTCCATCCAGATTAGCGTTGGTCTCGTCACCCTTATTAGCAGAGTTTAAAGAGGCAGCAACTATGTCATCAACAAACTGATTTGCAATCTCAGTTACAATGGAATTATCTGCTGGTAGTGCCAAGAGCTCATCAGTTTTAGGCATGGAAGACGGAAAACCAGTATGTGCCCATTCGGGAACTAACGGGTTAGAGCACCCCTCATCCGTAATGGAAGCTATTGGAGAGTCCAGTGGTCCGCTAGTAACCGATCCACAAATACAAGTTAGGCTTCCACCGGTTTTTGATGGACCTTAACGTTGTTTTCAGTTTAAAAGCTCTCATTTAAGATTCTGAGATTCTGTTCAGATAGGCTAAAGCTGTTTTACAAAAATGTAACAATTATGATGCGTTTATGTCATTTAGGCTGCTTAATACTTGCTTCACTGATAGTACATCACTTCCAAGAAAATGTCGCCTTGTTTCACACAGAGTTGGGCACCTGCCCATAAAGTGATAAATATCCTCTCTCTCCGCTGTGTTGCAGATGTTGCAAAAGATAGCAAGATCACCTCCACTCTCAGTCTTAGCATCATTGATATAGCTTCTGTACTATTTTCATCTCGGAAGTAGCCTGCCAGCTGAAAGTTGAAGTTTAATTTACTGTAGGCCGCTCTAAAAATTGAACCAATTGCTTGAACATCCGTTTCTGCTATGAGTTCATAGAGTTTTTGTTTCCATTTGCTATGAAGCTCCTCTTCTAGATTAAGGTCAAAGTTGCACCATCTTGCTAGTTCGAGCCATTCACCATATCAACCCTTTTTTGATCTTACTGTTTTCTGGATTATTTTTTTAGGTAGTCGACAGGAAGACATATTCAAAACTTTAACCAAATAGTCAGCTTACAACTTGATTGTTTTCGTAAACAAGGGGGAAAGTCCTGTCTCGATATTAATCACATAGTTGGGTGTGTTCGGTGGCAATCTGAACGCCCGTTTTATATAAAAACGCAAGAGTGTTTCTACTGCATCGTATTGCTTTCCTCCCCATGCTTGTGCTGCGTAGAGCAAAATTGATTCCGCGGTGGCTTCGAAGATCCTGTAATTGGTACGGTGATTAAGGTACTTGCTGGCGAAACAGCTCTTCCAAATTGCGTTGATTGCTGTTTTTGCAGTTGCAAATTTCATCTTCAGATGTGTTTTCATTTTAACGTTACTTTGTAAAGATCACACCTAGATATTTGCATATGCTGACCACTTCAATTCTTTCGTCATTGTAGAACCATTTTTTATTTGTTTGAAGTCGTCCTCCGCCTCGTTTAAAAAATCATGACTTTTAACTTATCTAGGTTGACTAATAAATTCCATGTGGCATAGTAATCGAACAATCGGTTGATCATAAACTGGAGCGTTTCTGGAGAGTAGGATAGGATTACTATATCGTCTGCAAACAGCAGCGAAGCGAAGGACTTCCGATCTACTGTATCGAATTTGGCCTCGAAATCTACAAAGAACGCGTATAATTTCCTATCCTCTGAAACAATTGATTTCGCGACATTCCTGAGTATAAATATGTGGTCGACTGTTGAGTAACCTGCTCTGAAGCCAACTTGGTATTCCTTCAGTAGGTTGTTTTGGTTAATCCAAGCTGTGAGTCGTCGTTGTAACACTGTAGTGAATATTTTGCACGATGCATTTAGAAAAGAGATGCCTCTATAATAATTTGGATCTTCTCTGTTGCCTGTCTTGTAGATGGGAAAAATCAAAGCTCAGGATACTGTTGGTCAGGGTTGTGACTGTTTTTATAAGCTCCATAGAGCCGTATCGATAGAATTCTGACGGAATGCGATCCAAACCTGGTGCTTTTCCATCTTCAAGATACGCTACCACTGCACTTGTTTCTGCAACCATTGTTTGCGCATCAAGAATTAAGTTAAAGAAGCAAGGTGATGCAAACTGGAGTCAACGACAAATCCACATGCAAGCAGGCACTGTTTTCCTGTCTCTAGTCGACTTTTCCCCCCTGTGGATTCCGGGTAGGAATAGGCCCACGTAATGGGTGAGTCTGTTAAAAACTCTCTCTCCGTGTAAGTTCAGGGGTTGAATGAGGTCTATGGTGGCCTGCAGTAGAAGCCTGTTAACAAACTCACCCCTATAGGTTAACGGGGTCTAGAATAGTCTACGGTTGGGTAGTGTCGGAGGTAAAAGTTCTAAACATTTCCCTCCATATAGATCGGGAGTAAGCGGTTCCAATGAGAGAAAGAAGTATGACCTGTGGGCTAGGCGGGGCAGCGATAAGGTTTTCTAGATTTTACTGCGATTTATAGAATTCCTGAACTGCTGTTCTTTTAATGGCTGGTAGGCCATCCAACCTTAGGGGTCGATCTACAAGTTCGTTTCTTTGGAAATGGGCGAGGCCGTACCCAGGCCTAAATTGGGTACCATCGGTTAACAGGTGCACTTGATAATCACTCGAGCTTGCTCGGTAGTAGCTACCTGCCTGTTAAAATTGCGTTAGGCTCCCTTGTAGAAGTATCGTGGTAGCAGTGCTTACTCAAATGCGGGAGCGAAAAAATATCTTTGCTTTCTGGGGGGATGGCTCTGCTTCGAAATAAGTTTTGTACATCACCGTATTTAACCTTGATAATAGGGCTGCATGGTTGTTGTACCTCAGCATGACGGCGAGTGGGTTCGCTAATTTTACTATCAATCCTGTGTCCTTAGTCGACATTGTATAAATCGCAGTTCATTCATTTTGTCCGCATTTCTTGGATGACGGGGTCATGTCTGCCTTACAATAATCTAGAGCTTTGACTACATGTTGTCCGCTGAGGGAACTAACATTACAAATACAGATTTGAACTTCGTTATACTTTTCGTTTGCAAAGCTCGTTTTCAATGAATCTGTCCGTATCCGAGGCATGTATATAGTTGTATCCAAGCTTAGCTTTTCTTTAAACAGCCGGGAGAACCAGGTCCATTATGTAACTTCAAGGATGGAGAGGCTGCATAAACAGCTTCTTATAGGCCTGATCTTTGAGAACTTCATAGTAACCGTTGATTCCATCTATAGAGAACTCTTCCGCTGCCGGCCGCCTGAATATAAGGAGAAGTGCCTTGGTGTAACATTTCTTTCTCTCATTTGCTACCACCAGCAACCCAAGCTACTTGGCACCTCATCCTCATCGCGGTGAGAGTATAAGAGTTTATAGAAGGATGTGGGTTTTGACAAAAACCTATGGATGCTTGTATTCTCTCGGAAACACATGTCTACCCTACGAACCTCAAAATGTCCTTATTTGCCGCCATAGGATAACTTTTCATTTCTGAAGAATCATTCCAACAGACCTCTTGGTTGCTATTCAAAATTAATAAGCAAAATAAATTATAAATACCTTTGACAAAACGTTCAATCCTTCTATTTAAGACAAACTCGCCCTAATTTAGTCCCATACACTATCCAATGTCCAACATCTTCAACCACCACCTGTTCCTTTCATTAGTAACAAAAATAATTTAAAAAATAACAAATTTTTCAAGCAAATTAAAGCAAAACTAAAAAAAAAACATTTAACTAACTTTTTCTTAACAAATAATGAAACATTTTCAAAATAGTTTTAAGGTAAACTTCTTGCATTTTCACGTCAATCAAAGACCAAAGGGACGACGTTTAACTGTCACCAGCACACCAACCTGACATCTTAAGGCCGCCTAATAGTTGCACTAATGAGAGCTAAAGAAGAGGTGGAAATATCTTTTTAAGATCACCGTCCGTCCAGGTGATTAGATGTGTGTTTTTTCGAATTCCTATTTTTTCTATGAAATTCCTAGGCCAACAAGACGCACAAACTGAGTCCAGTTGAAGGAGAAGGGCAATAAAAAAGGTTCCTCTGTCGCAGCTCTAATAGTCCTCGTAATGGGTGATAATTAAATCTCCGATGACATACGCGTTAAGATAACTACTTAGTGTGCTGTGTGTGTGTCTTTTTTTTTTTGAAAGGAATATGAAATAATAATTTTCAGAGAGTTAGATGGAACAGTTTTTATTTTCGTAAGAAACCGATACGGAGGCTGGTGCACTGGAAGCTGTGAAGAGTTTGGTGGACCTATCGGAATGGTAGTGGGAAAAATGCAGCATCGCGCAGAGGCAATTATGTGTGCAATTATGTGGACGCAGCGACATTAAGTTCGGTTAAATGGTGCGAGGGAATTATTGTAATTAATATATATGACTGCTTTAGTTACTTCGTGGAAATTGTTTTATATCTAGATCTAGATACGTATTTTTTATATGTGTTCTGAGAAAACTATATTTTTTACAATTAAACGGGAGTATTCATAGAGATACTAGTAAATCTAAAATTCTGATTTAAAGTAATCATCTTCTGTGTTTGTAAGTGCATGTTTCAACAAATTACGGCCGAAATTTGCTGTAAATAAATACAATAATGATAAAGAATCATGGTCTTCCACCACGTTGAAGGTGTGCCAACTTTCGTTACCACATCATCCTTCAATTAGATAAAAAAAATGTCTAAAATCAAGGATTATAATAAGGAGCAAATCGATGCTTCAGTATTAAAAGTTAATGCGAAACTTGCCAATAAGTTAACCACCTTATCAGAACTCCTTCCCTAACACAACCAATTCCTAACAATTTAAAATGTTCTCACAGTTACCATAAGCATTTTGATTAAAATAATTACCAGGAGGCATCTCGAGTTATCAAACGCAATAATAATAACTATCATCTTCATCAGTCATCACTGTTACAGAACAAACAAAAAAATCCCATACCATTCCTAACCCTTATAGCATGAGGAATATCCTTTTAACGCGCTGTAAAACATCCTCGCCAACGACGAACGACGACGACGGGACGTGCCCATAAATTTTCCCAATTAACCATCGAACAGTTACAAATCGTTACTAATTGACAGACCAAGACCGACATCGCAGCAAGCGACGACGCTACGCGTACAATAAACATTGCGCCTCGCACGTGACCACAGCCACCGCAACCACAGCCCAGCACCAGCTATCAGCGCAGCAGTGCGCTTCCTCTAAAACAAGTTCCTTTTTTTGTTGTCTTTGCTGCCACACAATATGGCACTCCACTAAACGATCGAAACGAGCCTTATCCGAAGCTCCGATACCTAATTGTTTACATCCCACGGGAAGAGGAAGCAATCAAGGCATTTCTGGGGCGCAGGTCTTCTTTGATTCGATTTTATTTACACCATCATCGATTGGAGGGAACATGCTGTCACCGTCACCGCCGCCGATACGGCTAGAATGTAACGCTTTGATTAAATAGGTCGATCGATGGAATTGTTAAGTTGCAGAGGCAACACAAACAATTGGACAGAAGTTGTGGTGTCGCTTTCACGCGGACAAGAGGTATTTGTTGTAAAATTAGCACCTTGTAAGTGGAATGTTATAGCATTTTTCTTTTTTATTTATTTAGTTTGACAGATAACAATGGTTAAGTCAATTGGCGGTAAAATTAAGCAAATAAAAATCAATTTAAGGAAACATGTGTAAACTTTCTGTTTTATAGGTTCACTTAAAAAACGGAAGGTGTTGTCTGTTACAAAAGTTCATAATTCCATCAAGTGACTATTTGTTTCCCTTTTAATGTATGTAAGTACATTGCACGAGCATTAGGATTATATGGAAGGGAAGGACAGAAGGTGTCGATTAACATTGGTTTTGAATGCTTGCAAATCAAAATGGCAAGGGAAAATCTCGCCGGGGAAACTATTCCAAATTCGTGTTGTTCGGCTAAAAAAAACATCCCTATATTTCACGGTACGTCCGAAATTGGGCTCAAGGGTGAACTGATGACCATTCTTTGCGAGACGAGTATTACGGGGAGGAACGCAGCTAGCTACTTCGAGAGAACTTTTTTTTATAAAAGAACCGATAAAATAAGGAAAACATTGCGTCGGTGTTCGAGAGGGGCAATTGTTTCAGAGGCAGTTCTATTTCCTATCAATTTTAACGCTCGATTTTGTATTCTATCAAACAGGTGAAGCAATGTTCGCGAAGCATCTGCCCATAGGTGGGAGTTATACTCGACTTTATTGCGTATAAACGCTTTATAAATTGTAGCCAGATCAGAGGGAGATAAATACTTCTAACACCGATACAGAAAACCTAAGCAATTATTTTTAGCGATCTCAAATATATGGTCGTTCCAACGGAGGTCGTCGTTGAAACACATACCGAGTACTGAGAGCTTTTCGGTTTCTTCGATGTAAGTGCCATTCATGGACAATGGCATTGGGGGTATTTTTTTATTGTCAAAGGATAAGATTTGTTTATGGATTTCAAATGGAGAAATCGGATCAAAAACAAATGTAAAACAAATCTGTAAATGGATTACATGTGCAAATATTTTGTGGAAGAGGCTTTTCTCGAACTGGGATAGTTGTAAAAAATATATTAAAATGATTAGCAATGGCCACAGAATCTGATATTATTTTACCATCAACTTCTATTTTTGAAATATTTTCTTTCAGCGGTTGATTATCGAGAATATTATTGACAACTTTCCATTCCTCTTTTACATTTCCTCTACAGTTCTGAATTTTATTCGCATAATTTTATTTATCGTTTCGTAGTATTTTTTTTAAATTTGAATTAAATGGCTGTCGTAAACATTTTTTTCGAATTTTATTCTTTTCATTTATATTTTTTAACAGCCCCTGACTTATCCAAGGCCTAAAACGTTTTAATTTGGAATTGTTTGGATGCAATATTTCAGTGCAGAGTTCTATAATGATTATTTAAAATACTAATAAAAATGTCATAAACTACTGAAGAATTTTTTCTTCATAAACAGGTTCCCAGAATTCAAATTTCAAACGCCTTATTAATGAAACAAAGTCAGTTTTTTTAGTTATTTTGAAAGGTATAGGCTTAGGATTATTTGATGATGAACTTCTTTCAATATTAAGGGTTATCATGCAGTGGTCAGTAATTTAGGTCTAGAACTTGATCAGATAGTTTTTGTATGTACAAAAATATGGTCAATACATGTTTATGAAGAGCTTGTTATACCATTATAAGAGGTTTCAAGCCAAATAATGACATTAAAAGCATATAGTTATCCGTATCTAAGCTACTGTTTAATATGTCAATATTAATATCCCCTATGACCAATAAATTCTTCATCTTTATGTCTTTAAGTAAATCATTTATATGTTCAATGAATATGCTCTTACTTAGATTGTTTTCAAGTAAACGATAGACGCTCAAAATAGTAAACATTTCTTTATCAATAGCAAAACTCACCTTTACAATGTGTGACTAATCTTTGTGACATTACATTGATAATCTTTTTTTATATAAACAACAATTCCTTCTGAACTATACGAATTGTTGCAGTTTGCATATTGATCGTAGCCAAAAATGTTATAATTGGAAAGTTCATAGTCGTACAACCATATTTCAGATAATACAATTACATCAACTTTAAGATTAAAAGCATTTAAATGAACTAAAAATTAATCGAAATTTGCTCGCATGCTGCGTATATTTTGATGGATAACATGAAATTTAGGATGGGATGGCTTAGCATAATTTTTTTGGTGTTTTAGGTTATTTGATATCATTGAAAACAAAGTAGTTTAAAATTTATCGAGGTCTTCAAAACATCTCACTTTTATAACACTATCTCCCTCATTCTTACGCAAAAAAATATGCTATTCCTTATCCATGTATACTTAAATTTCTTTTCAATTTTAATTTTTTGTGGCTTTGAAAAGTGCATGCATGTGAGACGTCAAACTATCGTTGATGTACATTTGAGCTTCATCCTGATTGTCGTCTAGTAGTTTCGTTGTTAGCCTTTGTTTTTTTTTCATTTTTCATTCTCTTAACTTTCTCTTTGGTAAGATGATGAGTGAATTTAAGAGAGAGAATGTTTAAACTGGATTTGGTCGGGTTATTTGGTGTTTTTATTTCCTGTACAAAACAATCGCTAACATCATGTCCATCGAGTGCAACGCCCACTCCATTTCGAATGATTTTTAATGCAGTTTGAAGTGCAGTCGAATTTTCAATTTCAGGCACATTGACGGTTTCAACAGAATTACTAAGCTTAGATTGCTCCAATGCATTTATACGTTCTTGCAAAGCACTCACGTTAGATCTAAGTTCAGCGTTTTCGTTTTGTAATACAGAAATTTTAGCTAAAAAGTCCTTGTTAACATTTTTAGTAGTAATTGTTTTCGTGGCTTTCGATTTTGATACTCATCAACAAAATTCTGGTGTTCTTTCAGGTTTATTCTGTCTCCGAATTTCTTACTTATTTTTATCAATGATCTCTTTGCTAAGACTTCTAATATTGCTGAAGACAGTTCTCATATTCGGATTCAAAACTCTGTTCCTCGATGTTGGACTGCAATGCCTAATAAGCTCGTAAAATTTCGATCTCGATAGCATTGTTCAATGGGATTTACCAAAGCATGTTAAAATTTAGTGCTTCAAAAACACATGGCTATTCTTTGAAGCAGTGGTACTCTTATCGTGTCAAGGGAATCGATCAACTTTACGTTGTGACTATGCGTATATATTCAAAATGGGTCTTTATCCTGGCATGCGTATCTTAAACAACCCATTTTTGATGTTGCCAAAAATGCTGCGAAATGTTTGCTTGTCCTAAGACGATGGCTACCATCTATAAGGCCAAAAATATCCGGATTTGCAAACAATTCCCAATTTACATGCATTAAAACTATGTAATCCCTGCGTTCTCGCGGCTTGGTAAGGGAACAGTTCGCATGGAAGCATTACTACTGGCCATAGAGTAACAATATTATAAAGGCAGACATTTTCTGCCTTCTTTTGACATTTCCTACAACTTGTACTGTCATCTCATTGACCATTTCGGATAAGTATGAATGATTATACAATGAATTATATACAAAAGAGAAAACAAAAATTAAGGTTATTGGAGGATGGAACGTAAGAAAGATTTTCCTCTTTATAATATTTTTACTCCTTGAGCAACGAAGATATTGAAAATCTTAGGACCTACTAGTATTTACCTTCAGAAATTATCCCACGAACCGCCTATTCGACAACTACAATCTCTGATCCACGTGGTGATTTTACAAAGACCGGCGAAGATGTGCGCACAGTCTTGCAACAAGCGGTGCTTGCAAGAAGCGATATGCTGGAGCTGAAGCCGGATATATTTAGTTCCGTAGTAAATTTAGTCATATTTCTCGTCCAGAAGAGGTTTTTACGTTAAATTATTAAATAGAAGTTTATTAATAATTTTCACATTTGGGCAGGTCCTTCTATAATAAACATGTTTTCCTGGAGATAGTCTAGAAAATTGCATTAAAAATGCTCGGGAATCTTAGATATTAGAAAAAAAAATAATAAAATAAAAATGATTCTCATCTCATCTTTTATTATATCGCTCCTTTAACAGACAATACTCCAACGAAATAGCCACATGCGTTTCTTCTTTTAAAAGATTCCCCCACCTATAATATCGCTAGGAATGCTCGTCAATAATGTACTTATGAGCCTAATTTTGGACGTAAAAGTACAGAGACAGAGACAGAGAGATCTAGCCGCACTACACGAATGTGGAACATTTTAGACGGTACAGAGCAGGTAGCGTCTGTACCCATATTGGACGTGTTTTTTGAGTAATCCAAAGGGTTAGTGGTACCAGTTGAACTTTTATCTTAAATGTGTTTTGAGTCTTCTTAAAGAAAATAAAAAGCGGCGGCAGAAAGAAATATAATTTTACAAGAAAAATGGCAACGAACGGAACTAATTTCCCAAGGGGTATCCAAACTTTGGGTGAATCCTTCTGTTGTAAACCGAACATTGGATTTGGATGTGCCCCAAATTTCGTGTAGAAATAAATATCTAGATTCCTGGCGCCACTAACGGAACTTGTGGAAAATTGTTCAAAATAACCCTAACGTAATTTCGTCGTTTGAAAAAAATTAAGAGTGGCGAGTGGGAATATTGGAAGTATGAACGGTAGCGGTGTGAACCTGTGAATTGGAAGAGATGGTAAAGGGAAAATAGTTCAAAAGGCTGCATATAGCATGCAACGTTTAAACCATATCTTAGTAAGAAGACAGTCGCAAAATGCAACGACACCTCCATTAAGTATCCTCACACATGAAATAATCCAAAACCGAGATGCCTGCCTACGTTTTTTAGGGTCAAACTGGCGAACTCTCAAGGTGAAACCCAAGAACAAAGCACAGAAGTGGAAGAGTTTTCCCAGACGAGATGATAACAATCGTCGGTTAAAAAAAGGAGAAAGAAGAAGGCTCAACGTTAAACTAACAAAAAGGAGTTTTATTTACTAATGCTATATTATGAAGTCAAGTTTAAAGAACTTTAATAGAAACTGGCATTGAAATAGTTCATACATCACGCGTAACGAAATCCCACCTAATGATGAAATCTGACGACAACAAATGCAATCCACAGGGTAAAATATATATTAGAAAGGCCAAATATATCATAGAAGTCATGAAACGCAGTCCAAATAGGGACCACAGCTATATATTGAGGGATCTTGTTGCTGCCCTTTGTTCCAAGAGGGGTTAAAGTGTTGCTTTACTTGCAGCCGGACGATACAAAAAATATTTCTATGTTCAAACTTTAAAGAGATTCATGGTATAGAACTTATGAGGTTTTCTAGAAAGCATGTACAACAACGAACCATAAGTAGGAAAAAGTTCTATCGCCATCATCATCATCATAGAATGGAAACATTTGTTTTGCCAAACCCTGACAGGCCATTATAATAAAAAAATATTCTGGTTCTAAGCTCTGACCAACAAAACAATGATCCAAACGACCCCTTTAGCGTTGCACCCAGTCCAAAATAAATAAATAATAAAATCTAGATACAAAATCCCTTACAGTGATTCAAAAATTAACACCTTTCCTGTAAAATAATCAACTAAACAGTTATGCAACTGACAAGTTGTAAAAAAATATCAAATTCTGCACTTGGAACGGAAAATAACAACAATTTAAATCCCAATTGAGAAACACCAGAGTTTTAAGATTCCAATTAAAAAACTCAGTCCAATTACTTTGATTTCCAAATTGTTCAAAACCCATACCATGTTCATGTCATAAGCCAAGTGTATACCCACTATTTTCTTAAACATTAAAAGAAACACACGTTTCATTAGTTATTTAACCCCAATAAAATGAAAAAAAAGATACTCAGACCCTCCTATAGATACATTTGGTTTCATTCTCCGAAACGTACATAAATCTACAACAAGTATCGGATTTAACAGTTGTTATTTTGTAACACCAATGTATTCAAGCTTCTGTGTATCTCTTGCTCATAAGATAGACAATTCCAATATACTAACATCTAACACCTATAATTTGGACAGACAGAGTGCACTGCAGGTGGCCATAAAAGCCCACAAAAATGAATTTAGTTTTTAAGCTTTGTTGGCTTTTGTTGGGTTGCCGAGAGGCTTGTCGCAGTTTTAAATGGAATGTTCCATTAAAATAACATTTATTTCCAAGAATCAGAGATCACTTTAGATGATTGGTGTCGTTTTACATTGGTAGTTCTACAAATGAAATAGATTTTTACCTAACAAATAAAAAAAAAAACTGACCCCAAAATTTGGGAGGAGCCATGTATGGTGTGCATTTTCATCATTCAGGTCTTGTTTAGCCAATCAACTTCCCGGGCTAAGCAAAAGATACTTTTTTGTGTTATTTATCTGCAGTAAAATCTCAGCGAATAACCACCTCACAGCACCTTTACGTTGGAACTCCCTGCTCCAACCACAAACCAAAAACTCGTGTGCCTCTACCTCCGGCTAAAAAACGAAAAAATACAAAAAGGCTACAAATAATTAAAAAAAAAAAGATTTTATGCGCATATTTCACTTGGCTTTAATGTTTGAGTAAGTACCAAACTCCAAGCTATAAAAGATTTTTTTTGTTTAAATGACCACATTGCGTTGTGTGCAACGATACGAATGGTCTTTAAGGTTATCTCCACTTGCCGATCTAAAGCTTATGTTAGAAAAGTTGTAGAACATTATCTTTGTTAGATGGATGGATGGACAGTGTGTATGAATATGTGTGAAATTCGAGAGTAGTCCCAGCCTCCTCACACGTATGTTAATTAGCAAATATAGTAGAAAAGATACACGGATAAGTGTCGGATGAGTCTTCAATGACCTGTGACCTAGTCCAAGCACCTGACGTAAATTTCGCTGGTAAATGAAACCTATTTTTTGTTTGGTTTTAATGACTTTTTGAGTTGAAGATGCTTGCAGCAGGTGAAATTAAGAGGAACGTAAGTCTTGAGAAATTTTTTTTTAAACGGATAGTTTGAGAAAAGAGTTTAGGATTTATGATACGTTTTTTGTATTTTTTTTTTGGTGAAAACTATACTTTTCTAAATGTGCAATTGGCAAGATTTGTATATAATAACTTCAATACAATAAAGTTTATAACAAAATAACTTTATTTTTTTAGTTAAAAAGCCGTTATCTTTTAATCTTCCTCCTTCTGCAGCAAGATATTTAAACTGATCAGATAAAAAGTTCGCAACTCAACTCTTTTGTTCTAGCAAAACCATATCTGTTTGACGTGCGACGAAAGTAATTTGAATTCAAACTGAACTCAATATTACAATAATAAAGAAGTTGAAAAAATATATTCCCGTACTTTACTTACTTAGGGGGCGCTACAGTTCGGGACGAACATGGGCCTCAACCAACATGCCTCTCCAGCCAGCTCGGTCTTTGGCTAGCTGCCTCCAGTGTCGCTCTCCAAGTTGGTTGAGGTCGTCTTGCACTTGAGCGCGCCACCTAAGGCGAGGTCTTCCATCACTGCGTTTACCCTCTGGGATGGAATCGAAGATCCTGCGAGCCGGAGCATTGTTGTTCATTCGCTCTAAATGACCTAGCCATCTTAAACGTGATATGTGTATTTTTTTGACCAGGTCAATGTCGCTGTACAGCTCGTATAGTTCTTGGCTGAACCTTCTCCTCCAAAGCCCGTTAACGCAGGTAGGGCCAAAAATCTTTCGAAGAATCTTACGCTCGAAACGACTAAGGATTTCTTCATCCGCTTTCGATAGAGTCCATGCGTGACGAGATGTTGTTGTCAGATGCTATATCGGATCCGAGGTAAACAAAGTCCCTAACTACTTCAAAGTTGTACCTGTCTATTGTGATGTTTTGTCCAATCCGCCGGTGTTGTGTGTCCCTTTTTGTGGACAGCAGGTATTTCGTTTTGGCCTCATTGACTGCTAGTCCCATCTTAGCCGCTTCAGCTTCAATGTTAGCAAACGCTCCAGTGACAGCTCGCCGAGTTCTGCCAATGTTGTCTATGTCGTCAGCGTATGCTAGCAATTGCACATACTTGAAAAAAAAATTGTTCCACTACAATTAACTTGCGAGTTTCTTATAATTGTTTCAAGTATTAAATTGAAGAAATCGCACGATAGCGCATCACCTTATCGGAATTCTTTTTTGAAATCAAAAGCTTTTGTGCACAGTCGGACGAGTTTTGTGGGGATGCCAAAAACAGACATGGCTCTGTATAGCTCGTCTCTATAAATGCTATCGTAATTTGGAATTCTTGGGTAGTTTGGTTTTGCCGTAGCGTGAACATTTGATCGATTGTGGGCTGAAACCAACACTGATAGGGGATCATCAGGTTGCTGACGAAAGGTTTCAGGCGTTCATATAGTACGGCAGAGAGGATCTTGTAGGCGATATTCAGGAGACTTATTCCTCTATAGTTGGCGGAGTTTAGAGGGTCTCCTGTCTGGTGGATCGGGCAAACGATGCTGAGATTCCATTCATCAGGCATACTTTCTTCTGACCAAACTTTAGAGATGAGTTGGTATATGCACTCAACCAGGTCATCTCCGGCTGCTTTAAAAAGTTCGGCGGGTTAGTCGGGTGCAGCAGATTTGTTGTTTTTTAGTTTAGATATTGCTATCCTCACTTCGTTTTCGTCAGATGGACGGAAGTTTTGTCTGTCATCATCCATGTTGAATGGTTCATTCTGTCTGATAGCGGGATTCTAGTCCTCATCGCCGTTTAAAAGTCTGAAGAAATGGTCCTTCCATGCACCGACTGTGACTCTTCCACGAGATTTCCATTCCTATCTCTACAGGCTTCTGTGCGGATTTTTTTCCTTGGCACGTTCTTTTTACCTGTTGGTAAAACTTCCGCATGTTGCTCCTGGAGTAGCATCTCTCAATATCTTCGATCGCGCGCTTCTTATGCTCTCTCTTTTTTTTTTGAGAAGCCGGTGTGCTTCCCGTCTTTTCTGGTCGTAGATCTCGCGAGCAGCTATCGTCCTTCTTCGCCGCTTTATATGCCTCTTGTTTGGCTGCATGGGCCTGACTTCATTCATTATCTAACCAGAGGTTTCGTGATGGTGGTCTGGTGAAACCTAGCACATCAGTGGCGGCATCTCTGATGGCTTGTTGGCAGTGTTGCCACTGGTCTTCGGCACTTGATGGCTGGATGGCAACAATGAGTTTGTTGAGAGGTTACGGGATATTCGATCGGCATAGGTTCAGGCGGTCTCTTGTGATTGCAGTTTTCCGACGTCATACTTCCTTACAGTATTACTCCGTTGTTGTGGTGTTCGGGTTATTCGCATTCTTACCTTGGCTTGGTAATGATCCGAATCGATGTTAGCTGCTCGGAAGGTGATACTGGAGGCGTGTCTTGCATCGATCGCAACGTGATTTACTTTTGGTTTTTGGAAAAAAACGGTTTTGAGATTTTGGTATGTAGTTTTTTAAAGTTTATTAATATACAGCTGATCATACAAATTTAAAATAATTTTTTTAGAATAGTTTTAAAAATAAAAAACTTAAAAAAAAAAAAATTCAAAAATTTATTTTAAATCCAAAAATTAAATTATTTAAAATATTGAAATGCGGGATTAATTTGGCTACCCAGATCTTTTCAAATATAAAATTTTATTGAATTCCAATGTGCCGTTATCGAGCACGGCGAAAATAAAAAAAACCGTTATATGGAAGGTACCTTTAAAAGACTTCTCGTAAATTTGGTTTTAATAATATAATAGCTAATACAAAACTTCATCGAAATCGTCGGAACCGTTTTCAAGAAAAATAAGCCTTTCCTTAGCGGTTATATGGCAGGTACCGTTATTTTAAGAACTAAAAATTAAATTTAAATTTCCCCTCTGAGGAATGCCAAAAGAATCATAGGCTGAGGCTCGTTATACATACAGACGGACAGACAGACTGACAGACAAACATACTTCACTATTTTAGGCTTCCCTATGATCGTAAAATCGTGTTTGATTGTTATTTTTTTTTACGAATGCATAACTTGCCTTATAGTCCTCATAATTGCAAGTAAATAAATTGCACGACTTGATACGTACTTGCGGTCAAAGAGTGGAAACAAATTTCAAAAATATTAGAGGAACTTCAAAGTTTTTATTCGATTTTTCTAACTTTTGATTGGTTAAAAAGAGTATTCAAAATACTTTTTAGCGGAATAACACGCCATTTTATTTCTTTAAAAATGTGAAAAAATGGGATTTTTTTCAAAATCATAGGAACGGTTTTTAAATAAAACTGTTTCTATTTAAAAACTTTTTTTTTAAATTATAAAAAAAAAGCAAAAAAATAACCTTCATTTAAAAACAAAATTAAAATATGTTTTAAAAAAAAAAAAAAAAAATATTTTTAATTCACCCCTATCATCGTAGTCGAATTCGACTAAAAAAACACTGCTCGTAATTAGTTGCAATCATCGTAGTCGTTTTTCGACAAATCGAGGCGAGCAAATGTCAAAATCTACTACAAATCGACGTTTTGTCGTTCATTTTGAATCATCGTGAATCAAATCGAAGCGACATATCAGTTACAACGTTCAATATTTTTTTATTGTGACGACAGGGGAACCAAATATATTTATGGTAAGTTTTACAAGTTAACAATTCATTTACTTAATTGTTAATATTCTTTATTACATTATACATTATTTAGATTCAAGCACGTCAATAACTTCTTTCTGTATAGAAATAGTTGGCTGTGCTAGACCTAAATTAAAATCATTCCCAGCTCCGTGTTGATATCTACCTTCTGCTAGAATCCTTAATGTGGCTGCTAGTTTGAGGATAGGAGATACAGACGTTGAGCGTGGTGAACTTTCCTGAACTGAAAATCCTTAAAACATTTATGTACTTAGAGTCCGGTAAAGAGAGGATGCGATTCTTCCCTTACTTTCCTTCGGATCTCCAATAAGTTTCTGTTGTGAATCTCATTTTCTCCTTCCACTTCATCCTCGCTACTCCAAAAATATTCGACACTATTCGTCCACAAAAGTGTCACAAATAATTAAAGACAGTTCGCGTTGTTAACAAAGGAAAATAACAAATAAAAGTGTCTCTACTTCGTAGATTTATCTACGGAGCAGATCAATATGTAATGTATTGTAATGTAAATAAAACGAAAATGAAAATGACAATTCCGTAATAGATTTTTTTTTTAATCTGTCGGTCGAAAAAGTATCATGATGCCGAATAAGTTTCGAAACGACTACGATATCGACAGCTCTCGGTATCGACAAGCGAGTACGATGATAGGGGTGATTAAAAATAGACCAAAAAGTTTTCGAAAATATTTCAATGTGAAATTACTTCGGCTACCTAGTACTTACATGTTCTTGAATATCAATTTTGGTTGTAATCGGTTCACCAGTTCTCAAGAAAGTCGTATAAAAAAAGGTCCTATGGGGGTACCGTTTTTAGCCCACCATCTTAAATTTTTTTCACCAAAAAATAATGCTTACCTACAATAGTACACTGATTTTTTTACAGAAAAGAAAAAGAAGAATTCTTAGAGAACGGTTATATGGCAGGTACCGTTAATTTTTTGAAATGCAAAAAAAAATGAAAAATGTACTGTAGAGTGCCAAACTGTATGTTACAACTTTGAAGACGATTGGCTTAGCCGTTCAGGCTGTAGTACAAAATACATACGGATAGACAGACAGACAGAATTTTATCATCAAGTCCGAGAAACCCTTTGTTTCAATGTGCTCAAGCAAACAAAGCCAGAACGTTAGGCATATAGTTAGTGTCTACACAAAAGAACGAAAGCATCTTACAATCTCTATGTTCGTTCAACGATGGAAGGATGAAAAACGCTTGATGAGGGGAAAGAAAGAAGATCACCAGCAACTTGGAGTCGAGAAGATGCAGAAGAGTGAAACAATCAACATCAGGATTAACTAAAAATATTGAAAAATGATTTTCGAGGAAAGAAAAAAGAACTTGTACGAGCAACAAAGCCTAAAATCTTCAGGCAACATAAAGGATCATTGTTGTAGTTTCACAGCCGGAACGCAGAATATTTAGTAAAAACTTTTGCAGACTGTTTAACGGCGAAAAGCAGAATGAAGCTTTAACTCAGACGATGACCGATTCGATGCAATTTTCTTCAATCTGACCTAATTGGTCAAACCTTGCAATATTACAATACCAACGAAACAGCCAGCTCATCCAGGCGACCTAGCTGCTGAATTATTAAAAGCAACAGTCACAAATGTATACCTGACAAATGTATTCTATGATCTCTTTGTTTGGTCGAAAAAGAAGGAGACCTCTTTGACTGGGCTAATTCTAGAGAAGTTAGTTTATATCGCGTACAAAATCCTAACAGTCGTATTGTGGGTAGGCCTAAAATTATTTACCAAGAATGTAATGAGTCCCTATCAGATCGTAGGCTAAGAAGTCAATTATCATTTATCAGCCTAGTTCTGTTGCAGGAACCAGATCAGATTTGTATATTCGATTATACTAAATACAGGCTCAGGAAAAGTAAGAAAGTGTTTTATTTGGTTGTTTTGTTAATATTAAAAAAAAACAAGATTTGCTATTTGCTACTATTTTCCAAAACATCATGAAGCCTTCAACTATATCCAGTATGCAATCAAGTCACTCTTGTAAGGGATCAATGCAGTGAACCTTGAGTTAACTACCTGTTTTGCAAGCAAAAGTAGATTCAAATTCTTCTTCAACCATATCCACAAAGAATATTCAAGCATCTCAAAGCTCATCTGTATCTTTCAGTCACAATCTTAATATCTTATCCCACAGTCCATTGAACCACTTGAAGCGCATTCAACACTATCTATTCAGCTATACATTCACATTGTATATGCCAAGAGTAATTAAAGTAAAATAAATTAAAACGACAATACCCGGCTGCTGCATCAAATGTGCAATAAATTTTTACTTCAATTTGTCATATGCCACACAACAACCTGCAGTAAGGAGAATTCGCTGTGCTTCATAAGCTACATATGCACGGATGGACGGATATGATGATTGGGATGAGTAATGATAAGATTGTAATCATGATTTTTTTTTTAATCCAGTTACAATTAAAAGGTTACGATTTGCCTTACAAGAAAACTTGTAAACTAGTTAACATAGTGTTTGTTCTGACGATGTAAGAGCTTGTTTGTTGTTGCTTTTTGTGGCGATATTATCTGGAGTGATTCATGTAATCTTCTAGAATCACCAGTCAGTGCATAATGTTCTTGTGTGGCATTTTATGATTGCCCACAGTGCAATAACCGTATTATTGAGGTAATTGACAGGTGACAAACGGAGAAGTGTTATGGAATTTTGAGTAATTCTAGTTAATTACTTCTGGCCTGTGTAATTTTTTTACACTTAAAAGGTTATGTAGGATATGAGGTTGCTTCATAATGCTTAATACAAGCTAAGATAATAATAACCTACGAATAAATTTAAGACTTGTGCATTTTGATATTTTGAAATTGTAAGAGAAGGGATTGTATGAAGGACTTAGGCGCTAGTCAAGCTGGTGCTTACCACAAGTTGTTAACTTTAAAAAAAGTTTCGAACACTTCTAACGTACTGTATGTAACTGCAATTATTTTGCAAATGCAAGAGTAGGTAAAAAATTTCATTGGTGGCTTCGTCGAGGAGGCAGTCAATGATGAAGGCAATCAAATATTGGAACTATGCGACTCGTTTATATTAAGACCACTAAAAGGTGCCAGCAAGGAAGGTAGGGAGCCATGGAGCATCCGTTATAGACTCCAGCTTCATATCAGGTGAATGGAGCAAGAAGGTTAAATTTTTAAGGTGTTTCAGGTTCCATATTCAGACCATATGCCCATTGTAGTCACTTTTAATCATTTGGAAATTGGTAGCGGCGCGGCGAAACTATGGACATGATGCTTATGCCAAAGATTGTACGGAAACAGTCTAGTGCGGAACAATATATAATAGGCAACTTGACAGCATACTTTATAGACAGGAAGTGGTAAATTAACGTTAAATACGGATATCTTTAAAACAGGCATATCCTTAGGCTATGAGCAACATAGGATACAACGAAGATTAAATACCTCTGGTTTGAATTTATATGAAGATAAGGAATACATCCTACGCATGGCTAAGAGTATTCTGAAACAACAGCGAAGACCGGACAAAAAAGCTGTATATAGAAGCAAATACTAAATTTAAAAATATATGTATAACAACCCATTCAGAATGGTGTTCCAGTTTCAATGAGGGGAATGCCGGTCGATGTATCGTAGAACATGGAGCATCATTCTGATATTTATTTCCAATAAGTGCAGATGCGGACCTGCATAGGATATATTAAAATATCAACTTATTATAGTTTGGATATATTTAAATATAAATAAATAAAATAAATTAATATATGCAAAGAAAAAAAGAAAATATTTTTTTAATCAGAAGCACAAAAGTTGGCACAATCAAAAAATTCGGTAGATTTCTGGAATATGGTACGAAAATTCAACGGGATTAAAATGCCAGTTATAGCTATAGTTGAAACTCATTGTTGAAAATTTTAAGTTTTGATTCTGCGGCGTTCAAAAACTCAAATCAGTGTTTATGTTGATGCAAAAGTAAAGCTTACAACTTAAACTATTATTTAAGCCAAAGAAAATATTCGTTCTAGTCCATAAAAAGAATTAATATTTCAATTATAAGGTAGTTCGTCCAGTGTTAATTCAAATAATTTCTTTGGCTTAAATAATAATTTAAGTAATAAGCTTTACTTTTGCATTAACATAATCACTGATTTGAGTTTTTAGCGCTTCAGAATCCAAAATTTAAATTTTCAATTATGGAGTTTTAATGATAACTATAAGTGGCACCTTAATCCTATTTATATTATAATCTAGCTGTTACCCGCGACTTCGACCGCCTGAAACAAATCGTTCTAAAATATTAATTTTCAAAAAGTAAACAAACCCAGCGCCACCTGCGGGTAATTGAAATGGCTTTAGTTATTCCTTTTAAAATAGGCTCCCTACCTGTGAAAGTTCTGTGAAAATCGGTCCATAAATAAGAATTTTCTAAAAAAACCACACCAGCGCCACCTAGTGAGTTATTAACACAGCCTAAGTAACTCTTTAGGATATCAGCTACCTGTCAGTGAGAGTCCCGTCAAAATCGGTGCAGCCGTTCCCGAGATTACCCGGAACAAACAGACAGACAGACAAAAAAATTTTAAATGGTGTTTTTGTTATAAGTACTGTATATCATTTTGTGTACATCAAGTAAAAAACTGTTTTTTTGATTTTAAAAACAGATACTTTATTTTTATTTATGTGTATATAAATGTGAATGAATGTTTGGATGTTTGGGTATTTGGATGTTTATTTCTCAATCACATCTCAACGGTTAAACGGATTTGTATGAAGTTTGATAGGTAGATGGATAATGTGCTGGATTGAAACATAGTCTACTTTTAATCCTGGAAATGAACGGTTGCTGTGCGAGATGCTTAAATGTCAAATACTGCATTGCTGGACTTTTGTTTGACATTCTTCTGCACGATTTTGTACAAATTGGAAGAGATAAGGAGATATAAAAATATAGAGATATGAAGATAGATAGTTTTTCTAACAAAAAAAATTGGCTGATGTAGCACAACAACATTTATGTAGTATGTAGTTGATGTAAGTAATGTAGTAAATAAGAAACAGGCCCTGGTTAAGAAATGTCGATAAGATAGAGTAATATGTATTCGTATTTCAATCTTAAGACTGAACGTCTTAACGGCTTAATATGGCTTAAATATGAAATACTGCATTGCTGGAGGTTTGTAAGTATTTATTAATATTGAGTTCCAGAAAGTTTTTATTACACCAGGCAGGTAAAAAAGTATTAAGGTCTTGCTGGAGAAGAAAGGAGTCATGAGAAGATGAGATCACTTCTATTATTTTAATGTCAGCGGGGTAAATAAAGAGATCAGAGAAGGAAAAACGGGTGCATATTTTAGGTAGTATCCAGGGCAGGGTATTCCACGATGGACCACATTTGTGTGCTGAAATTGTAAAACATTTTAAACTCATTTCCAGCAAGAAATAGAAAAACTGTATCCTTTTTTTGGACAAATTTTGATACTATAGACCGAAGAACGCCTAATCATCAGTCAAGTTCGGGAAACCAGTCCAAATTCTGTAAGTAGAGTTAGGCAAGGATGTACTCTAAGCTTAAGTTTCCTCTATACATGGAAGACCTTAGGGATATTAAGTTCTGAGAAATATGATAAAAAGGACTGACTTTTAGCGTACTGTCGATTAACCGGCTTAAAAATAACAAGGCTTGAGGGCCGATGGCATACATGCCAAGTTGATCAAACATACGGGGCCAACACTGCAACAAGCCAGTCATGAAATCATAGTACATGTATGGAAAGACGAACAAATGCCAGAAGACTGGCGAAGAGGCACCATAAGTGCGGTACATAAGAAGGGAGATTTCACAACGTACAGGAATCACAGAGGTATAACATTCTTTGAGTACTTTCTGCAAGATAGTCTCCTCTATCTCAAAAGAATGAATGGTCGCATCTTTTTCTAGACTTTAAAGCCGCCTACGATGGCAAATACAAGGTAGAACTTAATAAGGCCATGAGAGATTTCGGCATCCCGTGAAGAGTAGAATTGAAGCTAGCTTGGGTCAAAAGTATCAGCCGAATATATCCAAAAGAACCTAATATAGTCTGTCAAAGCTCTTAAAATCAAGAAATCACTTTATTTTATATTATTGTAAAGTGGCCAAAGAAAAAAGACGCGGTCCCAACTAGTTCTACCATATAATTTAAGCTTCTGCTATAGAAGATTATGGTCTAACCAGTTCTCCAATACGGATCCGAGGCTTGGGTCCTTACTTAAAGGCACTTGGATCTCTTAACCGCTTTTGAATTGTTGGCCCGTGTTCGAGGAAGAACGATTTCAGAGAAGTTACAATCATGAAAATAAAACAAACTCTGTAAAAGTCCAAAAGCTGGGATTAGTAAACCAGCTCCTTGCGAGTTATTCTCGTGGTTTCGTGTCTTTTCTCGTGAGTCGTGACCATTTCTCCACTTACGAAATTGCTCTTCAGAGTGGCTTGACATTGAGAAATACTCAATATACCCAAATTTTACTCTCAATCTCAAGTGGACAGCCAGCACCTTTCCAACTCAACGTCATGTGATGGGCCAGCATTTGGAAGTTGCTGAGGATAGATTTTTTTTTGATATGGTTCTTAGATGATGCCAGATCGGTCATAAAAATAAAAACAAATATTTTTTTTTATTTAAATAGAATAAATAAAAGCGCAGTTTTAAGTTTGAAAATGTTTAGAATTTATTTGCATTACTTAAACTTTTGTTCACTTTCTTTTCATGTAACGCAAAAAACATATGAAGTTAAAATGACATGAAATATCCCCTCTTCGTAATGTATCTTAAACCCTTACCCTTTGGTTTATTTATATTTTTGTATTTACAAAACAAGTATTTAGTATCTAGTAATAAATTAAAATAAAAAATACAAGGATTCATTTATTCAGTAACTTTATAAATAAATAACAATCAAATGTATCATTAAATATAGATAAAAATGCTATAAATGGCAAGATGAGTTGAATTGTGTAAGTTATTTGCTTATTCATCATATTTTAGTAGTCACTTTTAAAAGGAAGGACTCAATATTTTACTCGTATGTTTTTTTTATCGACACTTCTTTAGCAATTTTAGTTTTTTTTTTCTTTTTCTTTTTTGAAACTGGACTAAGTTTCATGAGAAATGATTTAGTGTAACCTGTAGTCCGGTACGATGATAGAACTTCTAATATTTTGCTCTACGAAGAACTATTTTTTTTCTAAGTTTTTCAATCTAGGTCTTTTAAAATGATTTAACAGATTTTTTTTAGCTTTTTTTAATTTTGTTTATTCGTTAAATTAACCATTTAATTGCTTTTGTTTCACTTGATGCATTCTAAATACTATTTTTTTCTAAACAAAAAATATACTATTTCTCTTAAGTAAACTATTTTTTCTCTTTTCTTATTTTTTTTTGACATAAGATACATTTGTTTTGTGCTTTTTGTGTAAAGTTTGGATGGAATATATTTACAATGTGTGGGTAGTTCTCCAGTTGTTGTAGACTTTCGTTTAGAATGATCCTGCCATTCCTCCTTTTGGCGGTGATCTCGCCGTGGGTCTTATGTCATCTACTTGTATGAGCTTTTCGATGGGAATGAGAGAAAGCTCACCGCCTGGTTGTGAGATTGGGGGAAGCTTTGCCAAAGCCTTGAATTTATTTATTGTAAGTTTTATTCAAATTAACAAAAAAAGCTTAAATTTTGTTCACCTTTGCATGCTCAATAGCAATATTAGCAGCTTTTTCCGCCTCTCTTTGTCGACGTTCTTTAAGTTTAAGAGAAAATATTGCCACAGATCGGGCACTTTTGATGAGCTTTTGCTTTAAGCGTGATTTTTTAGCTGCCAGTTCTTCGGCTTTTGGAAATAGAATTATTTTAAGACAACTTGAAAAAAATAAATGAGAGATATACAAAGTCTACCTTTCGCCTCATCATCTGTGTTTGAGGACTTTGCATCACCTTTTCCATTCTTTAATAGTTCTTTGTCCATTTGATGTGATGACGATGAGGATGATGATGTCCCACTGACACTGGGCCTTGAAGCCTGTGCTACAGATTGTGTTGATGTTGTTGTTGATGGGGTTGTTGGTGTTGCTTCAGTTATTGGGATTGGTTTGTTGCTGGCAACATTGCTCCAAGAAGGCGCGGGCTTTAAAATATCTGTTTCTGAAGTGTTTGCTAATTCCTTTTTTTTTATTTATTTGTTGATGTTTTTTTAAGCGTGTGTTTAGTGTGCAAGAATCGCAAAGAAGAAAAAGATTTTTTTTTTAAGAAGAGAAGAGCGAGAAAGCAAAGT